>WELA01010100.1:883585-894492 GCA_009602735.1 Mesotaenium endlicherianum | reverse complement strand
TCTCTCTCTCTCTCTCTCTCTCTCTCTCTCTCTCTCTCTCTCTCTCTCTCTCTCTCTCTCTCTCTCTCTCTCTCTCGCCCACACACAGAGGTGCACATACACACACATATACGAACGCACAGAGACACACATACACGTATATACACACACACTCGCCTGCTCGTGCTCTCCTCCTCTCCCACTCCCCCTCCTGCTCCCTCTCCCATGTCCACTCCCTCTCTTTCTCTCAGTCTTGCTCCCTTTCCCGCTTCCACTTCCACTTCCATTTCCGGTCAAGCTCCCACTGACATTTGCGCTCGCACTCATTCTCCCTCTCTCCCGCCCCCTCTCCCTTTTACTCTCCCTGCTCCTCTCGCTCCCCCTGCCACTCTCAACTCCCACTCTTTTGCTCCTCTATGAATGAAAAGGTTGTCAGGTGCAACTTAGCCGTCAGAAGCGGTCACATCATGTTCCCTCACATCTTTTTGTTTGTGCGTTCTACTGCCAAAGGAGGGGGGTTTGGCGGGGGCGGGGTTATGAAAAGGTTGGGGGCAGCTTGGGACTGCTGTGTGTGCATGTAATCCATGGCCTACCGGCTCGACAGCCGATGCCGCGTGGCAGCTTTTACACGCCACCTGGCAGTTTCTACGCCAGGCAGGATCAACGGCCCCGTCATCCGCTGCCAGCATCTTCTCTCTCTCTCTCTCTCTCTGGACCTGCCTTACCCTGCCCGGTGTGGCTGTGGCTGAAAGTGCTGGGGCTGGCTGCCTGTACGGGGGTGGCCGTCTTGCTCTGGCTGGGTGTAGCCGCCTGGCCGGATGCTTCTGCCTGGCTCTGGCTCAGTGCGGTTCTCTGGGCTGCATGTGGCTCTTGCTTCCTCATATGTTAGCAGTTGCTCCTTTTCTTTTAAACAGCTGCCAGACTCCTGGCTGGGTGTGGCTTACAGTCCCCGGTGTGTGGCTCCTGCCTGGCTCTGGCTGGCTGTGGTTGCTTGCCTCAGAGAGGCTGCCCCCTCTGGCTGAGTGGGGTTGTCCACCTGGCTCTGGCTGCCTGCCTGGCTCTGGCTGGGTGCGGGGGCCATGGCCTCCTATGCACCAGCATTTCCTTTTTCTCTCTACAGCTGCCCAGCTCCTGGCTGGGTGCCGCTAATTGTGCTCAGTGTGTGTGGCTCCTGCCCTGCTCTGGCTGGCTGTGGCGGCCCAGGCCTCCTCGTCTGCTGGCAGCAGCTTCTTCTGTCTCCCTAGAGCCGCCTGCCACGTGACTAGGTGTAAGGGTATATGTGCTCAGTGTGGCTGACTGGCTGGGTGCGGGGGCCACAGTCGCCTCATCCGCTGGCAGCTGGCAGCTCCTTCTTCCTCTCTAGAGCCGCCTGCCACCTGGCTGAGTGTGTGGCTGGACGTACGCTCGGGGGTGGTAGCCTGTAGGGGTAGAAGGGTCGTAGGGTGGTAGGGGTGGTGGGCTGCGTAGAGCATGGAGACCTGGGCTCCTATCCATACCGAGCTACTTTGCAAATTTGGCATGCTCCAGGTGTGAAGTAGGTGTGAAGTCGGCAGCCTTGTAGTGTGGAGTTGGCAGCCTCTGGGTGAGAAGTCTGCAGATTTTTTGGATGTGTGAAGTCATTAAACAGTAACCGAGTAGTCAATCGGCAATCTCCGAGACGCTGTGGGGCTAGCTGGTGTGCATGAGCCCCGGCTGGCGCTCTCGTTGGTGAGGCAATGGTCAGCCTGCTTGTTTGCGCCTGTGCACTCAAGTGCACTCAAATGCTCTAGAACGCACTAGAATGTGTTAGAGTGCATGAGTATGCAAAGAGCTTGATTGCTGGACCAATTTGAGTAGTGAGGACAAATGCCAGGCGGCAGCCAAAGAGCGGTGTCAGCATGAGGATGGTTTGGGAGGGTCTGCGGACCCGGTTGTGGCAACGCGTGCCAGGTGGCAGCATGCGGTGCATTGTACATGGGGCAATCTGATGAGCGTGAGACCCAAGGGAAGCTAGGCTATATACTAGAACACTGCGTGTGCCAGGTGGACGTGCCAGGTGGACGTGCCAGATGGCAATCAACAGTGTAGCATGGGGCTAGAGGTGAAGGAGAACCTGGGAGTTTGTGTGAAGCTTGCACGCCAGGTGGCAGCCAACGGTGTAGCACAGGGCTTGTGTGGGAGGGCCTGGGGGCGGCTCAATGCATTTTGAGACTTCCCTGCGCTGCAGCTGCTGGCATGGAAGCCGGGAAAAGGGAATGGCCGGAGGGGATGTGGGATGATGAGCAAGAGAAGAAAAACTTTGCAGAGAAATTGCTGGAGAGGAATTTCTCGTCGCATCGCGCCGGATCTGGCACTCTCCGTCCGCGCATCTGCTCGACCGTGTTTGACTTTCAAGCCGTCTCCCGCTCTTGGCCCTGCTTGGCCCCATCTTTCACCGGTCTTTAACCGCTACTGACTTCCACTGACTGACCATGCAGGTGCTGAAGTTCAACATCGAGGACGCGACGGCCATGAGCTTCGCGCGGCTGGAGGTGAAGGAGGCATCGTACTCCATCGTGAGGGCCATGATGGAGTTCCTCTACACGGGCTCCGTCGATCCCGCCCTCGTGGAGGCTCGCGGTGTCGACCTCTTCAACGCTGCTCATAAGGTACTGCCGCTGTCACCGCCACCATCCCTGCCACCGCCTGCCCGCCGCCCACCTGCCTGCCCGCCTGCCTGCCTCCGGCTGCCTGCCTGCCTGTCTGCCACCGTCTGCCTGACCATACAAGCATGTATGCGTGCGCACACGCACACAGGCACACGGGTATGCACGTACATATACATATGCAAACACACACACCCATGCACGCGCATGCACACGCACGCGCGCTTGAACGCACCCATAAGTAGTACGTCTCTCTCTCTGTTTACATGGACACACGCATATGTATATGTGTGGGTACATATAGTTAACAAAACATACGAAGATATCCATCATCATGTGAACCTGCATATGTATACTTGATGGGAATCTGTGTTCATTCAAGAGGCGTGCAATGCTGTCCTGCCTATACTGCTCCTATAGCTCATGCTCATGGATTTCATACAGAGATAAAATTCCACTACACAGGCAACCATATATGTTCATATATGCACATACAATGTCTTATCTGTGACATTACTATTGTAGCTGAGATCTTTTCTCTGAACTGCTGTCCTGCTTGATGCGGACTAGGTAATATCTGGCGCTACTAATTTATTGCTATTTAATATATATCGTGTTGTTATACACTACAAACTTGCATGCATGACACTAGAGTTCAGTATATGCATGATCTCACATCCTAAGGTCACAAGGTGCATGTGTAATTTATATGGTCTCACGTTTTTAAGATGTATGTGTTAATCAATATGCTTTTGAACAGGACTGACATCGCTGGGATACAGAATGAAGCTGTGCTCTCTTTGCCCTGCCCATTGCGAGGTGTATGACAGACGTGGTGTTTCGCCGGCCAATTGTTTGTATACTTATGTAAGACTATATACACGTATTATCACTAATAAAATGCTCATTAAGTATACTTATATTACTCATGTCACTGGAATAATTTCAACGTCGGGCATCTGGTGCTCACGGGGCCACTCACTGGTTCTCCGGGTGTTCGAATTTTTTCTGTTGCAGTATGGCGTGGATGCGCTTGCGAGATGGTGCGAGATGCAGCTGGTGGCCGCCCCTGGTACGTTGCTTCCCTTCTTCCTCATATGCTGTACTTGCATAGCTTGAACAGTCGCGGTGCACGCTTGTGTGTGTGCATGTGTGTGCGCGCACGTGGGTGTGTATGTGCGTGTGTGCGCGTGTGTGTGTGTGTGCGCGCGTGCGTGCGTGCGTGTGTGTGTGTGTATTTTGAGGCAAAATTTTGACACCGTGTTTCTGCCAGCATGAAGTCTGCTTGTTTGGGACTCTTATGGCGTCAACTCGTCAAACATTTGGAAAGTGCACAATAAAGTGTTTGACAAGTGTGCAAACAAACATCATGAGGGTCCTTTGCCTATGATTTTGCAGACCTAAAAGGGACAATTGTGATGTTTCGTGACGGTGTGCAGAGAATTGGATCAAGCTGTTGACCGCGGCGGTCAACTGCGGGTCGAACTTTCTCATGTACAAGTGTGCAAAGTCGATACACGGGGCCATGCACAAGAGGATGGATAACCGCTTCGTGAGCAAGACGAGCTTCTCCCACCATTCCGACGGGGGCCCGCAGCAGCTCTTTCAGCACGTCGAGAAGCAGGAGAGGTAGTTGGGGCCGGGGAGTAGATTGATGAATGCGTGCGTGCGGGTTAAAGTATGGGCCAAAATATGTCCCACCTGTTTGAGGTCTCTAGAAGCTTTCGGAGGACCTAATCTTGGAACGATGCCTCGACGTACGGGTGAGAAGAGCATGGTTTGACTTGTATACTAGTATGACGTTGATCCACATCTATGATGGTTGATCTCTTCATTCGACGGCCATTGATTTACAAGCTAAAATATAAGCACATTCATACTTGTATAGACTACAGAGTACAGATCGTTGTGTAGTTGTAAAAAACCTGATTGGTTATGGCATCCGATGAAAAGGCAACTATTGAAGCTCTCCAATCGATAGTAAACACAATGAGCCCCACCATGTCTTGGCCATCACTCAATTTGTCAAGTGGACAAGAGGCTGGCTAATAAAGCTAACAACTATAACTCCTTAGCAAGCATTCTACCTTTTTACATAACGAGCATCATCTTCTTCGATTTTTCCAAGTGTGACATTGCAGAGAAGCCTCACAAGTTTTAGTTCAATATGTTGGTTCAAGAAACTGTCATGCGCTAATCTGCACATTTAAGGCATGTAGTTACGTACAACCTATTTTGCAATTTTCATCTCCCTCGCAAATTGTGATCGTTATCCTCAATAATCATCTTCGACCATTGTCGTTTCACTTCAGAGGAGCCTTCCGAAGCCATACTTCAACATGTAGAATAGATTGCCATCCGCGTGTGTGCACGAAGGCACGTATATGATCACAACCTACTTGCAATTGTCGGCTCCCTTGTCCTTCTAACTCGAGCCGGTTAGAAGCTCATGGACTCCCATGTAAAATTGGGAAAACGGAGATTCGAGCGGTAGAGGGGCGTTTCGGGAATCGAACCCGAGACCTCTCGCACCCAAAGCGAGAATCATACCACTAGACCAAACGCCCGCATACCTTGAATGAGGCACCATTGTAAACTATCTAAAGTATTTTAGGGAGCAGAATGCAAATGCATGCACTGCAAATGTTGGTCATGGAGCATGTCATGAAGTGTCGTGAAGTCCCTCCACACCCAACGCCTAACGACGAGAAGACGACATACCTCCAACATGTCTTTCCTGCAGGTGCACAATTGCTCAAAATTCTCTCTCGTGTTACCCATTCTTTACCGTGAAAATACGGATTTCGAACCTCCCCCAACCGTGAGCAACTTCGTACTTACCTTTTGGCCCTTCCTTGCATTCCTTTAATGTTCACAGAACGACTCCAGGGCCTCCTTCTTTCCACCGCTTTATCTTCTTCAAACAGTCTCGCTCTTTTTCCACCAACAACCGGTCGATGATCTAGTATCCTCCCAGGTTGGGCGTTTTTGACGACGCAAAACGTCACGCCAGAAGGATGTCGACCCCCTAGTGCGAATTTAGAATTGCAGTTGCATGACCCAGAGACACACACACCAGGGGATCATTTGCAGCCCGATGGGGGACACTGGCTTCACGCAGCCCTTGACGGCTAATGGCGGGGACGACCATGACAAGAAGCGGGACTGGTTCACACCCAAAAGGTGCGCATCTGTTTTGAACCCAACGGCACACGTGCCCTGAACCCCAAAGTTCGCTCCTAATGGCCTACACTGTGTACGACCCACACGCTTCAATGTGTGCGACCTGCACTGTCGAGGGTGTGCATTTGCGAGGCCTCCAGTGCACTACTCGGGCTTCTTCTGGGGTGCCATTACGTTCATGTGGTGGTTTTCAGTGCCCATTGTTCAGGCATTACTCTTGTTATCGTAACACTCCCCTGCCTTTGAGTTGCTTGCCCTTCAGTCATCCTTCTGCTTTTCTCCAAACCACATCTGCCCCCCCCCCAAATACATCCTTTCCCCGTTTTCAACATGTCCTGGTGTTGGTGTGAATGGAACCTGGGACGTGGAAAGGGAAGTGCAGCCTGGTGCCTATGCCTGGACTACCGCTCTCGCACTTAGCCACGCTACAATACCCTCCAGCTTCTCAGGCTGGTGTCCACACGCGCACACACATACGCACACACACGCACACGCACACACATGTGCACGCGCACACACACACACACACACACACACACACACACACACGCGTGCGCACACACACACACGTGCACGCACGCACGCATGCACACACACGCACGCGCACACACATACACACGCACATGCACATGCACACACACTCACACGCACACTCACATAAGATACACGCTTACTCATGTGACACTCGTACATGCAAACACTCAACGACATGCACACATGTGCTATGTATACACATGTGCCTGCATGTGTATGCATGTACACCCGCCTTTTTCTTGTCAGACGACGCCAACCTGGGCGCGTTGCTTGTATGCTGTCCTATGCCCACCCTGTGCCCACCCAATGCCTACTCATGCCTACCCTATACCTACCCCATGCCTACCCGACGCCTACCCTATGCCTACCCTATGCCTACCCCATGCCTACCCTATGCCTATCTATGCCTATCCTACGCCTACCCCATGCCTAGCATCGCCCAGGGGTCGTGCATGCAGCCCATGGGCAACTCATGACCTAATGGCTATGTGAGCTGGCGAGCGTTCTCAGCTCTGTGAGACTCTCAACAGTCAACCCCGTGCTGATGCAGCGTTTGGACTGCACGACGTGTACAGCACGTGAGGGTCAGGCTCAGATTTTAGGGTTCCGATTTAGGGGGAGGATTTAGGCTAAGCATGAGGGGTAGCTCTAGGGGGTCTAGGCTTGCTTTTAGGGTCTCCCCCCCCCGCTCATGCAGAGGGTAGGCTGTCAGGAGTGACTCCTTGGGTGTCATGGGGTGCGGATACGCAGTCATTTGAGTGCGAATAAATTGTCATTGAGTGCTGATAAGTAGTCGTTGAGTGCAAATAAATCGTTATTGAGTGCCGATAAGTAGCGTTGAGTGCAACTGAGTTGTCGTTGAGGACGGATCATTGGTCATTCTTGCACTCGTGCAGCAGCCCCCCGCATGCGTCTCTCTGGACTGCGCGACGTGCACAGCTCGTGTGAGCTTCAGGGTTTGGGTTAGTAGGACTAGGGCGAGTCTCAGGATTAGGGCAGGACTAGGATTAGGGTTAGGCTTAGGGTTAGGGGTTGGCTTAAGCGTAGTTTAGGGTTGGGGCCGAGATAGGATTAGGGTTGGAGTCGAATAAGGGTTGAGGGCTTACACAGGTCATGCAGCACAGGTGCTGTGATGGCTCTCTGGACTGCTGCTGCACTCACGGGTTCTGGTTGACAAAATCAACTTGATAATTCGCGCGGGCGCATGCTGCTCCCGATATGATGAGTGCGCACTCTCGCTAGGCAGACACTCCTCCCGCTCCTCTTACACTCGCATGCGGCTGCTGGCAAACATTCGTCTGTGTATGTGTGCGCGTGCTCGCGCGCACGCGTGCGCGTGTCTGTGTGACTGTGCACGCGCGTGTCTGTTTGTGTGTGCGCTTGCGTGTCTGTGCGCGTATGCGTCAGTGGGTGTGTGTGTGTGTGTGCGTGTGCGTGTGTGCGCGTGTGCACGTGCTTGTGCGCGGGTTGCACAATGGGAAAAGGCTCTCCCCGGGGGGGTCTTTACTGAACACTGATGCAAGGAGCTGCTGCTAGCTCCCTCCCTAATGTGCCGGGTGTGAACGGGCTCTTGAGCCCTACGCTCCTGATGCCCCTGCGTGTCGGGGGTGGTGTGTGAACGGTCTGCTGCCACCTTCTGTAATCAACAAATTCTGTAACTTTCCGGAACATGATGCGCCGACGGAGCTAGCCTTTGCGCAGTGCACTGTGTGTGAACAGGCCCCTGGGTGTGAACAGGTTCCAGTTGTCTGCCTGCACCTTTCCCAGGCTGTGGAGTAAGCACAGTCTGCGTAGCAGATGTAGCTGCTAGCTCCAGCTAGCTCCTCGTATGGTGTTCTCCGTGTGAACAGGCCCCCGCAATCCTGAGGCCTGAACCCTTTGCGAGAGCGCGTGATGCGTGTGTGAACAGGCTCCTCTCCAGCTTCTGATGCCCGCACGATCGGGCTAAACTTTAAACCCTAAGCACTCAAACCCTAAGCGCAAACCTTATCCCTAAACCTCAACCCTCCTAGCCCTGAACCTGAACCTAAGTTTGAGATTGTGACACCCAAACCCTAGGTTTTTTTTTTGTAAACGTGCTCCTGGGCTGGGCTTCTGAGTTTAGGGCTTTTTGACTGGGAGTCCTGATGCTCCTTATGCGAGCTCTTTGAGCGCAAGTGAACAGGCTCCTAAGGTCTCGATTTCCTGCTGCCTCGCCGGCGTGTGTGGGGTAAACCCTAAACCTCCCACCTTGTTAACCCCGAACGTCGCTTGTGTGAACAGGCTCCTGGGGCTGTTCTGCGCAATCAGCATGATCAATTACATCGACAGAGGCGCCATTGCCAGCAACGGCGTCAACGGGTCCCCTGCCGAGTCGGGCTGCCAGCCGGGCGCCACCTGTCACGCCGGTACCGGCATCCAGTGAGTACTGCTGCCATTTGGGCGCCGCCTGTCGTACCGAAAGCGGCGTCTAGGGAGTGTCACTGCCCGCCAGACGCCGCGTCCCCCCTCTTTCACCTCTTCTTTCGCCTGCTGCCTCTGCGCAATGTCGCTCGCCTTCGTTGTGCCCGACAGGGGCGGGGACAATTGCAGAAAAGTTTCTCACCAACTTCCCTCCTCCTGCTCCTGCTGCTGCTGCTGCTGCTGCTGCTGCTGCTGCTCCTCCTTCTGCTCCTCCTCCTGCTGCTGCTGCTGCTGATCCCTCACGGCCGCCTGCACTCTCTGCTGAAAGGCCCATCGCTCGTCTGTGGTGCGGCCTATGGCCTATCGTGCTGTGCTTGCCTGCTGTGGCCCGTGTTCCGCGTCGAGCTGCTTCTGCTTTTCTTGCGGCCCGTGCCGTGCCCCTTCTCTGCCGGCCTCAGGGGCGAGTTTTCCCTCTCCAACTTTCAAAACAGCTTGAGCCCACGATCCTCCTCCTCCCCTTCCTCCTCCCTCCTCTCTCCTCCCTCCTCCCTCCTCCCTCCTCCCTCCTCCCTCCTCCTGAGGCTGAACCCCCACACTCATGCTGTGTGCTGTGGCCTGCACTGTTTTATTTTTTGCGGGGGGGGGTCTTCGACGAGGGCAGGGGAGAGTTTGCGCTCTCCAACTTTCAGGACGGCCTGCTGCCGGCGGCCTTCATGGTGGGCCTGCTGGCCGCCTGCCCCATCTTCGCAGAGCTCTCCAAGACCCGCAGCCCCTTCCGCCTCATTGGCTGCGGCATGAGCGTGTGGGCGGTGGCCGTCATTGGCTGCGGCTTCTCGCAGGGCCTCGTCAGCCTGCTGCTCTGCCGCGCGTGAGTGTGGCGTCTCCCCCCCCCCCTCCCCCCCCCCGCGGGGCGGACGGGCCCCCCACGCACGCGCTTTTAAAAAACCGCAAATCCTGAACTCTGAAACTTTACAAACCCTGAGAATGTGTCAGCCCTGCAAGCGGATCCTCAGGCTGATTATTCTCAAGCTGAATCAGCCTCATCAGCCCTGAAAACGTGTGAACCCCAAATCTGTGAGTTGCGAAAGCCTGCTTTCTCGAAGACCTCAACCCGGTGGTGCCCAAACCCCTAAAGGGCCGAACCCTTTTTGCCCTTCGCTTGCCGCTCCGCCGCCTGTCAGCAGTGCTTTAAATTGACCCTCCGCGCCTTTTAAATCCTCAACCCCTGTGGTACAAAAGCCTGGTTTGAGACCCCAGTCATTTGATTCCCAAAATGCAGACCCCCAGACTTGTACTTATAACCTGCCGGTCAGCGGCCGCACGCGGGCATCTTCCCCTTTCTGACTCCTGCGCGCCTCTTGAACCCTCACACCAAGAGCCCTATCTGCAAATCCCGGCCCAATTTCTCCAGAACCCTAAACCTGACCCTGGACCTGGAGTCTGAAACTCTCAAGCGCATGCATTGTGAGCTAGCTGTCCTGTCACACGTTGCGTGATGGCCCGGTCACACGTACATGCGCACCTCTTTGCTCTTACATATATGCATTCTATGCGTTGTGCATTCATGTGCGCGCACGCGTGCGTGCGTGCGTGCGTGCGTGTTCGTGTGCATGCATGCCTGCACCTGCGCACATGCAGGTCTTCATGCACATGTCCACCTGCATAAGCCCACGCGGCCCACGCATGCCTGCTCGTGCACATGCGTGTGCATACTCACACACACATGCTCACACGCCCCTGCGTGCACGTGTGTGCGCGTGTGCCGTGCGTGCACACACACGCGCACATACACACACACACACACACACACACACACAACGCACGTGCACTTACACGCACGCGCGCACTCACACGCACTCACACAAACACAATACACACATACACGTACACACACCCACTCACATGCCTGCGCGCGTGTTCCCTCTCTCGCAGGCTGGTGGGCGTGGGGGAGGCCTCCTTCATCAGCCTCGCGGCGCCCTGCATCGCCGACCACGCGCCACCTGGCAGGACCGGGCGCTGGCTCTCCATCTTCTACATGTGCCTCCCCGTCGGCTACGCGCTGGGCTACGTCTACGGAGGAGTCATCGCGTCAGTCTGGAGCTGGCGAGGGGCCTTCTTCCTCGAGGGCCTCGTTATGCTGCCATTTGGCGTCTTTGGATTCGTTGCCAACCCTGTGCCGCCCAGAAAACGCAAGCGCCCCCCCCC
>WELA01010100.1:805040-863033 GCA_009602735.1 Mesotaenium endlicherianum | reverse complement strand
CCCTCCAGCCCCCACCCCCCACCCCAACCATGAGAAGCTCTCCTTCCTTGGGAAAGGTCTACTCTAGCTCTTCTCCTAGGAGAAGTGACACAAACGAGGAAGAAATCACTTGAACTCTTGCTGGGTTCAAACAAGGTGCACAGGACAGGGGGAGAATCGAGTGATATTCAAGTGACGTGAGTCGATTGAGCCTACTTGGTCTTTAGCCAGATGCCGGTGCCTAATATCCCGATGCCCGCGAGCATGATGATGGAATTCGCCAGCGCCGTCAGCGCCCGGCTCAGACCCATGGTGCCTGTCCTTGCTACTTAGTCAAAGAGGAAAAAGTGAATCCGGTGACTGAGAAGGAACGACTAAGAGGCAGAGGGGATGAGAAGATAGACGTAAAACGATATCTCTGAACCAACACCAATATTCCACCTACAAGATCAATAGAAACCGGAGTACACCTTGACGGTGGCTGTCTCAATGTAGAGCTGTCTCGTTGTAAGGAGATGGCTTATGAAAGAACCAGAGAGGTGCACGACTTATAAACCAGCCCGTACAGAGCAGAAATATCTTCTCTTTCTATCCTGAGCTTTGCACGACAAGACTAGCGAATACAATGTGCTCACGAGGTATGGAAATGAATCAATGAGGTGCAATGATGTGAATATTAATAACATCCATCTGTGGGGGTTGCCATGAACGGGAAGCAAGGGCGAAGGCTGCAACGGCCCGAAGTGGCCGAAAGTGGCCTGAAGTCTGCCTGAAGCCTACCCAAAGTGGCCTCAGGAACCAGAAGTCCGCGTGGACCCGCGTGTTGACCAGTCAACTCAATCCTCGAGGTCATCGAAATGCATCGAAAGCAACATCGAAAGGAACTTAGCCACACTTCGCCAACACGAGAAAGATGGTCCCGAGTAATGCCAAAATATGCCGAATTAGTAGATGTAGTGGCTAGCGGGAGCAAACAAGGAGCGAGCCACAACGCGCAAGCGCAACCAGGTGGCGAGCACAGCGGGTTACGCGCTTCACAACAATTTAAAGGAATTCACTGCAACTCACTACAATGTCCTGTAATTCACTGCCCTAATTTGAGTGAGCATCGTAGAAGGTGGTAAAATTAGGGAATTCATTTTCATTGTAAGGTCAATTCGAGGTCAAAACGCTGTCACGGGCTGTTACTGTCGGTGACTCTCACTGTCCATCGCTGTCTGTTATTTACCATCGTGCATATCGCCATCAATCGCGATTCGCCATCATCCTCATCGATTTAGTCGTATTATTTAACTTCTCAACCGGCTTTTTTTCCGTGTTGTTGAACCTGTCACACAATGAGATATTAGAACATGCAGGAAGCCGTGTCCATCGTCGACCTCGTCGTAACGCGGTATATTGCGATGCTTGACGGTATCCAGGATTTAGCCCATTGCTTTAGTTCTTTCTTTAGAACGGCATTGTCTTGCACTAGCTTGGTGGACGATGAAAGGAATACCTCTTACCTATATTTATTCCCAAATCGCAGGACATTCAAATGAATCAAAATTATCCGGTCAATCAGTGTAAAGTCGTGTATAGTAGTCAAAATTGGTCAGAAGTACTTGCACTTTCGGGGAGCCAAACCGAGCAATTAAAAGTCCACTTCACGCAACTTCATGTGTTTGTGGCAGGCATGGACACGTCTCGAAGCTGTCGAAACAGGGCGCTCGACACTTGTTCGACGGGTGAACACTTCGAGTGTGGTCTAGTGTTAGCTCCTCGCGTGCTTGCTGTCTACTATGAGAAGTGTGCCAGTTTTTGTGATGTCACCAGCTGTCACTGCTCTGTCCGCGTGCTGATAGACCTGGATAGACCGAGGCTTAGCATCAACCGTAAATTCGCCGATGCTGATACTTTGAGTGAGAATTTCTAGGAATGCCCTGCAGAAAGTTGACTAAGGAAGTGGTCCATGGTCCTTGAGGCTGTAGCTTTCCCCCGAGGGGGTAGGGAGAAGTGATTGAGGGATGAGGTAAAAATGTTTCCCTTATTAAATTTGTGGCGCGTTACAGATGAGGTATGACCCATTTAATGCTTGTGTGACCATTAATTCCAACTTTGTCTTTAAGTTCGGTTGTGGTGGTAGCTGGACGCGATTTTCGGGCACCTTTGATGGAGAATACGTGTGTCAAGCACGGTCGTGACTTAAACTCAGGTGTTGTTGCGGATGATCATACAGGTCTGAAATCGAAAGATATCACTGAGGGTAGAGCATTCTGGAGTGGGTGACTTGCTGACCTGGCGAGGTTGGCATGCCAGCTATGGCGAGGTTTGGGGAAGAGAGGGAGGAGCAGATAAGGCTTTGTTGTTGTCAGTCGATAACTCTTGCTAGCATAAGGAGATAGGGGACAATTGTAAGGCTATGGCTTAAAAGGCTCCAAGGTGTGGCTGACTAAAAATCTATTAGGTTTATGAGAATTTTTCACCCGAAGATCATAGTCCAGGCTCTCTTGACAGCTAGTTTATCTGGTGAAGGCTTAGGGTTTAGAAAAGGATCAATAGTTCAGTTGCCTTCAGCATCATGAGCCTCCAGCGTGGAGTGGCCAAGGTCTTTGTGTTTCCCGTCAGAGGCCGGCAGTGGGCCTTCCTGTCCAAACTCCCCGAGGTGGCAGCTGCAGGGTGTGGGAGTGGGGCTGGGGCTGGGGCTGGGGCTGATTCTACCCTTCCCCCGCCCACAGTCAGGACCCTGTGGTCGAATATGCGCAAGCAAGAGACCTCGGGAGAGCGTGCGGAGCTTGTGATCGACTTTGTTGCAAATAAGGTGGGCCACCACTTGATGCTAAAGCCCCTGAGAGTGAAACTCTAAAACTTTGGACTTTGAACCCGGCCCAGAACCCCCGACATTTAAACCCTAGTGCATGAAACCCTAGAGCTTGAGCCCTAGCCTGACAACCCTTGGCTCAGACTTCTTGAGCCTAATGCTCAGGGCTGGAAGCCCCTGTCTTATACCCTGAAGGGGGAACCCTTTAGCATGAACTATATGTCCACAACCCCTCTAAGCCAAACCTCAGACTCTAAACCCCCAAAGCTTGGAACCCTGATCTTGGACCCAGCCGTGTGAACCCCCTGAGCCGTAGATCAGCGTTTAAAACCCCGAGGCCTGGACCCCAAACCTCAACCCAGCAGTGTGCGACGACTGGAAGCGTGTAGGAGGCGACATCTGGCGAGACAGAGACCAGTAGCGCCAGCCCTGATCCCAAGCTGTGCCCTGCATGCGCCACGTGGACGCTGTCAGAGAAGGGCATGGCCTTCACCCTGAAAATTCAGACTTATGTACCCGTACTTTGAAGTCCAATCCCTGAGCCTGGTTTCAGAGTCTAAAACCCTAAGCCTGTACGCTTACTTGCAAAATCTAAGGTTAAAACCCCTTGTAGTCAAAAAACCCTGATGCTGAAACCCCTCATGCCTCCATTTGAGCTTCAACTTGCAACTCGTAGGCTTGAAACCTGAAGCTTTAAAAATATGAGAGTATCTTGTTGCTTGAAGTAACGATGCCTTAAAGCCCAGGTGGGAAATTTGTGCTTCTTGAACAGCTCAAGTATACATACTCTTTACCCCCAAGCCTTCGCTCCTGACAGCTGGAAGCAGCAAGTCCCTACAGTCAGGGCTTAGAGGTTGGAATTCTTTAAAAGTAACAGGCTCACTCAAGTTCTTTGACCCTGCCATCTGAATTTCTGGGCTCTTCAAGCCCAAAAGATAAACTCCATTGACATGTGAGACGCGATCATAGGTCCCAACCTCTTGACGCCTAATAGCCTATCGTGTACGTGATGTCAGTCAAGGCCCCTGCTCCTTTTCTGTACCCCTTGACGCCGGCACACTCTCATACCTCAAACCCTAAACCCGGGACCTGTCCACCTCAACCTTGAACCCCTTTTCAAGCCATATAATTACGCCCGCATGCTATGCGTGAGGCCTCAGGTATATGTATTTCTGATCCCTAGAACCTCGCTCTCAATTCTCCACATCTGCAGAGGGCTTGCCCCCTCCGACGATCCTGTTTGATATCTGACTCAATGCAAGGGCCATTGTGGAGCCTGCAGGGCCCATGGCTCACTCCGGTGCTGATGCCGTGTTGCCGGTAGAGCCTTAAACCCAGTCACCCAGTGCTTCGCGGTCCCAAAACCCTAGAGCTGCACCACATGTGCGTGCGCCTATTAAACCCCGGGGACATGGAGAGTGGCCCTGAACTCAAAACCTGAAACTCCTACTTCTGGTACCCTGGTCTTTGACCTCTGGTGTTTTGGGGAAGCCATAGCTGCCCTATAGCGCGTGCATTGCTCAAATTTTGAAGACAGGGGGGGGTTTCGTGAGCTTTGAATTTTAATACCCTAAAACCCTGCGCTATAGGCCCCGAGCTCTGTCACTGTGACGCTTGGTGATGCCATCATGCTTCATGCACTTCCTAAAGGCTTAAAGGCGTGAGGGCGCAAACCCGTACCCTGAACTGGAAACCCGAACCCTGAGCCTTAAACCTGGACCCTGGATCCTAGACCCTAGACCCGGGTGCTTCTCGATGCTTGCTGCCATCAGCCACCTGCACGTCACGTGCACTCCTCTCAAACCCTACGGGGAACGATAGAGGTTCTAAACCCGGGGTCTAAAACCCTGAAATGTGATGTGCGGTGCTGGTTGATGCCATAGCTGTCTGTTTATCACACGCCCTCCCAATACCCTGTGGAAGGGCCTAGACTTCGCTTGGTTAACAGCCAGCTGTCTTCGTGATACAAATTGGCTTGCAGCTTGATATGAAACCCCTGGGTTTGGGCCTTTCTCAATGCATGTATGCGCACACTGTACTCCAATGTGTTTTGAGGAATTCGAAATTCACAATTCTTAATGGAACGTAACGTATGCCAAGGCATGCAGACTTTGACGCCTCCTAGGGGTTCATCCTTTGGAGGAAGTGCTCGCGATAAAGTGGCGCCACCCGGCCCGCAACTATCTGACACACCTTGGGTTTTCGACGCCAAGGTGATAGAAAAGCAGAAGGGTTCAGTCTTGGGGTTCTCTAGGGGGTCTGACCTTTCTCCTCCAGCGAAGCCAGCCAAGCATAAGCGTTAGGCTTAGTTGGGGCGACGAATCCTCGTGAGGTTGGTAGGAGGGTTTTGGCCGCCTCTTCGTCTGTCCCCATGGTGCCCTACCAGCTTCTCTATTTTCTTAATTAAATTTACAATAAAAAAAATAAAAAAATAACCAACGTATCCCTAAGTGCGCGTGCAAGCCCTCTGAGCCCAAAGCATGCCGCCTCTTCAGCGCAGTGAAACCCTGAACTTGCCCCCATGCTGACTCCTTTGAACATCGTTTTACGGATCTTTTTTTGACGCCCTTCTCTGCGTAAATTCTTCGGCTGAGCAGATGCATGCGCGGCTGCCAGCCTCGACGCTCCGAGAGAGAGTCAGCCTTTTGATACAGGTTGTCGGTTCGTTCCTCCTTAATGTCTCGGATGAGCAGATGAACGCGCAGTGGACAAGGCTGGAGGCCGCCCCCGAGAAGAGCATTCGGCGCAAGATTCACAAGTGAGAGAAAAATGTCACTTTCATATAGCTCCCTTCTTCTCTGCTGCTCTTTGGCCCTTGCCCCATAAGATCAAAGGAGGTGTTTCTGCTTCAATGTGGGCTGCCATGTCCTTGGCTGTTTGCTGCTCGTATGCTTAGAGGTTCAGAAGTACCTGTGTTACTAGAGCTCCTTGTATCTTGTTCATCAAAGATAAATATATGCGGACATATATTCTAATATATATATATAAAATCTGTGTATGGAGTAAATTCCTGCCGAAGGTGCATGTTTATTTATTTATGTATACACTTGTATATGTCATGTATGCATGCATATAAATCTGGAGTGTAGTATTTCTTACGACGTTATATTAATTTCTATCACTCGTGAAGGTGAGGGTGTGCAGCTTCTATGAACTTACACACCTCTTTCAAGTTGCCTTGTCAGCTGCCGTAGGCGTTAGAAGCTTTTTGCGCGCAACAGTTCATGTATTTGTCAGTAAGCATCAAGTGAAGAAACCCGTGTCTACAACTTATCAAATGATTTTAAAAAATGTATATTTATTTCAAGTGAGTTTTTGATGCAGTTGGGGCTCAGCGCTGCTGGCGAAGTTGAAGCCCACAGAGCTATTCCTGAAGAACATTCCAAAGGATGCCGCCCGCATTGAGATCACCTACCCTGCCAGGTCAGCACGGGCTGCCACCTGTTCCCTCGGCTAAACCTTGCTCTTTTAGTTTCACTAACTTCTCGCTCTTCTCGACTGTTTACGTTGCCCTCTGTTGCCGCATGTTCCGCTGCAACTGAACGGGGGATGGTAGAGCATGCAAAGGACCACGGAAAATGGGAGGAGAAAGTGTGTTGTCAAGGGGAAAAAGGAAATATCGGCGGAGATGGAAAATCTGATTAAATGTGTCTCTGCGCAAAGCAACACTCTCATGCGTTTCCTGGAGCACCCTGCTAACAACTCACCAGAAAAAAAAAACAAAAAAAAACAAAAAAGGGCACAATGCATGCACACAACCAGAGAAGCCATTATAAACACGGAGGAGTTTGGAGCCAGTCAACGTATCCCTTGGAGCACCTCACATCACTAAGCGCTCTCGTTTTCTTCTCCTCTTTGTTGACCAATACAGGCTTCATTATGGAGCCCTAGGAACTTTCTCTCTGATGATCGCATCCTGCCTGAGAGATCTGATGGACAAAAGCATGTAGCCAGCTGGCATGAATTGCTGCTTCCAGTGTGATGGTCCGTTCATTGTCTGATAACTCCTCCAGAACATCGGCAGGTGTGCACATGGAAAGCGTATGCGTGTGTGTGTGTGTGTGTGTGCGCGCTTGCGTGCGCGCGCGCGCGCTCATGTGTGCATGTGCCTGTGCCTGTGTGTATGTGCGTGTGCGTGTGCGTGTGATGTGCATCCAAGGAAGTTAAAACTGTACGTGCACAATCGGCATTCTCATGTGCATGACAATGTGCGTGCATTGTAGAAAAACTTCATCTAGGGTGTTGTTGGGGTTCATTGCCTGCGCCGGTGGGCGGAGCAGCCTCGATGCGCGGTTGGTGCGCCGACGTGTGCGCCACGTGGCAATCAGGTGTGTGTACATTTGTAAAACTGCGTCGTTACGTGAAAAGTGTGCATCTTGGTAGACGTACTGTTGCTGTGTTTGTCCAGCTTCCTCTTCCTCTCCCTCCCGGTCCCCCCTTCTCCCTCCCTCTCTCCGTCCCTGCTTTTGGTACATATGATATATATTATTGCATATTATTGCATAACTAGCTTTCGGGCTTGGGTGTCGGGTATGCGTAGGGTTGACATCCAATGATGGCAGGATCGTTATGCCTATTCAAAGGCTTCATGCCAAATCAAACGCTTCATCAGATTAATATTGCAATGATGTCGACAATCTCGTGAGTTGAAAACGAGGGAGAAAGCGAGAGCCTGATGAATGTACTCAGCTACTTTTTTAGACTCCAACCCTCCTTCCTCTTTCCTCCTTTCTCCTTTCTCCTTCCTACTGTGACTAATGCCCGCACCGTCTGCGCCTGCACAAGTGAAACCAAACGATTAACAATTTTCCTGTTGTGAAATTACTCGCATTCTTGTCACTTTGCCCATTGCTCCCAATACCTTTTCCTCCACCACTACATGCGCGTTGGTTTTTCAGTGTGATGTCATTGGTTCTCCTGTGATTCTGCCTGCTCCTCCTCCCTTGCCCGTTCCGCTGAAGGCTTGCTTTTGCTTTTATTGAATCGATGCTTTATGATCACCGGCATGAGCTACGGACGATCAATAGATTGTGCCTGAGAGAAAGACAGTCTTGTGGCGTCGCCGTGGACTCCCCTTTCTTGCAGCGGGCAGAAAGTGCACAAGCGATTCTTTGTGGGCTCAACAGTGCTGCTGCCCTTCACCTTCATGCTCGGGGTATCGTACCATTATCTTTAAGAGAAACTCTCTTGCTGCTTACGCGAGTACGCTGACATGAATATTAATCATCTGTACCACATGTACATATGCGTATAAGCTTTGTGTTTGTGTGTGCACAAGTGTGTGATTGTTGTTTGTGTGCGTGTATGTGCAATGTACACCTGTGTGCGTGTCTTTGTGTGTGTGTGTGTCTGTCTCTGTGAGTTGTGCGCGCACATGCATATCATGTATTTGGTAAGAACACATTCATGCAAGCGCATTCTAGGCGTCAGCCAGCTCCTTTTGTTCTCACATTTCTGGAAACACTCTGGAGCTCTGGACTCTGGAGCATCTTTGTATGCTTTTCTGTGAATTCATACTTGAAGCCTTTGCATCAGTACCAATATAACGGTGTATGTGGTAGCAATGAAGCCTTTGCGAACGATATTATGAAGGCTACAGCATATGATACTAATAATGGCTCTCTGATGATAGACAAACAAGACAGCCGTATCAAAAAACGATGTCGAGGCCCTTTGGATGAAAAACTGCTTATAACATCAGACCAAATAAACTTAGGCTCGGTGGTTCTACTCTGTCTCGAATGATATCGCACTTTGTGAGATGGAAAAAGCAGGGGAGTGGAGGGCTGGACTAATAGCTCCCCGCGCAGCGATAGATTGCGATTACTTTGTCTTTTTTAATAGACTTGTGCACGCTCTTCATATTGCTCCGCAACGTACAGTTCTTGTGTCCTCTTATGCTGCCAGCAAATGAGCGTGTGATGCTTGACAAGGCCCTGGTCCCTTTCCAGTTCTCAAATTTTCTTATTTGGATTCTCAAAGTAAACAAGTGCTAGCAGGCACGATGTTTTCTAGAATGCTCCTACGCTCCAATTTTGAAGCTAGAGCAGAGGAGATTTTAGACCTCTGTGGGAACATTTGTGGGACTTCTTATCAAGGATGGCTTGATAGTGGTGAGATGGGGTCGGGCAATATCTCCTCGAAACGTTTTGGTTGGGATGAGGGTACCCTTCATATATGGAAGAAAGTATTCGAGTGAGTTTAGCTTCTTCTTCTTGTAAGAGAATTTTGAATGTTCATGCCTCTGGCTGTGGACTCTTTTGAGGGAGTAAATGCTGGAGCCGGCTGGAGCAGGGGAAAGGAACTAACTGTACAGGCAGGTCTGAAACAATATGATTTGTAATTCGTTACGAGTGTGGGCCAGTGGGGTGCAATTTGTACAAAATCCGACAAGTATCACTTGGAGACGTGAGTGAAGTTATTCTCAAGTTATTCAGCGGATGTGCTGTGCAGATTCTGCCGACGCCAAATGTCGCGTTCTTCTGGAACCTGTTCCGCGCCCACGCCAACTGGACCGCTCTGAAGGTACTGAGCTCTATGACATCTGGTACACATTCTCTTCCTTCATATCATTCACTTCTCGTGCATGTCTGTGTGCATGCCTGCGTGCATGTCGGCGTGCTTGTAGGCGCGCACACGCTCATGCCAGCTGGTCTGCTCTGGGGGTGTTGTATTCATGTTTGCGCTTGGCTCATTGCGTCTTGGCTCATTGCGCATGCATATGGGTTTGTGAGTGTGTGTGTGTGTGGGTGTGTGGGTGTGTGTGTGTGTGTGTGTGTGTGTGTGAGTGTGCGCTTGCGCGCATGTGGGGGTGTATGCGCGTGTGTTTCTGCTTGTATGTGGGGGTGTTTCTGCGCGTGTGTGTTTGCTTGTGTGTGCGCGCACGTGGCTTGTGTTGTCTCACAGCTGCAGGACTAAGCTAAAGGTACTGACGCGTTAGGGCTTTTTTTTAAAAAAAATCTCAGTCTTCTCTTATTTCTCTAATCTGTGACATTAATTGTCTCATGCAAGCTGTTAGTTGTTCTCAAAATCTCATCATTTTGAAATTTTCAAAGGGGTTGCTCGTTAAATCCTGGCTACTGCACTCTGTCGGCGTTGGTCTGGTCAGCGTTCAATTTTTTCTGACAACGGTACCCTCTTTTGACCAAGCAGGGCGGTCAGCGGTTAACTTTTCTGACGACGCTACCTCCAATGCCTGACCACGCGGTCCCCACAGCTGATGCTGACTCAACTGCAGGTATCGCTTTCCCCAGATGAGCCCGGCCCTATATGTTCTGAAATCTAGTGTCTCAGGTTACTGTCCCTAGGACCCATCAAGGGCAGGTAACCTTTTTTCCTGAATAAATTTGACCCCAAAAGAGTAACATACAATATCAACTCAAACTACTCAGTTATGTTTTTCCTGAATCTTTTTCATAATCCTTGCCATTTGCATGTTGTCCGCCGCAGTGGCCCTACACCCCGCCCTTGGGTTTTCTGCACCTTAACTGTATATAAAGTCTACTGTGCTGTTCCTGCTCTGGCATAACAGGTGGTGCCTTCTCCTCGGGCCACGTGTCAATGTCAGAGGTCTCCAATCCTGCCAAAACTGCTCCTTCTTCCCCTCCTTCAGATGCGCCTATCCTTGGCACCCCTGCTACACTCAAAGAAGGCGTCTCTCCGGAAACTAGACACTTGTCCTGCACCGATGCAGCGCCAGGTGGCACTTCTGGGGCAGTGGCAGGTGGCTGTAAAGTTCAGGTGGCGGATGATTCACCTGGAAGCGGAGAGAGCACTTCGTCAGCAACCAGCCTTGCTGGCAATGTGGACGCGTCAGAGAGTGGGCCAAGCATTTCTCCCCAGTTGGCAGAAAACGACAGCATGTGTCAGAGTGGAGTCAAGGACATGAGTCCCCGTCGCCAGGTGTCGCCTTACCTGGTAAGCCATGACTGTGCATGATGACGGGTGGGGACCACATAGGTCCTTAGGAATAGACTGGATGGTGAGTGCGGAGTTTGTTCTGAAGTCTACTGAGGCATGTGTGGTGTGTCACATATGCGACGGGTTTAGCGAGCTTATACGCACATGGCGAGTTACAAGCTCTAGTTTCCCACACCTGGAGGATGAAAGGGTGCATCTTCCTTCCTGCTTCTGGTGTCATTCTGCAAAATATTCATGCATGTGCATCATATAAGCTCCAGTTAGTGTGAAAGAAGGCATCTACATCAGTGTTGTGTCTCGTGTATGTTGTTGTGTTGCTGCCACTGGAAAGGTCCTGCTGATCGCAAGGTTTTGGCTCTGTAAAAGAATGGAATCTGATTTTATTACTTTTCACTACAATATGTTATATGGAGCTCCATAAGTCCTACTGGCCGATATCTGACGATGTTTTGACCATTTGGTCTTTGTGTCTCCCGTATGCTCCGAATGAAAAGTTGCAAATACTTACATGTGTATGCACATTTTTTTAGGAAAGCTTGCTTCAATCGAGTGTTTTTAAAAGCGTTGTTGTGCGAGAATTTGAACGAAGTCGTTTTCTGTCCGGGTTTCTGTCCGGGTGGGTATGTTAGCTGATTTTTCCTAGATGAATAAATGTTGACAATGAATTTCCTTGAGGTTGTTTCGCGTTGATCCCTGGCCCTTCCATTGCTTCATGATGACAATTTCCTTTAAGGGCATACTTTTCTCAGGCTGTTTCATGCTGAGCTCTGCCCTTCGTTCCAAGTCACTAACTCTATGTTGTGTTACACTTGTTATTTGCCCTGTCCTATTGAAGACCTTTGTGGCCTCCAAAGAGATGGACCGTTTGATCGATCCGGCAAAGATCATGGCAGACGACAAGCCACTATCGGACGAGGCTTTGAATCACCTGTGCGACGCTTTTGCTCTTCAAGCACCTCTAGCAAAACGATGGATGGATGCTAAGTAGAATTTGTCATGAGCTTGAAGAAAAAATCACTGTGGGAGTGACAGAATGGTATAGTGTCAGCTAAGCAGCGTGCACTACTTGCAGATTGATAGACGTGGCACATCTGATTCAATCTTGCACATCTTGTTAGTGGAGCATGATTGGTCCAAGCCCTGTCAGAGAGCTTGTAAGAGACTATCCCGGATCAAATTTGGTGTCATTTTTATGAGCTTGCATTAGCCATGATGTGATGCAAATTCATTCGATTCACAAGTCGAGCATGACGAACCGCTTACATGTTACAAAATCCTTATAGAAGCTGAAGAAATCTCTTGAATTATGACTACATAGGGTGGACTTGAATAGTGACTACACAGGGTGGACTTGAAATAAAATAAGAATTACACTTTTGACTTGATCGCGTGTAGATCGATATCTTAGTGGGTTGATATGCGTGTCACAGTGGTGAAGTTTGTTTTTGGAATGATTTGCGGCCGAGTATTATATTTATTGTTGAGATTATAAAATTCAGCCAACCCAATCGCAAGATAGTTGAAAGTTATATTACACCGAGATGCTTTGAGAATTTGACTCTCCCATGAACTTACTACTTTCTCAAATTGGGGACCAACTCACATTTAGACCTCTAAAACCCTGCCACTCCAAGTGTTGAACTCTCAACTATCAATTTTTAGCCCACTGCTATCAAACGACTTGTTCTCAGTCAAGCATCGAGCAATACTTGAAGTTCATATAAGCTCGTTGTAACATACATTGTCTAGCGACCATCTAAGGAAGTCTCTGCGACGACTCACTACTTCTTTGTGAACAAACTTTGTTAGCTTCTAATTTTCCAGATCAGACACCACTTTTAACACATGTTCTTTGTTGAAAAAAATCTGCCTTGTTTCTTTGCATCTAATTTCTTACACTTATTTGGGTGCATTTAAATGGCAATATAACTATCCAATAAAAATTTGGCTTGAATGTCAAAATAAATGCATTGTCAACCAAGTCTTGACAAAGACTTCTGCTAAATATGGTACCACACACCTAAGCCACAATTGCTCCAAACCATGACTCTTTTAGCATGTTTTGCTGCTCTATGCTTCATAAATACAGTAGGAATGGCTTTCTAGCAACAAAGAATCATTGTGAGGTTCTTCAAGTGCCGTAGTCACAATGACAATGACAAAAACTCGTAATCAAAACAACACTCAAAAATTGGGAGAAGGGGGGGGGCTGGCCTCCAAAACCATTAATTTTTTGCATTGTAGCCCATTGAGCTTAGACTTTGGTGTGCTAAAAATGGTTGATTGTGGAAATAGTTTAAAAAGTAAACAATGGTCATTTTCCACTTTGTCCCCATTGCGTAACTCATCATGGCGTGCGAATAATGTGGACGGGCAAAAGAGTCCAAAATGTTACAGATAAAGTGGAAGTCGTGGAAAGCAAATAAAGCCAAGATTTAGTATGGAAAATACAATTTGTGGTCGTTGGAATAAAAATAAATAATTGTAACTTAACTATATCAATCGCGTGTATCTTGTGCAACAAAAAAAGTTGTAAGTAGTCATCAAGTGCCGAATGCTGAGTGAACAAAATTTATATAAATCTAGGATATGTTAACAATCCATAATATTATAAGATTTTGTTTAACTATATCAATCGCGTGTATCTTGTGCAACAAAAGAAGTTGTAGATAGTCATCAAGTGCCGAATCCTGAGTAAACTAATTTTTTTATAAATCTAGGATATGTTAACAATCCATAATATTATAAGATTTTGTGATTATTGTCATGATTTATGGAGTTGAGGTTGATGCACAAAATGGAGGTACAAGTGTGTACAGGATCAACCTGAAATCACCGGTTTTTAACTGAAATTACGCATTCATATGATGACCTTTTCTAATTTCCAAGAAATAAAATTATAGTGCATTTAGTCATCCCCCCACCACAACCAATTTTGCATCATTTGGATAGATACCGAAGAGGATATTCACATTTTAGTAGACGCCACCTACCGGCCCCTAGCGCGGCCTAGTGGAAAGGTCCCGAGGGTTGATTATTTTGAGATACGATTAGCCTATAGGGATGCTAGTACAACTACACATGTTTTGTGGAAGTAGTTAGGCTATAGGAGTGCGACCCCATGCATTGAATCCGCACCAAACCCGCCGAATCTGAGTAGTATACAGCCCCTAAAATGCCTCTAGTGAGGTATCTTTAAGAAGGCCTTGATGACAAGTCGTAAATGACAGAGTTATCAGTATAGAGTTGACACTTTTATCTCTTGTGTTTTCAAGGCTAGTTATCTCTCTTGTGATGAGCAGATTGGCCTCTCCTAGGTTGGTTTCCAATCACTTGAGGAACTCCACCAGTGGTGAGTAATGTCACAGCTTACCTCCCTTGCAAGAACTACTCTAAGAAGGTCATTCCTGTGTGCTATCATTGACCTTTTGGGCTTTATCTCTTTGGGCTATATCTCAACAATTTCCAATCTTGAGGCACTCACTCTAATTAAAACAAATCTCTTACTTCTAAAAGATCTCTCTTTGCTTGAAATTATCTTGGATCTATAGCGCATGCCTACTTGCAATGACAAAACCTACCAGCCATACTACGAGGGTGTTACTAGAGAAGACTCAGACACAGATCTCACTACTATCACTAAACCTTTTGAAGAGGAGCAGCAACTGTCTCTGCAACCAGCAGCTGCTGAGCCACAGCCTTAGTGGACTCCCTTTCACCTGCACACTACCATGGCAAGTAATTATGAAACAAAGACACACAGGGTCTCCTTTTTCCACTTCAGCAATAGGCTTGGCACCTCTGATCTAGACGACACTATCTCCAAATTCGAGGTTGACTTCCTCAATGCAATATTAAAAACTCCTGCACTCACTAAGCGCCAGGCACCTGTACCATGAGGCAGGCGTTGTTGCGGGCATTGCCACGGACGGCCACGTTCTCCAAGATTTGGGCAAGCGTATGCGGCAGCTGTCGGTCCTCAACAAGTGTAATGAACCACTATATTAATATTTATATTAATCCATTTAAATACGATAGTTATCTAAGTTCAGGCTGCTAAATTTTAGCTGATATTAAGTCTGCTTGACATTAAGAAATATTCAGTACAATGATTTAGCCAATCGCAGCAGGCTGAAGTCTATAGTTAAGTCAGCTTGCCGACACATTCTTTGACAACCAGCTGACCGCCTTAAACGGAACTGGCGATATGCCTAGTCATGCATTTTAAGTGTGATATGCTAGATGAATGTTCAGATGACGCCTTTGGCGGATGGCGAATTGGGATGATGGAAGATAACCGTGGATTCGATTGGCCAATGTCTTACCGACAAGGTTAACTCCCGGGTAGGCGGTGCTATCGCACATGTTGTTGAATAGTAGACTCATTCCATGTACATATGCTAGCTAGGTATTGCTACCAAATTTGGCGCTAGGAAACGAGGCCAACTCTTTATACAGACTATTGAGAGAATATCTGAATCCAAGACTATAAGCCGTCACACAAACTGCTTACTAACCTTGCTTATGTATGAGTTTCTTGATTGCATGATTGACGCTGCTCACTTCTATATGACTTGTAAGTATTGCTTACGCTAGTTGTATGGTCTTTTGGTGATTAATAAGTTAACCAAAGAACGCCATGTCGTGCGCTAAGAGCTCGGGCGCGCCTCAATGTCATAAGCTGTATGAAACCAGTCAGCAGGCGTTGCTACAAGAGAGTCTATATTACATGTGACTTAAAAGCTAGAAAGAGAGGCAAGCATTGGATGTTTTTATCAAGGAGTGTGTACTCTCCAAAGTGAGCACCTCAAAATTGTAAACTGGTAGGAATACAACTGATGAAGTATGGCCCAAAAGATCACTAGAAGCACATCATGATCTTCAAGAGTAATCCTATGGCAGGGGTTTAAGCTGTGACTTTGCTCACCACTTGAAAAGTTCTTCAAGTGACTGGAAGCCAGCAAGGCTTGCTCTTCACAAGAGAGAAACTAAGTGGTCCTGAAAACACAAGAGATAAAAGTGTAAGCTTTACTGATAATCTCTGTGGCATACAGCTTGCATAATTGGGACTTCTAAAAAGATGTCTCTCTGAGGACATCTCTAGTACTTATACTCTTGGAAACCCGGCGGGTTAGGCGCGGATTCAATGCATGTAGTCTTCATCTAAGATTTACCTTTACACACACACACATGTACCTATTGTGCTCGCGCTCCAACAGGCTAGTTACTACTCAATCCAATCAAAATTGAGATGCTAGAATATGCTAAATGCTTGTGATAGGTCGAGCTCACTTTAGCACATGCCAAGCTTGTAAGATAAGCTTGCACACTTATGTTCGTGCCCGCTAAGCCATGGTACTCCTGCAGGCTATGACGGTTGTTGTCGGTTAAGCACATGTTGGTCGGCTGCGCTTGGGCCAACCGACGGGCTGCAGCTGTCGATCGGTGGCCCTGGGTGCCTTTGGTGGCCTCGCCACTTGGATGTCGAGCACTTAGGAGTGCCTGGGCCCAAGTGACGGGTACGTAAGTGTACCCGGGCCAAGTCGTGAAGCCCGCCATCTTTCGGTGGCTCCACGTGGCCCATGGTGGCTCCTGTTGCTTGATGACGAGCAGACAGGGGGACCTGGGCCAAGTACTGGAGCCCGCCACCTTCCGGTGGTGCCACGTGGCCCTCTTAGGCACTGTCATCTAAGTGCCGGGTAGCTTGGGCTGCTACTTGGGACCAAGCGGGCGGTGACCTGTACCTGATGCCTAAAGTAGATCTAGCGCACGTGTCAAGTGTTGACTTGTCACGTGGCATCTATATCCTAGGCATACAAGCATAGCAACTTAATAGACTAAATCAAACAAAAGCAAAGAGGCAAATGCTTGTCCGAGGTTGATCGCTGACACGCTTGAAGCACGGGTACGTGTGACGACCTCGACTCAATAAATCATGACAGCTATGAAGATTACTTGCTGATTTCAAGATCATTTGTTAATTGTTCACTTATTGGTAAGTCAATTCATTTCAATAAGGTTAAGAACGTAGATCAGGTGCCAAAAGAGGGCCGTGCGGCGGTCAATGAGGGCTAGGGTCACACCGACAACGGAAAATTCTTGAAACTCCCGTCCGATGATGATCAGATCAATAGGTCCAAGGGGGGCAATGTGCTCCTTTGTAAAAAGTTTGATGTTCATGGGCCAGTCTGTTTGTGCGATGGCATGCGCTATAGCGGAAAGAGATTTGGGAAGCAAGCATGGCACAGGGCCATCTGGCGGCGGGCCACCTGCTGTGTGCCTGGTCATTGTCGACGTAGATGTAGCGTTGGACGGTAACTCCAACCTGTCTGTGCTATGGCATACGCTGTAGTCGGAAAGAGATGCAGGACGCGAGCGTGACACAGGGTCATTTGGCGGCGGACCACTCGTTGTGCCTGGTCTATATTGACGTAGGTGTAATGTTGGATGGCAATTTCAACTTGCAAAGCTGCGAGAAGGCCAGTGGCAAAGCATGCAAGAAGCTCAATGAGGACAACGTCGTCAGAGCACATGTTGGGTTATAGTGTATTGATGGGGGTCAGCATCGGACGACGTCCATGGATTGCGGAGCCGATGATGGTCGTAGAAGGTTAGTTACGGGCTAACGGTTAAAACAGCTAGTTCTAAACATTTTGCACTAGGGTATGATAGAAATGCGTGTGTGTACGTGTATGTGTGTGCAAGAACAATGCATATCAGTCATGTCCCTTGTTTGTCAAGAATCTCACCTTTGTCAAGTGGAGGAAGGAGCAGGCATGTGATGGTGGGTCAACATCTCTTGTGCCACCTGGCAATTGTCAACCACAAGCTATAGCCAACCTGCTAGTTTCCAGGGAGAGAAGACGAAAAAAACAAGGATCAGGATGTTACACCTGCAGCTAGTGGCAGGATTTTGAAGCTCGAGGCGACGGGCGCTTGAAAGGGGTACACGTTGCTACTGTCGCTGCGCATGAGCACGTAGATTCCGGCAAACATGACCATGAACAAACCTTTGACCCTGCCTGACGCATCTATTCCTTAGACATGCCATGAACAAACTTTGGATGAACAACTAAAAGTACGCCTACCAAATTCTTGTGTTGATTGGATACAAAACATGGGTTATTAGTTTTAAGTGGATAAACACGTATATCCGTGATTTGTTTGGTGTAAAACGAAAGTATGCAAATTCTAATAGAAACTCGAATCTACTACTATAACAGGCCACTACAATATATTTTGTAATCCTTGACTAGATAGATACGCGCTTCCTACACGCTTATTTGACATAGACAAACAGGTAGAGAAATATTGTCAAAGTGTTTGGAGACAATATTTAGAACACTTCAAAATCACGCATGACATATTTCTAGATTCCCAGAACCAAAGTCAGTACGGCAGCTTCATGTATATGATCAATGACAATATGTACGCCTCACACACACCTCTTGATAATATACATACGATTGCACCCTGGATGAAAAAACTCGTGTGCTTTGCAATAGCCAGATTAAACAAAATTCCATACAAACCTGAATGCTATGCAAAGCGCAAAATACAAAAGTTTTTACATAAATTCCACCAAACGTGCCAAGGTTCAGCAGTACAACATCTCAATCGCTAGCATACGAAAGTCTGGAGGTACAAGGAAACCACGCCTCACCATCAAAATCAAGTAGTGCGTTGTATAAATACGCCTAAAATAATTTCCAAAGTCTAATAGTACGTACTACGCGCAAATAATGTTTTCCAAATAAATTGATGAGTTTCAAAAGAGTGACATATAAGAGACAAATTGTTGCGGTACAAAACAATACAATGCACTACCTTCATAACAGCGTAAAACTAAAGCTTGATCAACTAGCCGACACTAAATACGTACCAATAAATTTGTGGTGCACACAAAGATATTCTTGCATACCAATAGAATCTGGTAACTTGAGCCTAATATCGACGTATCCATATAGATTGGTTCATACACCAAGGATTTTGCGTACCTTGGAATTTGATACGCTTGGCGGAAAATTTGGTGCACCATCAAAGTTGATCAGAGGTTTTTCACTGGTACGCAAAAAATCACCTAAGACTCACCAAGCTCACGTAGTACGCAGGTCATGCGCGACGGGTGTCAAAATCGGGTACGTCAAAATAGGTGTTGTACGAAATGTGGTTGGTAGAAGGAAATCTTGCGAAGCGTTTTCCACTCTATTGGTACTTTGAAATAACACTTTTGGTACCAAGTTCTAGTACTACACAAAACCCGCGCCGCGGGTATTGAGTTTGGGTACGTCAAAATGAGGTCCATTGTACAAGGCACTGGTAGGCAAAAATTGCACGAAAAATTTCAACTGTACTTACTCCCAAATTCCTCTTTGGGTACCAAACTTTGGCACGCGCAAACAAGGTTACGCCATACGGCAAACTAGCTTAAAATATTAGTCAAACTAAGCGTATTGATTGTATACAGCATACCAAGAAATCACATATTCTTAAAGGGTAGAGGTGGCTCAACTAAATGTGATCTAAAGATGGTGTATCTTCTGATTAAGTGGTCTAGATTTTACAATTTCTGAAAAACATGAAAATAAATGATGTTATACACATGTCGAAGTATATGGAAAAAATTACAACGCGTACTAAGCATTTTTTGCGGTAGCGGACTTAGTGAACTAGCATACGTATCAAACTAAGCGTATTATTATACGGCGTACTCTTGCACAGAAGTATATCTCTAGTCATACACCCCTGCATCTCAAAATGGTACGCGATGTTACATCCAACGCAATGGTAAATTGGTACCACCTTACCCAAAAAGTGGTGAATTGCAAGAATATTCCATCCACCAACAATTTTTTGTTTCAAGATTGCATACTATTTGCACATGAAGCAATTTGTCAAAACTCAAGAACGTACAATATCGCTTTAAGTAAGTTATCTAAGAGAAGGATAGCACATTGCCCAAATCCTAGTGTTGCAAAATGGAACCTAACAACCTTGCAAGTAAATTATTATACGCAAAGTATAACAGCTTAGTAGTAATTGGTTTTACAAGTCTTGGGAGTTAATCCACCTTGAAGTCTCATGCACATGAGTGTACTTTAACATGCTAATTAACCATTGAAACGACTTTAACCGTCACATGTAGCAAGTAGCTAGTTGTGGTGCTTAAAAAATATTTTTCGCTTTCAAAATTTAATAGGCAAATTACGATTCACAATATGAATTTACAATAAAATGCATGATAAACATTGGCCCAATTTGTACGTTTTCTCATACATTGTGGTGGTAATTTGTATTCAAAATTGTGATTAGTGGTATGCAACACACGTTTTTTATTTGCAAAGAGATTTTGATATTAAACTTGTCATTTTGCATGTACACTATATACATGATGACGCATGTTGATAAATTTTTTCATAAAAGTTATCTGGTAGTTGGCAACAATAAATTTTGTCAGTGCTTCCAACTTTCATCGCTATGTTATTGATACTATCAAAATTCAACAAAATTATTGAGTGAAAGTTGATATTGCCAATTATACTTTACACGTTGGAAAGGGGATTTTGAGTAATTTTACATCCAAATAAATGACATGTCCTGTTTTTTGATGAAATCATATAATCAATTGATACGTGAACGATTGTGGAGTCAACGCGTAAGTTGAAAGATACCATCAGTACTATATTAGTTATGGATCCTAATTATAATAAGTGTTTTGCTTTGATTTGGTTGGTACATGCACTTGTATTTGTTTGTTGTACTCATCATTAACATTTGAAAAAAAAAAATAACATATCAAACTTGAACCAACAAAAATATAGCTAATGTGAATAATTGCAACAAAAACATAAAATACGACCAAAAAAATACGAATAACATTGCATCTGTTTTTGTGTGTTCTAAGCATCTTCATTTAAAATAAATAATTACAAATAATTTGTTCAAACACTAAAATGTGACAATATATTTGATATGAAATATTTTTTCAATTATGTATGACAAACAATATAATAGTAAAAATATATGCAATTTAATTAAAAATTTGAAAGTGAAAAAAGATGACAATCGTAACAGAGTATCTTCATGCATATTGAAAAATATGAGCACTAGATTGTTCACGTATGACGTTTGTGATTTCAGTAAATCCAAAACACACCATCAAAATTTTTATTTGGGTGCATTTAGAGACCCTGCTGGTTTCGGCTACCATTTTTTGCATATTTGTCCATTTTCTAAAAAAATTGTCTTAAGCGATCACACGTGTGCCATAGAGTCCGCAATTAAATTGACGACTGAATCCGGCGAGTACGGACGAACTTATAATTCAAACCGTAACATCGGAAGTATTGGCAAATCTTGAAACTGAAATTGCGAATGAAGCACATTCGCGAGAATTAGCAACAAGACAACCTTCTTCTTCGTTGAATTTCTTACTTTGTCCGCCATGGCTGTCGGATAATTCTCAGGGTCACTTCCTAGGACTGTTTATCAACATTTCTATTGTTTTCTTTGGTCGTCGTTGAGCATATGAGCAGTTTGAGGACATTTGCGAGGAGTTCATGTTGAGAGGAGAGGTCGTGAACAAGAAAGAGGAAAAGAAGGGAGAGTTGTTCTATGAAGTCTTGTTCGCGTTTGATCGCAAGGAGATAACGTTCATTGCGGACTTTGTAGAGGCCCACTTGAGGCCATTTGATTTATTTGATGAAGTGCTTGTGCCTGGAGTGTTCAAGGAGAGATCGGCCGAAGTGCAAACTTCACAGTCTGCACAATCTGCTGTAGACCAGCCACTGCAGCCTACTTCGCTTGACTTTGACCAACCTTCTGAAACAAACTTTGTGTCTTATACTCAGCCTTCTGCTCAAGCCGACAAGAGAAAGAGAGGGCGCCCATTCAAGACTAATAATATAGCTGCTCTTGCCGAGAGGAGCAAGTTCAGAACAGGACAGATGGCAGCAAATAGGCTAGAGAAGGGCAAATCTAAGGTCTTGGATTCCAATTCTGATGGTGCCAGTGCCAGTGAAGACAACAGCAGCAGCTCCAAAGAAGAGGAGGAGCACGTATTGCCCCTGAGCATGCTAGAAGACACGGAGGCAATTGGAGATCGTCAACCAGAGGAGTAGAACTCAAAGCTGCCAGCACCCGGTGAGATCTACAGCGACATGTTGCTGAAGCCTTCTACAGACCATCAACATGGTCTCCAAGGCATAGCAGACAAGACCTTTAGAGGCTTGTCCCCCTTTGGTGTTCTTTGTCTGTTCATGCCCATTTGCTTTTTTGAGGAATTAGCAAGAGAGACAAATGCATATGCTGCAGAACACGGTGCTAGAGGTTGGGTGCCTTGTACTACCACTGAGATTGTTATTGTTCATGGTTTGTGCATGGCTATGGGCCTACATGCTCTTCCTAGTCTCAAGTGCTATTGAAAGTGTTTAATGAAAGGGCCCATTACTCTTCCTAGCTTCGGCCGGTTCATGTCTAGAAATAGATTCAAAGACATTAGACGGTACTTCCATGTGAAGGATAATAAAAATAGAAAGTGCTTTTCTACAACCTTTAGAGAGTACAAACTGTGGCAATTGGATCCATTCACTGACCTTCTCATGAGCACCTTCCAGAAGTACTATAGTCCAGGAGCAACTTTGACTATTGATGAGAGGACCATTTCAATTAGGAATAGGCAATGTCCTATTAGAATATATCATCCGAGCAAGCCTTACAAGTATGGTATTGAAGTCTTTACTGTGTGTGATGCTATCACATACTTTTGTTATGCTTTCATCATATATGATAGAGTGGAGAGAGATGGCTTGAAGAGTGGTGTGGTTCTAGACCTTGTAGCAATGCTTCCTGTTAGTAATTGTTCACTCTTATTGTGGATAGAGGATTCACATCTTCTAACTTGTTTCAACAGTTAGCTAGACTTGGTCATGGTGCTACAGGCACAGTAACTACTAATAAAAAGAACTTCTCGGCTGAGGAGGTGTGGATGAAGCCTAATAGTCATCCTAAGGGTCATTGTAAGGCTGTCATAAATGAAAATCCTCTTATGATAGCATGCACGTGGCAGGACAAGAAACCTTGTGCTTTTCTTTTTACAGTTGCAGGATTAGCCCCTACAACACAGAGCAGGAGAGATGGTAAACATAGGCGTGTGCTTCCTGCTCCTGAAGTTGTTGAGCATTACAACTTGTACAAGGACACTGTAGACCAGTTTGATTCTTTGTGACTAAAGAGGAACTATAGTGCTGAGAGAGTATTGGTGAACAGGAAGTGGTGGCATCGAGCATATTGGGGTATATGGGATGGGCTGCTTGCGAATGTTTTCATTATGATAAAGATGGACGAGGCTGGCCCCTCTAGGGTGGCAACAAGAATTACCTCAGCTCAACCCTTTCATGAAGGTAGATTTCCCCATAGGCACTTTCCTTGTAGGATTCCTAATGACGAGTATGAGTATTGTAAGGTGTGTACTGCTGGTCTTCGCGACCAACGTAGCTCAGCGAAGAGGCCTACGAAGACGAAGTACATGTGTTTCCATTGTGACATTTCTCTTTGTGCACCTTGCTTTCAATTGTACCACACTAATAGAGCCATAGATGGGTTAGATGTAGAACCTAGGAAGGAAGTGAGGCAAAAATAAAGATTTTGACGATTTTAATAGACTCGCGTATATTTTCCTATTCTTGATGTTTGGTGGTGTATGCACTATGGAGCGCATGCCATGTGTATGTGAGTGTTACTGGATGCTTGCATTGACTATTGAATTCAAAATCTACATCACCATGATTTATAAGCATTATTTCATGTGTTGCAAGGGGAAAGTTTGATTTTTTGGCATTATTTTTTCATTAATGTAATTAAAAAAATAAAAATAAGAATGGCAAAACAAAAGAGTATCAGTGTTGTACATGAAATTTCATGATCAAAAGCCTCATGACCAGTTCAAAAAGAGTGTATATATACTTGACACTATTTGAGACCAAAATGCACCCGGGTAAAAATGGCGCTCCCATATGGGTGCATGACCTTGGAAATTTGTATCTTCTTCAATGCTTCTTCTATGAGTCCAAAATTTGAGGTTCATACTCACCATGTAGTAAGGCACCTATGGTCTAAATCCCAGGCCCTCAAGTATTGGCAACTTTGAGATATAGTGCTTCAAAGTTGTAGGAATATCTCACGTATATTTCAGCATTATTAAATACCATCTAAATCATTAAGACCATTAATAAATAAATATATAAATTACATAATCAAAAACTTTGTGATATATAATTTTCAAAACTTTGACCCATGGCCTCATCGGACTAGTATTGTGAGCTACATAAATTTCCGAACATGTGCTCAAGTCGCACCCAAAAGTGCACGATACACCGGGCCATCTAATGTTACGATAGGTTATGAGGAGGACCCAAAGTTTGCCAATAGTGGAGCAGCTGAGTACAACTAAGCATGCAGAAGAAGGACGGCATATGGTATCATGGTGCTTCCAAAGAGTGGTGGTACCCGACATCAAGAAGCTACGAGACTTACTACTTGTGGAGCATCATGACTGCTTATATGCTGGACACTTTGGAAGCGGAGAGACAGCAAGTGTGCTGAAGCGAGAGTACTATTGGAGAATTATGGACAAGAACATCGAGGAGTGGATCAAGAGCTGCGATGCGTGCCAGAGAAACAAGACACCAAATCAAAAGAAGGAAGGTACATTGCAGCCCCTGCCTATTTCATAGTATCCTTGGGAGCAGATTGCTATGGACTTCATCACATCTTCACCAGTTGGTGGTCAAGGATACGATGCAGTATGGATTGTGTCTGATAGACTCAGCAAGATGGCACTCTTCATTCCCATGAAGGAGACTTCTACGACAGCAGATGTGGCACGGCTATCCTTTGATCATATTTTTAAGCTACACGGGTTGCCGAAAGTGATTGTTTCAGATCGAGATCCAAGATTCACTAGCAACTTTTGACGGTCATTGTTTACTTTGATGAGGACCAGGCTGAGTATGAGCACTTCTTATCATCCTCAAACAGACAAGCAGAGTGAGAAGCTCAATAGAATTTTGCAAGAGGTGCTCAGGAGTTTGACTATGAAAGACCCTTCAGAGTAGGACAAGAAGTTGCCAGGGTTAGAGTTTGCCTACAACAACAGTATGCAGGCATTGACCAAGCAGTCACCATTCCCTATGGTTTATGGAAGAGAAGTATATCATCTAGGAAACATCTTGTTGGAAAAGGCCAAGGAGACTCCGGTTCCTACTACACAAGCTTTTATGGAGCAGATGGCCAAGACTTGGGACATGGCAAAGACGTGTATTCGGAAGGCACAGGAAGAGTAGGTAAAGCATGCTAACAAGCACAAGAGGAAAGTGACATTCCATGTGGGTGACAAAGTACTCTTGTCGACAGACAATCTACCTTTCACGGGCAAGAGGAAACTACGAGCACGGTTTACAGGTCCATTTTCGATGCCCATGCAGGTGAATCCAGTGGCCTACAAGTTGGAACTTCCGTCACATTGGAGTATACACAACGTGTTCCATGTCAATTACCTGCGGCCATACGTTGACCCGAATAACGGATACAGGACGACTATCTACACCGCCACCACCGGTCGAGATTGATGATGTATTGGAGTATGAAGTGGAGGCAATTCTCGGCAATCGGCGAGTCAAGCGAGGTCAACGATTTGTCCAAGAGTATCTGGTCAAGTAAAAAGGCTACCATGCCGACAACAACACTTAGGAGCCAGAACCCAACTTGACTCATTATAAAAGTAAGTTGAGACGTTATTTGCAAAATGCGTCGAGGACGTCGCATCTTGAGGAGGGGGATGATGTAAGGTCATAGGATTATGAAGTGCATTTTTGAGTCATTTAGATTTATGTTTGAATGTGTAGGATTGAAGAGTGCATTTTTGCGGTTATTTTGATATAAAATGCGTTGAATCTGGTTAAGTATTGAGAAAGTTATGGATTTCTAAAGTTTAATTAGTTCAAAAATAGGTCAATAACTATCCTTAATTTGCGGTGAGCGCGACCGTCATATTGATCGACAATGTCAAGCAATCTAGGCCGTTAGAGTCAATTCAAACCTTCACGTAATTTTGGCTGACGCGGAGTGCCGACCAAGTTGATTTACCTAGAAGTTTCGGATTAGCCTAGCGCGTCTAAGTCAGTATATTCTAGATATTTTGATGCATGCATGTGGACGTCAAATTGGCCCGACACGTTGGATGAGGCTAATCTGGCCTACTCACAAATATTTTGGAAGGAACAATTTGACAAACACTTAGAAAAATCCGTTGCTAAGCGGCCCTCCCGCCTAGGGGCGAGCGGTCGTCGTAACAAATCATAAACAGGCATAACTTCTTCGTTTCTTATCAATTTTCACTTTTGTAAATTTCTACGGGTTTGTAATAACAAGGCCTTTTATTCTAGTTTATCTCTAAGCAATTTCTTGCTACTCAAAATGCTGAGTAAATTTCCTAAGCTTTCTTAGTGATATGCTGCTACACTCTTTAGTATGATTGCAACTAGTTCTTTTCCTCGTGAGTCACTACGCTTCCACAAGGGCACTCTGTCTCTTTCATGAGTGTCATAACCAGTCCTCGAGCACATTGAGGTCCCAATTGACATGTGTAACATTGATACTAAAATTACTCTAAGTATAGACAAATCATCACATACATAAGAATTTACGAATACAATACTCGTGAAACAACGATTAGAATCAAAAAAAATTAGCAAAATTAGGACTTGATTATTATTTTCATACTTGTTGTAATCTAAACTATTATAAAACCTAGTATTTCTACTACAGTTATTTTATAATTAATATTTTTTCAATTGATGTACAATGTTGATTTGTTTATAGAGACCTACAAAATGATGACACATTTGTTGATTTTGCACAATGAAAATATTTTTGCAACGTGAATAAGATAGTACATTTTTGTACGTTTGAACATGAGGTAAATAAAAATATTTTTCCAGACGTCTGACGTGTCCAATTTTGTGGATTAAAAGCGTCGCTCAAAAATTCTAATTTAAAAATAAAATTTAGTGTGGTCAATAGAAGTGCAATTTGTTTTAAAATATAATGTTGCATATGCACAATGATGTTAATAAGATATATTTTAATTTGATAATATTTATCTTTTGAATTTTATAATTGTATAGTCTAGCATAAATTATTAAAAACACTATTTGTCATCAAAAACATTCATATTATATACATTTTTCTAACGTGTTATATAGTGAATTCACGTTCAAGATCCAAACAAAACAATATACTTTTGATAGAAAATGTGTGGTTAAATATGTGAGGGTATTTTGGATGTTAAGAAGAGACAATGATAGTGATGCATTGTAATTTTTCGAAGATTATCAAAGAATCTTCATGACTAATAATAATGATGAATCTACGAGTTCATTTGTTTTTTGTATAGTTGTGACTGGAAAATATGGTGACGTGCAGTTTCATCAAAAGAAGACAAAGAATCAAAAAAACTAAGAAAATAAGTAAACTTGAAACATAAACGTAAAAATAAAAAAAATAAAGAAAACATTATTGGTCAATTACACGGACGTTCTAGTGTGCAAAATGACCACGTACAATGTTCGTCAAGTAGATGTATTAATTTGTGCCAACTTCACTGTGTAATATTATTATCGTATGTGAATTGTAAATAATATGAATTATTTCTTGACAAAGTAATTATATATCATCTGTAAATATTTCCATTAACACACATGTTTTTTATTTATCAGACAAAATCTTAATTATACCACAAGGTCATGAAACAACGCAAATTCCTTTGAATATTCAAACGTTGGATGAATTGAGCCAACATGTGTACTCATCCTTCAATGCACCTCACAATTTGAAGGTAATTGAACTGGAGTTGTCTCATTCTCACACTATTGTCGCAGAGACAATTTTTTCAAATTATACGACAAGGTCGTTAAACAACGTAAATTTCTTTGAACATTCAAACATTGAAAAGATTGGGCCAACACGTGTACGTACTTACCGGCCACTCAATGCATTTCACTCTTTTACATAAATTGATATGAAGTGGCCTATTTTTTACACTATTGTGTAACAATACGCGGTATAAAAGAAAAATTACGAAAATAGTTTTTTGCGTATATTTAAAATTTTATTTTTATTGCATTGAAAAATAATATAAATTATTAGTTTCCAATTAACATCTCAAATAATGGTCTTGATTGTTTTCCTATCACATTTTACATATTTAGTATCAGAAAAAAAATATATGTATTTGATCTACTTGATTAAATTACAAAAAAATTAAAATAAATTATTGGAAGTGAAATTTAATACTATCATAATATTATATATGTCTATATGTATCAAATGATGATTTTCACATTTTAAATTCTAAGTCTTTTCTTGATTTTATTAATCAAAATTATCTCAAAACAATGTTCCTCGCGCCGCCGCAGCATAAGTGCTCGGGACGTGCACACTTGTAGGTGGGAGAAGTATAACGATCCGCCACGTGTCGGTTGCGGAGTGTGCAACACGTCGCGTGGAGCGACTAAATGTGACCAAAAAGAATGGATTTGAATTGTATAAAGTACAATTGGCACGCAATCAAAGTACCTCAAGTTACAGTTTTTGTTCGTATTGCTATACCGTCGAGAATCTGACAACAATCTGACAAACAACACTCATATTTGTTTTTTGATTGGCCATTCTAGTCGCGGTAAAATTCTCCCATCGACACATATAATGAATTGACACGTGGTGAACCATGGATCCTTCCGGATATATATATATATATATATATATATATATGAAAGATTATTCAAAAAATTTACCCCTAAGAAATTTAAATTTGTCAAATTTGAATTTTAACTAATTTTACTATTTCTATGATTTTTTTCACCATACTTATAATATATGACTTCTAGTAATTTGATGATCAAATATTTAAAAATTATTATCATTATATTTTGTTAGTTGTTTACAAAGAGGTTTATGAAGAAGTAACTGAAGTATGTGTGATAATTTGTAACGATACAAACAAAAAGGTAACTTGAGGTACTACGATTGCGCGTCAATTGTACTTATACAATTCAAATCGATATCTTCAATTGCACTCCGTCGCGATTGGCGTCCTATCGCACGCGCCACAATCGGCCATGTGGCGGATCGTTACAATCCTTCCACCTACAAGTGTGCACGTCTCGAACACTTAGGCCGCGACGACGCGAGGGACAGTGTTTTGGGATAATGCCCTTTCTTTGTACGATCCGAAGATCGCCATACGGTCGTATCATCAAACACTCTCGCACCCCCGTTAGCACGGTTTCTTGTGCTCGGCCGGATTTGAACCCTGGTCTCCTGGACATGGTTGCGTACGTTTGCGCTCCAATACCATTATAGCGATACGAACGAAGAGATAACTTGAAGTACTACAATTGCGCGCCAATTATACTTATACAATTTAAACCAACACCACCGATCGCAATCCGTTGCGATTGACGTCTTATTGCACGCGTCGTAACCAGCCATGTGACAGATCGTTACATAATTTTTTTGAGGACAATGTTATCTATTATCTTTTCAAATACGTAACATATAAAAAAAAAAAAAAATGCTTACAAAAATATACAACAATTTTTTTAATTTTTTTATCATCACCATCGTGCGTGTCCCGTTCCTCTTTACATTCTTTTTGTTTTTAATCTTCCAGGAAATGTTGTACTTGTTACGACCTGTATCAAATGTCTTCTGTGGTGGAAGAATTAAGAAGGTGGTGGAGAATGTCTATTGCGAACTTCTTAATTCTTCCACCACGTTGTTAAAGTCTTTCGCTAACACCTTCAAAGACCTGTAGGACTTCTCCTGCTTTTTAAAAAAAAATGAAAACAATTTCTATATAGATGTAAAAAATAAAAAAAAATATAAATAAATAATCTATTTTAAACCTCCACAAGTGTAAGATAGTTGTAAAAATTTAGACAAAATATTTTTTCGAAAATTGCCAAATCAATGTAAGAAAAAAAGACTTTGAGTGACAATTTTGTCAAACGTTACGTTTTTGACCTTGTTTGTAGAAGGTCAAGATTGAGATTGACTTTGTCATGTTGTCCAGTTGGATGTAACGATCTAATATTCTTAAACGTGTTTATTTATCAATTTTTTTTTTTGATAAATGACTCCATGATTAATTTTAGTAAATCGCGATCATTGTACCCTAAGTATTTGTGATTTTTTATCACACACCAACAAAATTGATTTTTGTTGCTCATCGAAAATATCAAAATTTTCAGTGTAATAATTTTTGTAGATTACAAATTGCTTTCACATTATCTTTGTTTCTATCTCAACCGCGTGTGTCATCGACAACAATCTTGTTGACTCCCCGTTTTACAAAGAAAAAATTGAACCATTGCAATACTACACTCATATGAGAAAAATTCAAAATTTTAATTTTTTTTTGTAATTGTGTGTATGAAAAAGCCTGCAGCAGAAAGGAATTTTAATTTTGCAAAATTTACTCTTTTGTATTGTGTATGAATTTACTTGCTTTATATCGTGAGGTGTTTGAAATGTATAACATTGAATGTTGAAATTAGTTTTTACGTGGATTTGTGTTGGGGCCAGTCCAGACCGTTAAACCAAGTTGTTCATGCCACTCTCAAAGTGCTCGTCGTCGTTGCACGTTTTTTCCAAGTCAATTGATTTTGCAATGAATGAATATTTTGTGTGATTTGAGAAATATGATTTAAAAAAAAATAAAATAAAAAAATTTAGTTCATCTTATGTTAATTTTTACACGTTTTTTTGGCAACTACTGGCGTATTATTGACAATCAACGTTGAAATGTGATTAGAAATTCAAAACATTCATTATATCCATCATCATTAGAAAATTCCAAGAATTCTCAACTAAATAGAAATTAAAGTTGTTTTCTAGTGTGTATTGATTGAAGTATTTTATGAATCAATAATAGATATTATATATATATTTTTGTATATACATGTTTTAAATTTTTTACACATAATATTGAGAAGTCGAAATCTTTGTTTTTGTAAAATAATGTGAATGTTAATCCCCTATTACAAGTTTTACACATTTAATGTTTTTATAGAAGTAAAAATTAATATACATATATTGGTGCTTGAATTTTTTTATACGTGCACGGATTCGTGCACGTTCATATGCTTTATTTTTAAACACGTATGAAAGATCGTGTGTACGTTCATATGCCTCATAGTCCTTGTAGTCATGTAGGAAGTTTAGTGCAACATCATATGTCTCATATAGGTGGTCTAATATAACCTCATATGCCTCATAGTCCTCATAGTCCACGTATGCCTTTTGACGGGTTCGTGTACTTTCATATGTTTCATCATTTCCATCTTCATATTTATATCCATCTTCAAACACGTCTGGAGAAGACTTCTGCTCGCTCATCGCGACAACATTAATATCCCCTGCGCACTAATTGTTGCTCATCGTAACAACGCTTAACGATAATCATCAATTTATGTCATAAAAATTAAACGCAAACAAACAGCGATGAAAGGGCCCCAGGGTATAACCATATTATCCAAACACGTATATCTTGTTAGTTTACATATGTTAAATTTGAAGTTCTTTTGTCCCTTTGGGGTTTCTTACGTACATCATAGCTTACGTCAAATTATGAATCTTTTTGCCTCTTTCCATTTTGGGTTTTTTACGTACATTATAGCTTACATACGCATTATGTATGTTTTACGCATATACGCAGACAAACATAAGCAATATGAATACACTATACATATGAATATGCATATGGATCATATGTATGCATACACTTTGTAACACAAATTATTTATATCTGTTGTAATACATTATGATACATATGATTTCTGTTATACTAAAATATTTGTAAATAATATATTGACGTAATATCTTGGTAAAAATACACATGTATACATTCAAATAATGTATACATATATACTTTATGCATATGAATCATTCGTATGCATACATGATATATAAATTATTTATATGTGTTATAATACATAATAAGACATGATTTGTATTAAACTAAATATTTGTAAATGATATATTAACATAATATCTTGGTAAAAATACACATGTGGACACTCAAAAAATATATACATATATATCTTATGCAATACATTATTTAAGTGCATAAAAAAATAAAATTATGCAATATATTATAAACACACGTGTATACACTTAGATAATGTATGTATGACTTATTTTTTATGATGTACATATGCTGTTACATATTGTATAACATAACACTCCGTTCTACTTTTTATTTGTTGCATTCCAATGTGTTGTAATACGAAGGTATACATATGTATCTTTTATCATACAATGTATTATATCTGTTGTAATACATATAATTTGTATTGTTACATATTTACACATATCATACTATGTTTATACATAAGACTTTGTTCTACTTTTTTTTGTTGTATTCCAGTGTGTTGTAATACAAAGGTATACATATGTATCTTTTGTTATACAAATTATTTATAGCTGTTGTAATACATATGATTTGTATAGTTACATATTTACACATATAATACTATGTTTATACATAACTTTGTTAATAAATCGATATGTAAGGTGGTTTTATTAGTTAAAACGTCACATTATATTACTTATGTATATTCTAGATAAAATAAATATTATCCAAGTCAAACATAAGTTTTTTAAAAGAGTGTACAACTTTCAAATATATACATGTGCATAGGTACGTTGCATTCCAAACAACATATATCATGTAACTCTCGGATATATACATGATATACATTTGCAAAAGTTCATGTAGGATTTTCTTAGAAGATCTTGGAAGATCTTAGAAAATCTTGAAGAATGTTACTTACGTATACCTATGCATGTGTATAAATTATCTTGCAATTCATATGCACGTAATGATTAGTTAAATTTATAATAACAATAGTATATTATCATAGTAAAATAAATTAATGGACCGTGCATTACACGCGCACTATATATGCACGTAACGATTAGTAAAACATACAATAATACAATAATGTAAGAAAATAAATTTACCTGCAATATACACATGATATATCTATGCATGTGTGTAAATTTACATCATATATGCACGTACTGATTAATTGAATATATAATAGTATAATAGCATAGTAAAATAAATCATTCTGCAGTATAGTCATGATATACCTATGCATGAATTACTCTGCATTATATATGCACGTAGTGAATAATCTGCAATATATATGCATGTAACAATTAGTTAAACATGTAATAACATAATATATTATCATAGCAAACTAAATGAGTGATTTATGCAGTATATATGCACGTAATGATTAAATAAACATATAATAATATAATATCATAGCAAAATTAATTATCTTGCAGTATACACATGATATATTCATGCATGTGTGTAAAGTAATTTGCATTATGTATGCACGTAATGATTAGGTAAATATATTAAAATTTAATATTTTAGCAAAAGAAATTATCCTGTAGTACACACATGATATATTCATGCATGTGTATAAATTAGTTTGCAGTATATATGCATGTAATAATTAGTGATTTCTACAATATATTGTGCACGTAACGATTAGTTAAACATGTAGTAACATAATATATTATTATAGCAAAATAGATTAGTGACTTATGCAATATATTGACGTGCTGTGAGACATGATGCCTGCTGCTTTTGCTTCTGTGGCTAGTGAATTCTGCAATATATTGAAATTGGCGTGCTGTGACATATGATGTTTATAGAGGAAGTATAATTCAAGAATATGGACGAAGTTAAAGAAAAACCGGCATCTAAGTACGTAAAGTTTAGATTCACGCATTGCCAAGTCGAAGCTTTCAAGAATGCATGCGATATTCTTAGCGTAGTGTCAGAGCATGAAGGGTTCTACAATATCGTAAATGAAACGCTAGAGTCTGAGAACTTGCACAAGACGAAGATAGTGTCTCAGATGGTAACGCGGATCGTGAGTGCACGCACCACTGAAAGAGGTGGTAAAGACAAAACCCGCGCAGAAGAAGCCAGATGAAGATGCAAAAATGACGCACTTCACTAAGCCCATAATGATTACGGGAGCGTGTAGGGCGCTGTACGACATGCTTTACCTAGTGGTGCAGGCGTTGTACAAAAACATGGACAAAGGAAAGACGACTATTACAGAGATAAGAACGATGGTGAGCAAGTACGTGACAGCAAATAATTTTAAGACATAGGAAGGGATTGTTGTGGACAACAATCTGAGGTCGATTGCGCCTGCGACGTTTCGAGAGAACGAAGGATTGCTGCACTATGATGATGAAAACACAATTAGAATCTTGAAGGGCAACAGGAGCATGTTATACAAGATTGCAAAAGAGATCTCTAAGAACAGTGAGTAGTTTAGGCTTATCAGATGGAAGTCTTTTGTGCAGGACATTAGCACATTGTACAGGCAGTCTATAATGGGTAAGTTTCTAAAAGGATAGTTAAGTCTTATTTGTGAGGGTTGTTTATTAATGGGATGTTAGTGACATTATAGTGTTTTTAAAGATGGTACTAACATTTTTGTTAATGGATGTTAGTGACATTATATTACTTAGACGTCATCTAATGTTTTTGGCACAAAAACGAAAAACAAGGATACTAACTTTTTTGTTTATAGATATTAGTGACATTATACAATTTAGACGCCGTCTAACTTTTATAACACAGAAACAAGAACAAGGACAAGAACCTTTGCGCTTTTTGTTAATGAGATGACACCAATTTTGAAATTTTAAATTCAACAATTGCTTTTTTTCCTTTAGCAACTTGCGTATTAAGTCAAATGCACATGTCAATAAAAAAATTGAGCAACTCTTGATTCATTTCATATCCCATATAAAAGATTATGAAAAAGGCTATGACTATTCTTTTTTGAAAAAGACATCTTCCATAATTTGCACAATACTTGATTTTCTTCCTTTGAAATCACACAGTGTCAACTTAAATACAAACTTTTGTTTCAGTGTACCGCTAAAATGTGATTTTTCCTTGGCTGTTGGCTTTTGATAAAATGTGTCCAAGTGATAGATAGCAAAAACATCATTGTTCCAGGTTATTCTTGAATATTGTCATCTTTTGATGATATCATTGTGACATACACTTTAGTGTAAGATGTATTAGGACCAACTTTAAATTTGCAAATGTTAAAAAGTGGGAAAAAAGTGCTCCATGTAGAGTATTACTTTTGGATCTGCTCTTTTGATGATTTTTAGATGACTCGAGATCAACATCAAAATAAAAATTTGTACTTGATTGTTTATTTGAAAAGAGAAGTTTCTTGTTTGGATTGGAAACTAAATTGTGGTTAATAGAATGTGTTTAAAGAAAGTGTTCATGTCACTTATCACAAAGTTTTTTGTAGGAACACATTGGACATTGGCAATGACGCGGACATGTTTCAATTGAAAGTGTGAAGAACACATTGGACGTTGGCAATGACGCGGACATGTTTCAATTGAAAGTGTGAGTAATGTTTTTGAAAAAGTGTGTATCAAGACAACAGGAAGAGTGTGGAACGTAAAGCGCAAACAATAATAGATTGGATCTTGAAATTAAGCAAGAAGTGGTTCAACAATTAAAGGTGTTACACATTATAAGGATTTTTGCTAAGGAGCAAACTGTCATTGCACCAACACATTTTACAAAAAATGGATAGATGCGATCGCAAGTTTCCAAGTGATGTAAAATTTGAACTTTGACATGAGAATTACTCCAGATCTATCTGGCGTTTGATAGGGTAATCACTTTTTGCACAATCAACGTGGTGAGAACGCGTCCACTTTTTTTGTTTTTTGACTTCACTGATTTCTTGGTAAATTGTCAATGACAGTGTTTGAGTATATTTTGACTACAAGAAAAATGAGTACTATTATCATGCGTATAATGAAATTGCACTATGACAATTGAGTGGAATCGATTTACCATGTATTATAAGTTGTACAAATAGAAAAAAGTCTTCTTTATATTATACAGAATGTTTTGTGTTTTTGAACGTCTTTACCATGTATTATGAGTGAAATAAGAAAAAACTATCATCCATAAAAAGGTTAATGAACCTTCTAATCAATATGTTTAACTTGCATAACCCTCAAGGTTGTTGCAATTGTAGGAGTATTGTAGTATTTCAATCATTTGTGGTGTCTCAACCATGTTATAAATTATGGAAGTTGGACCCAAGAACATGGGTAGAAACATAAATGTTACAAATATTGTTGCTAGACTTTGATCAACATAAATGAAATTTTTTTTGAGTGTGAGAACAGCTGGCAATAAAAATGATCAATTAGCGATTGTTATAAAAGTAGAAAATTTTGATTTTTTCTAAGATTCTAAGATGATAATGTTTGTTAAATTGATTCCAGAATGTTTGTGGTGATATTCCACTTTTGTCAATTCCATGTAACTTCACAAAATTGACGATGTTTTCAAAGTTTTCAATTGAATGTCATTGTTAATTCCATGTAACTTTACAAAATTGACAATGTCTTTAGAGTTTTTGATTGAATGTCAAAATCATCTGTTGTTGTTATTGAATTTAGTGGTGTTGAAATTAATGTTACACCTGTTGTTGTTGATACATTTGAAACCAAACGGGAACATCATTATCCATAGGAAAAAATGTCAGTACTCACAGGAGCAGATGTCGATGTCAATACCACAATAGGAAGTGTCGACACTAGCGTTGGCGCTGATATTAACGCAGAGACGCATTTGTTTTCAAAGGCAAGTTATTCAATCAATTTAACCTCCGTCACCCGATTAAATGCAAAAAAATGTATATTGTGCATAACAAACGTGCACTTGTGCGCTTGCGCTGCCTGTTGTGCTGGTGGCACGGTCACCAACTCTAGCAGTCCAAGATCAACCTTACCTCCACCGCGTTCAATTTGTTGCTTGTTGAATCTGCAAAACTGTGCATGGCAAGATTAAAAATTGGTCGTTCAATTTGTTGCTTGTTGAATTTGCAAAACTGTGCATGGCAAGATTAAAAATTGATCAAATTTCTTCTTTTGAAAATAATTTTTTTGTTGTGCGACATTTGTTGACTTGTATTCTCTTCAATTTGTTTAGCAACAGTTTGTTAAAGAAGGGACTTACACTGGACGATGTTAATTTTGTTGTGTTTTATTCAAATTGACATGATGCATGTGTGACCAAAAATTTAACTGACAAACGTGAGACATACTAATTATATAAATGACATAAAACTTGGAAGATTTCATATCATTTTTTGGAAATTAGTCCATGAAAATAAATATTATTACATAAAATAATACAAAAAAAAAATGAAAATTTGTTCATGATTATTTTAAACATAAAAGTTCAACTATTTTTTGGAACATAGCAAAATGTGTGCGTGACAAACAATTATATTTTGAAAATTCTCTTGACGATTGCTTCAAACATATGAAGTCGAATATTTTTTGAAATGGAAATAGAAATGTGCATGGCAAGACTAGTGATAAAAGCTATGAGTAGTCATTAACATAAACAAGTCTTTAAATTGGAGGGAGAGAAACGGAAATAGGGAAAGAGAGAACAGAGAGAGAGAAAAATAGGCGGGAACAAACGGAAAAAAGCGAGATAGAAGAGGGAAAAGGAAGAGAAAAGGGAGGGAGGCAAAATAAAAGAGCAGAAAAATTAAAAATGAGGCATGTAAATGAGAGGTAGGGAAGAGAGAAAAGACGGAAGGAAAGGAGGAAAATTAGGAAGCACGAATGAGAGAGAATTTGAGATCCAAGGACCCAATAGATGTAAGCAACAAGACTGGGGATAATTAGTGAAAGATCGAGTCAATCGTGATTGTATCCAACATTTGTTGATTCAAGCAATAATTTTCATCTAAATTCGTCAACTAAATTTGTTGTTTATCAATTTTAGATAAACAACAAATATTTATTTTTAAATAATAAGAATAAAAAATCATCAAGTAAAATTTTAAAAAAAAAATCAATTGATTGTTACATAGCATGGTATTTGACGTTCTCATCTACCTACAGTCATCTATGTCATGAAGTGCAAAGCAGCTAAGTCTTTTTTGACACATGCAAATTACTCTTGCTATTTTATAAACAATCAAATAAATCAAAATAGTATGTATACTGGCTTATTCACGTGCCTTGATTTCGATTTTACGTTATTGTGTTTCAAACATATAAATTTGTCAACTTATATTGAAAAAGTTAGGTACATAATATTTGATATTATAATTGTAAAAACTAATTATAATAAAATTTAAAAGATATCTATATAAGTATTGCAAGAATTATATTTTAATTTGAATATTAATTTATAAAACATGTCTTTATAAATACAAAATTTATATGCAGAAAAAAAATGTTATTTATTTCAAAATCTAAATAACTATGATAATATTTAGTGATTTTTAAAATATAAATTTTTTTAATTGTGATGTGATATGATTAGTAAATAACTAAATTTTCCACGTAACATATAGTCTTTTTAATATATATTTATGTTCAATTTAGAATTATTTCAGTTATTCTTTTTTAAGTAAATAACAACGTTGTATTTAGAACATGTATTTATACGATGATGTTGCATAAATCTTGTCAAGATATTTCATTATTTGAATAGAAGAATTCAAAGAAAATAATGCACACATTTTACACACAAAAATTGGCGTTTTAATACTATTTCAAAATTTATATTTGTTATAAAATTTCAAGCATTTTGTTAGCTTGTCAATGATCACGTCTTCTTATGTGATGATTCGTGTGAATACAATTTGCAATGATAACGACAACAACAGTAACGACAACGATCAAGATGGCATATAAGACAATTGGAACGTAAGTATCCTTCACAATTTTAGAAAGTTTGGGTCTAATCAATCATATTTAAATTAGAAAGGTGATTAGAGCTATTAGAATTGCAATAAGCGATTGACATTTTATTTTTTACAACTTGATAAAATGATGTTGATTAAGTTGATTAAGATGCACCGTACTTATGAAACAAGTGAAAATAAGACAATTTTAACATCTCATTAACAAAAAGCGCAAAGGTTCTTGTCCTTGTTCTTGTTTCTGTGTTATAAAAGTTAGACGGCGTCTAAATTGTATAATGTCACTAATATCTATAAACAAAAAAGTTAGTATCCTTGTTTTTCGTTTTTGTGCCAAAAACATTAGATGACGTCTAAGTAATATAATGTCACTAACATCCATTAACAAAAATGTTAGTACCATCTTTAAAAACACTATAATGTCACTAACATCCCATTAATAAACAACCCTCACAAATAAGACTTAACTATCCTTTTAGAAACTTACCCATTATAGACTGCCTGTACAATGTGCTAATGTCCTGCACAAAAGACTTCCATCTGATAAGCCAGCCAAGGAAAAATCACATTTTAGCGGTACACTGAAACAAAAGTTTGTATTTAAGTTGACACTGTGTGATTTCAAAGGAAGAAAATCAAGTATTGTGCAAATTATGGAAGATGTCTTTTTCAAAAAAGAATAGTCATAGCCTTTTTCATAATCTTTTATATGGGATATGAAATGAATCAAGAGTTGCTCAATTTTTTTATTGACATGTGCATTTGACTTCATACGCAAGTTGCTAAAGGAAAAAAAGCAATTGTTGAATTTAAAATTTCAAAATTGGTGTTTCACATCATGTTTGGCTCATGCATTTAGGTGCGTTAGACATGTCTCCAACCAAAACACTACTTTCTTGTAACGCAATGTCAAAGTGACGATAACATTCATATTTTTAATGCAAAACATTATTGATTAAAACTGTTGACGTGTAACATCACATGTGAAATGATTGTGTGCAAGGCCATGTTTGTTGTCATTCTAGCTTTTTCAAACAGTCACCAAAATATGTTAAAATGTGTCATATTAGACGTATTAAAATTGCCAAGAGCGTTATCAAAATTACCAGTACACTTTGTTGTTCACTATCTGTAACTTCTCATTTTCTGTTATACATTGTTAATTGGTGGTATTCTTGCTGCAATCTACAATCTCACTCTATCATATTCAAAAATATGTTGTAAAACATTAGTGTTAACAAAGATGACTAAATATGAACTTTTGCATGCTGCAATTGGAGTGGTCCATTTTTGTAGTGGTCATTGAACCAATTTTAAGCAATTTGGAGGGCACATTTCAATAAAATCAAATTCCAACTTATTGAATTGGGCTCGAGTGATGAGTGTCATGACTAGTGCTCGAGCACATTGAGGTCCCAATTGACATGTGTAACATTGATACTATAATTATCTCGAGTATAGACAAATTATCACGTGCATGAAATTATAGGAATACAGCACTCGAGAAACAACGATCAGAACCAAACAGAATTAGAACTTGACTTTTATTTTAAAAATTATTTTCAAAAGTTTTGTAATTAAAATTGTTAAGTGCAAGTTTGTCAACTAAAAGGTGTACATGATTGAACGTAATACTATTGGTGGAAATTGATAAAAATTGATAAAAAAATAATAAATCATTAAACATAGTCATACACAAAATAATAATATTGTACAATCAAAATGAAATATAAATAAATACATAAGTTTGATGAATTTTTTTAATATTTTTAAAATAATATTAGTTCTTTCACAAAAAATAACATTTTAACACATACATAAACTTGGTGATATTTGAGAAATATTTATGAAATAATATTAGTTATTTTCAAAATAAAATTTACAATATGTATTGTGATAAAAATTTGTATAATTGAAAATTAACTTGTATGATGCAATGATGATTATACTTACAAATGGTCAAGATATGACGGTTATGCTATGTGAATTTTGATTCTTGTAACTAATATAATTACTTTCAATCATATAGCCATTTTTTAATTTCTTACAACATATTGGCTTAGAACACAATTGAAAAGGATTTTAATGATCTAATAGTTAATATTTTTTACAAAATTGACATACTAAAAGTTACAAATAAATCTAGTATTTTAGGCACAACTTTTTTTTAATTTAGTGAAATATTTCCTATTTTTTTTTCATATAGTTTTTTCTTAACAAGGGTGGCACACCATTGGATCACTTCATCTTGTATATGTACTTAGGAAAGATTCTCCTTTACATTTTCACACGCAAGTAAAGTGCGTGAGTGTGTATTTGTTTTTGATAAATATATTATTATAATATTTTAAATATGTTAATAATTATGTGTTAACATAAATACATATTAAATATGTATTTTTGTTTTTTTCTATACTCTTACAAAGAATTTATCTTTTTGAAATGTTACAAAAAGTGTGCTAATTGTGTCTGTGAATATTATTTCACATGATATTTTTATAAAAGTGCGTATTCATGTCAACCATGAAAATTGTTTATATGTTTTATCAAATAATTTCATACATATTAAAGGTGCAAATTCAATGTTCAAAAAATATCCGCAGTCCTTTGTGGGTGAACAGACGGAAGTAACACGCACAAAATGCGGATCTTTTAAACTTACAATTTGTTTACTTCTCGGATGATAAAGTCGATTTTTCATATTCCAAAAAAAAATCTGCAGTTGGAATTTTTTGATCATTTTTTCAAAGGTAGATTTAAAATAGCAATTTTGTGTGCCAAAAGTACTATTTTTTTGTCAAAAATAAACAAAAATAACTAGATAAAATTTATTCTTAATGTAAGTTTTTAAATTGAAAAAATCAAATGATATGTTGTGATTTTTTTGACATTTCAAAAATGGACACATTATGTGTACGTGAATAATGTTCAACTGAACGTACCATATATCTAAACCATTCTAAAATATGTGGTTTTAAAATAATCAAGAAGATTCTTTATGAGAAAATTTATGAATAATTAAAAGTACAAATCTAAGGAGACACGCTTTGTTTAAGTGGACAAACAAGATTAAACGTTGATAGTACGGACTTCTTACAATTGCAATAAATAAGAAAAAACAAATGAAGATAACAATGTTTGACAAATACATTAGTGATTCACATATTTGTTTGTGACTTCAACGTGTACAATATTTAATGAAATTTTAATTTGTTGCTGCCAAAAACACAAAAATATGTATTTTACATTGTTTTTACATCCAATTTTTAAATAACAACTTCAGTTTAAATTTTTATTTTAGAACATTGCTCAACTTAAAGACGATGATGTGATTAACTTTTGACTGAAAATGTAAATAATACGTGTTTTTAGAATATTAAAACAGTGAGCACTAAATTCATGAACAATATTCATAAATTGAGTACCATTTTTAAACTTTTCAATGATAAAAGTGATCAAAAGCAGTAAGTCATTTTGCTGAAATTCATTTTTTGAATTTTTCGAGAAAACATGGTCAAAAGATGACAAAAAAAAAATAAAGTGATCACCAAAAATATTCATGAATTGTTGCATTTGACCAATTACATTTGACAATTTAGACCATTTAAACTTATGTGGTCTTGAAAATATAAAACACGTCATACGGAGGCAAAGACACATGTCAAACACATTAGTAAAACGGTTATTATTGAAGTATCTAAATAAATTTGAATCAATATTTTACACAAAAAAAATTGAACAATTGTATTTTTGAAACCAACATAAAAATTGTTTGGTTTTTCGAATAAATAACTTTTTCCAAGAACATTTAAAAAATTATTTGCTCACGAATTATAATAATTCACATGCTATAATTGAAACGATGTAAGGCGAATCTTGAATGACCCAAATTACACACTCTCACCCTTTCCTCCCTACCCACAACTAATAGACAATGTCCAAGATGACACAAAATTTTATTTTGAATAGCAAAAAACTGGTCATCGATGCACCAAAGACCACGAGATGTTGCAGAAGCCTCTATTTTTAATTACATCTTTCGTAAATAAGATTCCATATTATATTTAAAAAACTCTACGATTTTCTTATATGCCTAGCAGTGGACTTATACACGGGGAGTGTCACCAATTTGAAGCAACGTGATTTAAACACAAATTCAAATTTGACATTTTTATTGTCATCAATCGTTGTGATGGTTTCAAGTGTAACGTACAAATATCGTGTGGACGTCATATAGAAGTGGAGGATTCAGGAGGGGGACGTTACAACAATAATATATGATAAAAACACAAATTTAAATTAAAAATTCTTATTGTCAACAATTGTTGTGATGGTTTCAAATGTAACGTACAAATATTGTGTGGACGTCAAATGGAAGTGGGGGATTGAGGAGGCGGAACTTAACCAAATTTGACAAATTTTGAAATAACCATAAAAAAATAATTTGCAATTTTATGACTTTGCAAGTATTATGACAACAAAGATTTACACATTAATTATTCTATGACTTATTATTAATCAAAAAATTTATTGACTACAATATCGATTTTTTTACATTTTCTATTGTTGTTTGGTCAATTTTTCATGTGAATAATGTAATCACATAAAAAGTCACATGGAAAGTTGAACAAACGACAATCATTTTGAAAAAGTTTAACATATATATATCAAAAGCTTGACAACTGCATAAATTTCGTGAAGAATTTTTGTAGAATTTTGAAATCTATTTTGTTCAAGCATATTTTTGACATGACATATATGATTTTCACGTTGCACATTTCTTGTCGTACTCTTGTACTATTCAATTATACTCTTCTTGTGTACTTACTATCAATGTACAAGTATATTGTGCACACATATAACATGAGAATAATGACACGTGAAATCATCTATTTTTTTATTTCTATGAATTTTGTATTAAAATTTTGTAATAAAACAGAGTGACATTAGCCAAGTTTTCTCAATTTACTATGACCATGTTTAATAAACATCAAAAAAATTCCAAATTAATGACAATGTTGTGAATTTTAGAAATATTTATATATTTGATTTAATATTTATTCATTTTAAGCATGAAGTATGATAACAATCAAAATAATATTGAATATTTTGTATCATGATGCTGTACAAATTAAAACTGAAATTTGAAGACAAGTGCAATATATTTAGAAATACATTATATGAAATATATATATTTATTTCATATTATATTAAATATTCAAATATTAATGTGTATGGCATGACAATAAATCATTTAACATTAAAGAAAAAATTGATTTTCACATAGATAAATATGGCTAAAAACTTATTCTGAATTATAAATACATAAATAATGCAATATATTGCTTGTTATTTGCAGGAACTTTAAAATACAAAAAAAAATTTGAATTTGAATGTAGCTACAATATATGATGAATTATGTGTGATTCTACAATATATAATAAATTATGTTTTTTTACAACAAAATTATATAGAAAATATATTTTAAAACGTAAATAATTTTTAGCACTATTTTCAAATTTTGGATTGAAAAGACCACACATACGAACAATATAACGTTTGATATTTAAAAACAATTAATTGAACACACTTTAAAGAAGTAAGATTGATTTGTAATAAAAATCATAATTTTCTCAATACTTGTCCAAATGACTTGAAATAAAGGCCAAAGTCTATGCATATAAAATGCTAGAAAAATACAAACTACACTTTGATAATCTTACAGTCATGATCAGGATGATGCTCGGAATCTTGGTGGTGGACGGGAAGGAGGAGGTCTTCAAGTTCATCATGAAGCCGCTGTCCATGGAGCAGGCCACGTAAAGAGGTTCTTGACATTTGATGGTAATTTTAGTGGTAATTTGATCTATAACCTACTTTTTTGCAACAAATTTTTATTTCTTCGGTAATGTTGAATTACCGAACTCCGTCCATTATAATGTTATAATTTGCTCACTATAGAAATAAACAAGAGCATACAAATCATACAAGTTCCAATTCTCAACGTGACACACCATACAAATCACATAAATTTCAATTTACAACGTGTGTTTATTGAATCACGATAATTGCACACGACACCTGTGTAATAGAGCACAAATTTTATGCACAAGAGATGGATTTGAATGTGGATGGAATACTTTTTATTTCTTCGGTAATGTTGAATTACAAATCATACAAAAAAATTGTAAAAAATCGATCAGAAACAGATAATTTTTTTTTTGTCACACAATTTATTATTTTTACTTTTCTAATTTAAATTGCAATACAAATTATTTTATTAAATTTCAAAAAAGACATATCCCGTACATTTTCAATCAAAAGTTATATACATCTGATAGATTCAACGTACAAAGATAAAATTTCACTTAAATCACATTTAAACATTTGAATCACTACTGTATTTGTCAAACATTATTATCTCCATTTTTTCTTTAATTCGTTGCAATCGAACGAAACCTGTATTTTAAATATTTTAGCTTGCATATCTATTAAAACGAAGTGTGTCTCTCTAATTGATAATTTATCAATTTATAAATTTTTTCATAAACAATTTTCATAATTGTTTTAGATGCACATTTCTTAAAATAGTTTGAATATATGGTTTATCAAACGTTTTTCATTTACACATAATACACATAGCGTCTATATTTAAAATATTTAAAAGATAATAATATATATTTTTTGATTTCATCAATTTTATGCACTTGCATTACAATAATTCCTTTTTTAGTCATTTTAATTTTTGTGACATACAAATAGTACTTTCGTCACACAAAATTGACTTTTTTACACCATCAATCTCTATAAAAAGACATAAGTCAGAGTGGGAACGAAATGGATTTTTGACTTTTAACTCTCGTAATTTGTTAGTGAACACAACAGTTAAAAAATCACCATTGACAAATTTTTCATATACATACTGTTTTTAAAAATATAATTTATTTGTATTAGTGTTTTGAAACGTACAGCAACATGAGACCATTCATAAAAAAGACATAAGTCAGAGTGGAAACGAAACGCATTTTTGACTTTCAACTCTCGTAATTTGTTGGTGAACACAACAGTTAAAAAACCACCATTGACAAGTTTTTCATATACATACTGTTTTGAACAACATAATTTATTTGTATTAGTGTTTTGAAACGTACAGCAACATGAGACCATTCATATTGTGAAAAATAAAAATGCTAATTTTTCCATTTATAAATAGGACTTGTATAAGATAAAACAGATATTGGCGGTGTTTACAAGAAGTAACTGTTAAGACTTTCGTTTTATTAGAAAGACTTATATGTAGAACATTTGTGGAAGTGGTGTTGTGTAATTTTGCAGCTCATGCCAAGCTTTTGCTTCTTCTTTCAATAACACACAACAATTCACGTCAAAATTTTATTTGATTTGGAAAACATATTTGGAAATTGACGATTATGATCAGAAAAAGACAAGTTGAGACCACTGTTCTTGTTCTTGTTCATGTGTTTGTTTAGGGTTTTTGACTTTTTCTTCTAATCAACTATTACGTAGTTGGTTCTTGTGCTGGACCACTCCGTCCATTTATAATGTTATAATTTGCTCACTATAGAAATAAACAAGAGCATACAAATCATACAAGTTCCAATTCTCAACGTGACACACCATACAAATCGCATAAATTTCAATTTACAACGTGTGTTTATTGAATCACGATAATTGCACACGACACCTGTGTAATAGAGCACAAATTTTATGCACAAGAGATGGATTTGAATGTGGATGGAATACTAGAAAAATCGACAGTGAAGATAATAAAAGATCTGATACACACAGTACCGCCCGCATGATGTAGCAAATGGTTTTATCGATAACGGTGTAGATGCAATGGCAGTCCTTGAACTAGTGCAGAAGCGTGTTGCAATGTATGCAAAGGAAGACATCAAGATAGGAAAAAATCCATTTTTCAGGGCTCTACGGGCTACAAAGCAGGCATCTAATGTACAATTAGGAAGAAGTGAAGTGGTCAATGCAGTTAAGAACGTGAAGAACAAAAAGTGGACGCCTCATTTCCCGATGAAAAATACGCGTACCACTTGTCAGAAATTCCGCACTCCACGGGATGGCATTGGCTCAAGAATGTAGAGACAGACAAGATACTGGGCTCGATAAACAACGAGGGTGATCGTACGCTGAGCGCGCAGAATTAAAGATAGCGACAAGCCTGGGGTTCATAGTGGATATTTAAAAATTGCAAAAAAGTTGACATTCAACAAAAAGCCTAAGTGTTAACTCAAAAAGCCTAAGTGTTAACTTGCTCAAAGATGCTCGTACTTGGCCAATTCAATGCTTCTAAAAAAACAGAATGTAGTAAAATCTTCTGCCCATAGAAACAAAAAACGCCGTTTGCATCAATATTATATGTATATACTTTTATTTCTTTTAAAATTATTCTCATCCATAGTGAATATACAATATTACATGTATATACTTTTGTACCTTTTAAATTATACTTTTGTATTTTTATTTTTAAATTATACTTTTATTTTTATTTTTTAAAAATTATTCTCACTATGATTGAGTATACAATATTACATGTATATACTTTGCACCAATATCTTTAAAATTATTCTCACTATGAGTGAGTATACATTATTATATGTATATATTTTGTTCTTTGAAAATTATACTTTATTCTTGTATTTAAAAAATTATTATCACTATGATTGATTATATATTATTACATGTATAAACTTTGGTTTTTATAAAAATTATAGTTCTATTATTGTGATATATGTATATACTTTTGATTCTTTTAATATTATTCTCACTCATAGTGAGTATACAGTGTTACATGTATATACTTTTATTCTTTGTAAAAGTTATATTTTTATTTTTTTTATTTTATGGTAATATTTTATCTATGAATTTTAAGAATTACTCTCACTATGAGTGAGTATACAATATTACATGTATATACTTTGATCTGGTATTTTTAAAATTATTCTCACTATGATTGAATATACAGTATTACATGTATATATTGTGTATTTTTTATATATTTTATTTCTGTATCTTAAAATTATATTTTTGTTTCTTGTACTTCTATTCTTGTATTTTAAAAATTATACTCACTATGAGTGAGTATACAGTATTATGTATATACTTTTGTTTCTTTTAAAATTTATTCTCACTCATAGTGAGTATACAATATTACATGTTAGACTTTTGTTCCTTTTAAAAATTATATGTTTTTTTTTGTAATTTAAAAATCTGATTTAAAAAAATCGAGTATTGTTATGTATTACATTGTTGCGAGTGAAAAATCTTCGTCTATCATATTGTGCACATACATCTAAGAGAGTTGCACGCGTATCTTGAGGTCCTTAGATGACCGCATCACGGAGATCATAAAGACTGGCCTTGTGATGAATTTGGTGCAAGGATTTACGCCCTTTTGTTTACGCCCTTGTACTTTAAGTAGGCATCAGACAATTTTGGCACGTCTATGGCAAAATTTGTAGGAGAGCTTTTTTCTCAATAAGTGTAGTAAATGTGATACCTTTTAAAATTATTTTTAAAATTGTTGTGCTCGATAGATGTTTGGACATGTTTATTGTATTTAGAAAGACGAAATCCATCGTTGCTCTAGAGATGTAAAATATTAGGTGTACCCGCTCATTTTATATCAAAATATATTACAAAAAAAAAAATTGGTGCTGTTATTGAGGCTTTTTCAAAAAGAAAAATGTACCTGTTCTTTTTACGTCAAAAAATGTCACAAGGATACATGATTGTCTAGAGATGTCACAAAGGTGCCTAGCAATGTCACAAATGTATATGATGCTTAGAGTTGTTACAAAAGAGCGCGGATCATGGTTGAAAACTACTTTAACAAGTCAACAGGTAACTTCTTTTAAATTAGATACGGTAAAGTATATTGTTAAAGGAAAAATAAATGTTGTGTATGAAATTAATGTAAGATTGCAACTGATATGATTTATGGTTTTTATGAACATGCAAAATAAAAATAAATTAATGTTTATAGTGAATGTTTTAAGTTGTTATTGTCACGTTTAATATATTTCATTCGAATCATGTATAATTTTTAAGGTACAATGTATATTTATTAATTAAATTGATATAATTTTATTAAATTATACAAAAAAAATAATTAAGTTTTTATTGATAATTCACTATTAATAATAATTTAGCATCTATGATTGTCTTGCAATAATTGATTTTGCTGGTCGTCCAATTACTAAAGATTTTGGTGTCATGAAATGTATATTGACTTTGGTTAAATGATCGTATAACAATGGTTCTATTTGAAAGAAAATAATAACAAAAAAAACAATAAAATATACAAGAATTTCCTAACTACGATTTGGCTGTTTCAAAATAATGATCTCTGCAGTTGGTTGACTCGTTGGATAATGGCCATCCAAAAATTTGAATTCAACATAACATCGTCCAGAAAAAGACAATCAAATGACTGATGCATAATGTTATCAATTGAGCAAGTTCTTTTTTTCAAATAACTACACAATGATTTATGAATTACAAAAATGTAACAAATTAATTTTTTTTTCTACATTATAACGCATTCACAACATTCACGGAAGTTATTAGACCAAAATGATAAAATCGTAAATTGCATTGATTGGGCTTGTGAACTTCGAATTGTACGATTCTTATGTGTTGCTACCATTTTTTCTTTTGAAAGGTGTGTAAGATATTAATAAATATTAATATGTTTTCTATAATTGGTAACCAACTTTTAAGTCAAAGTTCATCTTTTGATGGAGCACAACGGATACTCAAATTTTGTTTGTGGTCTCGATTAATGACAATTTATTATTCAAATTTTAAAAATTTTATTGTATACATATATTAAAATAATAATTTGGTTTTACAATGAGTAGGTTATTTTGTCTATTTTTGCTTCTTATCACTGTCTACCTCCTCTTGCTTAGGTTTTATGTCAATCGCATATTCTTGTAATCTAATCACGCAAATTAAAACGTTGAGCACAATGACAAATTATAATTATCCTATCATCTTTGTTGCCGTCATCATTTTGATTATTTTCATATTTTTATCTCTAGTCACATAGTGATTGTGCCTTTATGGACGCCAATTGGATCTCACACCTTTGAAAACTATAATCGCAAGTCTTCTCATACTCATTAGTCATACAAGAAGAGAGATTTCATGTGTTATGTGCTTCGATGAGTATCGTTCTATTGAAAGTTTTTGGTGAAAGTATGGGTGCAACCACCATTATCACAAGGTAATTACCCTCCTTCCCTCTCTCCCTCTCTTTTGGTCACAATCTCATACTGCTGGAACATTTTTACCCTTTTTGGAGAGTAAATTATTTGTTAGAACTTAATATTGCTTTTACATGTTGCTTTTAGAAATATGTGCGTAACTTATTGTGTATTTATTCTCACAATCGAAGATTGTCTACTTTCCAATTATTGACTTTTGTAAGAAATATCTCTATTTTCTGAAGGTAGCACAAGAATAATCGCGTTTTGACTTAGAATTATCACATGTTGCAAAAAAAGGATAAAATAGTCTGATACTTAGAAGACTGGTCCAATACATTTCAAATATGATGATGTCTGCCCTGACAATAATTTCAAATTGTCAAATATTGCACAAAGTGCTGTGATACCTTATATGACAATAGAAAGAAATATATTATATCAAGAATCTTACAAAGGGTGGTGATGCTCTCACAATTTGAACAAGACATATTGACATCTAAAATTTACTCGAGATTTACACAGAGGATTGAGATGATTTTTAAAGAGTGCACAAAAAGTAGACTATTTTTTTGAGACAAGCAGAAATAAGATATTGCTGCTTAAGTACTTTAAATACTTGGTCTTTGTGCATACACACAAACAAGAAAGAAGTACAAGACAAGAAGGAGGACATTAAACTTTTTGTTATCCCCCTCGCTCCCTACCCTTTTTCTCACTCTCTTCATCTTTTTTTGAAGTGTCTTTTGTTATCTCTCTCTCTATATATATTCATATATACATATTTATTGTGTGACTAGTGATCTATTTAAACACTGATAGTTGTCACTTATTGTGTATCTTCTTCTGTAGAGAAATTTAATAAAAAAAATTTGTCTTTTTTTTTTTTTAAAAATCTGCGATAAAAGTATGGATTCGGCCATCATTATCTCAAGGTAATTACTCTCTTTTCCTCCCTTCCTCTCTATCTCTTTTTTGGCCATAATCTCAATACTTACGGAGCACTTCCACCTTTTTTTGATAGTAAATTATTTGTTAAAGTATAATATATTTTATTTTTATAATGCGTACCTAATCATGTTTTTCTTTTCACAATCGTTGATTAGTTTCCAATCATTAACTTCTGTGAATTTCTTTTGTTTTTTCCATCTTTGGAGTGCGGCTCAACCACTTTCCTTATTCAAAGCAAGTACAAAATTGAGGTCAAATATGTATGCTTTACAACTTACAGTGTGCAATCTATTTTAAAAGTTGTATTTAGGATTTCAAAAGTCTGATGACTAGCAAATTTCAATACCATGTACTTCAATAATATGTATATCGTTCTTGTAATAGAAACTCTAATTTTGTAACACGTCAGCTTTTGAATGAAATTTACAAGTTCAGATGATTTATACATGGAAGAGCATGTAGCGTGGTTCCAACCAAGGAACCACGTGAATTGGTCTAAAGTTGAAGTAACAAGGATTTTGCAAGCCAAAAGCGGCAGTCCTTTTATTTATTCTATCTAAGATATCACACTTTCTTATGTGTGCCGGTATATGTGTGTGCGTGTGTGTGTGTAACCTCTGGCTGGCCGGCAACTGTGCCTCTCGCGGAAGCTAAAGACATGGGGGCTATTGTTCTCATTTGTCCGCTTAGTTGGGTACAAATTTTAAAATCCTCTCTTGGAACTGCATCTCTCAAAAGTTGACAGAAAATGGGAGGTGGAAAGGGAAAAAAGGAGGTAGATACCCCTCCTTGGCCCCCGTCGTGCAATTTGCTTGGAGAGACTATTTTACATCTTTCTTTCATGTTTGATACTAGCGATGAAATATTTATTTGTAACAAGATGAGAATCATAACGTCGGTCAAGGGAGCGTAATTTGGCACGTAATGTGCACATGACAATATAGTGATCCTCTTTTTAGGCAGATATTTACTCTTTTATTGCGTCTTTTTCATGCAAGATATTACGTACGCTGATAACTGTAGTGTGTCAACATCGAGTTGCGATTGACAACATTGTGTTTTAACTGTACCTAATAACATGATATATGGTATGTTAAAATTAGTAAATTTTACTACAAATGTCATAATTGTTATATCTTGTAAGTATTAGACTCTTATTTACGTTTACGCTTCATGACATCATATGTGCTAGTATTGATATTTTCTTTTGAATAAATTACTTGACGATATTTTACATATTTAGTCTTACTAATTTTTTTTTGAATTTGGAATTAAATGTAATTTTATTGCTATGTTTTTGTAAGTTCAACTCATGTGTATAAAAATATTTCATTTATGATATAATGTCTATTTACATTGTATTATTCAATTTTTTGATTATCATATTTACGTAAATATCAATATGAAATGCGATGTACACTGAGTGTTTGGTTGGGCAGGTCAGAATCTTTGAGCACAATTTATTCGTTGTGAACAAATTAAGATCAATGAGATTCCAAAGACAACAAAAAAAGCAATGATGAAGATTTTTGGTTGTTTATTTGAACCTATTGTAACTAGAATGCGTTTTCGTGTTTGTACATTGTGAACAAATGAATGTAATTAATTTACGTAAACAGCCATGATGTGCATGTTAAGAAAGAAGGAATGAAAATTTTCAAATTTGAACATGCCAGTCTGGTTAAGGGAGTTGTTCACCGCCGTTTGACGCAAATTTGAGATTGTCATTTTTCACAATGTTTCATTCTGTGCTTTATCAGGTCGTTTTCAACATATGATGACGTGGCTAATTACGTTAATCTTGTCGTGATAACAGGTTATAAAATTCTCTTTTGGAGTTGCAATTTTTGCATAAGTTGTGCTAGGTCGGTTTGCTTGGAGAGGGTATTTCATCTTTCTCTCTTGTCTAATAGTAGCAATGAAGTGCTTGTATATAGTAGCAAGTATCATAGTATCTTGTATATAGTAACAATTGGTTCTCCTGCCCGCAAGAGCCGCTTGCAACTTGCCACACAATGCGAGCAAGTTGATTGACTCCAACTCAGGTGCAACGCACAGCATTCGGCGTAACTTGCGTACGTTACCTCTTTGCCAGTTTGTGTCTCCTCTTGTCGTGCTTGCCCTGGTTTTGCTGGCAGCTGCATTGTCTTGTCTCTAATACGTATGGAGAAAGGAGGAACAGTGCGTACAATGTTGTGATTTTGACAATTATTTGGACATGAATGAGATGATGTTCCTGTCGTATTGCTTGTATTGCCACAAGTCCCTCATGCGCCCAAACCTCCGCCTGAACCGCAAATTTATTGCGGTGCGTTGTTCTTACCCCTCCTCCTCTCATGTGCACATGAAATCTTTGGTCAACTTGCGTATCCACCATCCTATTTCAACACTGCTGCTTCTGGACGGCTGTCTTTTGCCTTTGTGAGGATTGCATCGGGCACTATTAGGAGCCTTGCACAAGCCCAAGATTGCCTTGCTATGTCCTTCGTATCTACAATGTATCTATTGAAGGCAACACTTTCAAATGCAACACGTGCCGATGCTTTGCGCCTGTGAAGCGTGAGCTAGCGGCATCCCTCATGGCCGCCAAATAACTGACGGGCAGTTGCCGCCTTCTCTTAGATGGGCAGGTGCTGGAGCAAGCCAGGGACAACCCCCGAGGGTGATAGAGATGCAAATGAAGTTCAACGGCGAGTGGGAGGATGGAGTAGGAGGATGGGGAGTTCGCAATTGTATGCGCAGTTTGCTGCAACCTCGTCTCTCTTGCCCTGCAGCTTCAAGCCTGAAGATGGTACAAGTACCTCCTCTTCAAAGTGTTACCCATTTAGTTAGTCATGGAGCACGAGGCAACGGTTCAGTGCAGAACAAGTTTTTGTTGCCCATTCTGTCCAGCATGCAAGGCATGTGATCTTCCTACAACCCCTCTTTTGGGTAGTGCTCCAAACTGCGTTGGCCTTATCCCCAAACCGGCCGATTGTCAATTCACGACAATTTGTAGTAGGGTGTGGTGAGTTTTGGTGTCTTTGTCGAATGATGAACGCCACTAGATTTTAGTAGTTTACGAGGGCCCGCGTTGGGGACCCACACACAGCAATACGTAGGTGAGAGGACCAGCTAACATAACACTAGGAAGGTGTATAATTGATTGTCACCCATGTATATACTACTCCGTGAAGGCCACGTGGCAACATGTCTCGAGCGCTGCAGATGGTACTATATAATTTTTCAACAGGAACTTGTGGACCACCGTGGGGCAAGCCGCAAAACCTCAATGGACCAGCAAAGTGTGCTCTAGCAGTCCATATGTGATGTAAAATGTAAGGTTATGAATGTGTAGTTTGTATCTCTCTAGTATTTTATATGCATAGAGTGTGATTTTAGAAGAACTTTGGTCTTTATTTCAAGTCATTTGGACTAGTATCGAGAAAGTTATGAAGTTTTTAGTGAGTTTTTAATGTCACAGATTCTATTTAGTGACAAGGACAGGTCCAGTGACGAAAAGTTTGGTTGGAGTCCAGGAAGTAGGACATTGAAACATGAGGGTTCCAGAAACTACGTACAATTACGTAGAGAGCGAAAGTGATCGTGGAATTTCTAGAAACTCCGTGAGGAGTTAGTGAATTGTGTAGTAGAATATTCTAGAGTGTGATTGTGTGCGTGTGAGTGTGCTAGCTTGTCCAACTAGCAAGGTCACCTACATGGAAGGAGCCATAGTAGAAGGTCCTGGAGGTACTTTGCTAGAGAGGACACTTAGAGTTGAAGCATAAAAGAGGGGGTCTTGTCTTGTCTAGTCTAGTCTAGTCTAACCTTCTTATCTTGTACACAACTTTTCTTAATAAAGTGAGTTCTTTTCCACGCCTCTATCATGTAGCCCTCTAACCCTTGCAAGGGTGGCACACCACCAGGCAACTCCACCTTGGGTATGCAACTAGGAAAGGTCCTCGTGCACGCTTCCACTCGCGGGTGAGGGTGCGTGAGTGTGTGTGGGCGCACTCCCCGCACCCTTCCCCCTTTCACTCTAGCAATCCATATGTGATGTAAAATGTGGACTGTGTAATACAGTAGAATTAAGTTGTTCCAATCACAACAGTCAAGCTTTTATAAAACACGTGCAAGAGAAATTCATAAGTTGCTATTTTTTGTACACGAGTATATTACAGCCTGAAAGTAATTGAATGTTGCATGGTGAAAGCCACTCGTGACTCGACATCCTAGTTATGAAAATTGGATACGCCGCATACGTGTGTACGGAATTGCCGCGCGTACAAAACATAAAAGTCAATCCTGTACGTTGGAATACGCTGAAATACGTGATTGTCAGTGGAATAAACCTACTATAAGTCGGAAATAAATCAAAAATCTGGTCATAGGCGTAATACGGAGTATCACAATACGGAGTATTGCAAATTACGTACAATTTGGTCAAAAGAGGTTGTATGGGCGTATTTTAAAACTAGGCTCGACATTGATTTGGAATGACTATACCTTATGTATTTGCATTCTAAACCTTAATCGAGACATATTCCTTAGAGATAATCACCCACCATTTTACTACATACAAAGGAAGCAATATGTATATTGGAAATTCTTGACCATGATGAAGCATAAGATTACAACGCCCGTTTACTTGTACAATTTGGTCCCAATCACTTGCAACACAATTTTACGTCAGCAACCTAATGGAAGATACTTCGTCCGCAAACACTCAGCACCCGTGCGACTACAAGCTGACCAATTGTCACCAAAATGCCATCATCGGTGCTCGGTAGCAAGTATAGATCTAGGCAGGGACTAGACGACCACCCTCTACATGATTGCGAGGTCAGCAGGGGGCTAGCATCAAGACTAAATGCAGCATTCACTTCAGCAGCAATGACACCAGCTCGATCAAGTGCCGTTGGCATAGCTTGGGAAAGATGCAGCACATCACATCAGCAGCAGCAGAGACTGGGCAGTTGTGATTGCAGCAGGCGCTACTATTGCTGCAAGAGATGCACAAGATCCAACTTGCAGCGCTAGCGTAGCAGCCAGATGGGAGGGCTGCCCCATGGCTCTCCTCCGGACGGGCAACTGATGTCGTCAACTCATTAGTTGATGCTTGATTTCCTTCGTGCTGCAGGTGTCGCTGCCATGTCCTGCCTTCTCGAACGCCACCCCCGGCAACAACATGGGCTCCTCCTATCACTGTTCTCCCATCACTCACTCAATACTCAGCCGCTCCTCTGCTTTGTTGTTCAACAGATAGGAATTCACGCAGTGGTTATTTGAGAAGTCAGCCAGATGATGTTGTTGAGTTCATCATCCCCACATTCGTATTTCTTAGCTGGCACACATTTTTCTCGGCTCACACGCTTTTGATTGATAGTCGCCCAGCCCTTGATCTAGTTTCCCTAGATCCACATGCACTTGCTACCGAGCATTCGTGATGGCGTTTCAGTTGCGACTGGCTTGCAGCTGCAAAGGCTCAAAAATTTTGTGGAAGGAATATCTTCTAGTATGCTAAGATTTCATATAACCGTTGCAAGTCTGCTATCATAAAAAAGTACAAGTACAATTCTGTCTTGGACATACAATGGGGGCATATTTACAAGTTGTGAGGGCCCACATTTTAAATTCCAATTAGAGTCAAGCATATACTAGGTTTTTGTAGGTTTTTCGGCACTCAAAAGATATGGTCAGTTGAATCCTCGAGGCTTACTTGTATAGGGCTTATCAATCATGACCAAAGCTTACAACGTACACCATCATTGTTTGTCAAATATAGTACATTAATGACTACAAATTAGCGCGTGCAGAGTTTTACAATAGCATGACAAAACGTGACATGGATGCCAGGAGGAGTACCATCATACATGCGTATGCGACATGCAAAAAGAATGCCTTGACCATAACAACATGCATGGTAACCTATCAAGATTTCCCAAGCTTGTGGCTTACGGAACATAGGCCCTCCCCCTTGAAAAGGCTGCCGTAAAAAGAGAGCAAGAAGTAGCAAGAAGCGTTTATTTGCATGCAGAGAGTCCAAGATGTTTACCGTGACTGTGTGTACACACCCATATCAAAGCTCAAATCAAAGTTCCACCAGCACTGTTACCACTAAAATTAGCTATGCCATATGATTTGACACTGTGACACAACCTAGAAACAGAGACTAGTTTATACGCGTAGCTAGTGCCTCAAAGAGTGATTGTGCACATATACACATGCACATATAGGCTGTGTGTATGTGTGTGTGTGTGCGTGCGCGGAAGAGAGAGAGAGAGAGAGAGAGAGAGAGAGAGAGAGAGAGAGAGAGAGAGAGAGAGNGAGAGAGAGAGAGAGAGAGAGAGAGAGAGAGAGAGAGAGAGAGAGAGTTTTGGTACCCCATTTCTTTACCCCCCCTTCAATATATGATTCCTTTCTGTTCATTGAAACATTTTTGCGTATGTTTGCTTCTCCTTCTCCTTGCGCTCCACAATCTACAAAAAAAAAGCAGGCAATCAGAATTTCATATAGATATTATTCTGCACGCATACCTCACAAGTTTTTGCACATCAACCTCATGCTAAGTGTAGAAACCTAAAATCTACATTGACCACAGACGCACAAGCTCTATAATTCTCAGGTTGGCGCGTTCGAACGAGGTGGGTGGGAATATACACACAAACATGCACGCACATGACAGCTACATGCGCCTCTTTCTACATTGTGCACATAGCACACATGCACCCATTCAAACACATGCACACACACACACTCCCCCCCCACTTCCCTCGAGCACCCCTAACCAGCAGAGAGATGCACGCAGCACCCAAGGGCCTAGAGTTATCTCCAAGAAAAAATATTATTTTTTCACACTGTTCACCTCTAAAACATTGTACTCATTTGCTTGTGGATCGCTTTACGAAGGTGCTCGAGGGCCAAAAATAGGACCGAGGAGGAGAGTATATATTTAACATGCACAGAGACGACAGCTTCACCAATTAGTGCAATTGGATAACACTTGGACAAACGCAGTGTATCATACTTATCAATGAAGGACTTGTTAAAGTAGGAACAAGAATGCCTAGCGGGTCCACTAACAAAGGTATAAGGGAGGAGATTTTGGGCGTAGATTTATGGTTTGAGTAGTGTGTAATCATAGGCGGGGCTCAGGGTTTTTGAAGACCCACTTTTTGCTTCACAGTAGCGAGCCCCTTCCTCACTCCACCTGCTCAGCACAACCCCTCCCCCCCCC
>WELA01010100.1:792311-804976 GCA_009602735.1 Mesotaenium endlicherianum | reverse complement strand
CCCTCCCCACCACCCCCCGCCTCCAAACACAGGTTTCAGGCACGTTGAGGGGCAATTTAAGCACATCCTTAAAATAGAGCTTCGAGACGGAGCTTATGAATGAGGAGGCCTCACGCTATGCTCACTAGCTGCTCAAGTGGAGTCGCATGGGAGAACTTTAGGTTGCAGGGTCATCAACAGCTAGAATATTGAGTTTATGATGGTTTAGGGTTTAAGGTTCAACACCTTGGAAATAAGGTTCCAAGAGTAGAAAGAAGGAAATCCCTGGGTGCTAGCAAGTGGATGTGGAAGACTGGGGTTCTCGCATTATCTTACTCGAAAGTCAAAATGTGGGGACGCGAGGGAGGGAGACACTTTTTCTTCCAGGGGTACCGGATATTAGCAGGCGGATGATGAAGGGGCACACCTGTGCCACATGGCATCGCTGTAGCAACTAATTGCCGTGCGATGTCAGGTTCATCGCCCTGAAGGCTCAAGGGCTTAGGTGTGTGGACGTGCGTTACAAAGGTAGGCCTCTGGATATAGGGTTTAAAGACAAAATTTAGGACTTCAATATTAGGGTTTCAAGATTAGGGTCCCCGGTCTTGGGCTTGCTGAAACAACATCGAGCAAATTCAAGCAGGGAATCTACAATTTTCAGCGCGAGATGTATAGGTCCTTCCAGGATCTAGGGGAAAAAAAGCACCATCCCCTTTCCTCCACCCCTCCATCCCTGCAGCCCCTCCTCCCTCCTCCTTTGCCTCCTCCCGCGCAGCCCCTCCCAATCTCCCCCATCATCTCACAATTACACTATTCAACATTGTACCAAAAATTGTTGGCAGAGTCTTCTTGGTGTCAACGAAGGAACGCTCACGACTCTCACAGTTGGGAGGGAAGATAAACACAGGCGTCATAATTAAGTCAAAGAGGGATGAGAACTGTAGTAGGTTACTAGAAAGTACAAATTCACACACACACACACGCGCACACACACGCACACACACGCAAACACGCGCACGCACACACACACACGGGCACGCGCGCGCGTGTTTCTGGTCAGTCCATGAACGTTTTTCTGACATGAGAAGGCACGTGTGCTTATTGCTCAAATCTATTGCTCATATGCTGCTTGAAGAGAATAAGGACTGGGCAGGGCAATACGAGCACATAGTAATTACACCTGAAACAAGAATGAGTAGTATATGAGCAATAAGTTTGAAAGTGGGCGGTCCGGCATACAATCTGAGGGCGCCAGCTGGCATGCTTGCATGAGGTCTGGCAAAGCCTTGTCGGTGTCATTCAGCGCCAAGTAAGCCTGCTCCCCCGGAAGGTACACAGGAAGGCACATTCAGACCCACACATTTGGCATTTTCTTTTGTTGCATAGAAAACGTTGCTAGGCCTCACACGGAGATTGGCAGTGAGACTCACACGAAGAGAGGGAGTATTGACAAGCAAGCGTTTGGCACTCTGATTGGAAAAAGTTGACGACGCGTGGCACTTAAGCACGTAGTATTGCACTTCTACATGGGGGCAGTGATGACAGGATGGCAGTCCACAAGAGGTTGCAGGATTTATCTCCTTCCTTCGCAACAGCCACCTGGCTAAAAGAGACGCAAACTAGACGCATATAGATGTCAACATTTAATCTTCAAACCTATCAACGCTCTGACTATCAAACCCTAACCCTCAAGCACTGCATACCTGCCCACGTCGGAACAGGCCCTTCACATTATCGGGATTCTGGAGAAGCAGGGCGTTGCAGTTGTCAATGGCTCCCCATGCGTTCCCCACCTTCAGCTTGCACGCCTGGCGCCCCCACCCCAAATTGACCCATCAGCTGAGAGTAGCATTCAAGCATGCTCCCCGCTTCCGCACGCCTGGCACGCACCTGCGAAATGAAAAGGACATACTGTATCCTAGCTGTGGCACACAAGAATAAGTTCTGCAGTCTATCGCACACCCGCATATACAAAATGTGCAGAATTACAGCAGGAGCTTACAGAGCCCACTTTTGCTCGCCTGGCACCCGCACGCAGCTGAAGCACGCCGTCTACTAACAGTAGCATCCAGACAGAGGTAGATGAGAACACAGAGATAAGAAAACCTCGACTTGCGCGGGCAGAGAATGGAGAAGTGTGCCCCACAGGTATGAGCCCCACGAGTGTGAGTCACTTACTCCCGTAGGGAGCCTGTGCCTAGAGGAAGAAAGAGACGTGCGAAGTGTGAGAGGTGTGGCATCGATGGCAACCGGTGAATCCCACGGGAAAGAGTCCCGCAAGGAGTCCGCTTTGAAAAGAGCAAGGGAAGAAGAAAATAAGTTGTGCAAAAAGCGCGCGCGCATCACGGACAGCAGCAGAAGAGGCAAAGCGAGTTTCACCGCCCCCCCCAAGAAAGGCAGCTCGGGAAGGAAACCGGAGAAGAGTGCGAGGCGGCGCCTTGCAAGCAGGGCTGAGAAGGAAATAGGAGGAGGAGGGGGACGAGAGTGCGGCTGTGCCTTACAGCTGAGTTGCAAAGAAGCACCTCCCGTGTCCTCTTCAACTCCGAGTACAGCTCTGTGCCACCCGTCCAACCATCACGCGCATCACGCGCACACAGTATGTAAGGATAATCTATATGCATACTGCAAGCGGGCACTTTACCCCCTCTCCCCTACATACTACCCCCCCCTCCTCCCCCCACCCAAAAAATCAAGTAAAAGAACTCCCCTTCCGTAAAGAACCCCTTACCCTAACGCAATTTCCAACCCTAACCCACCTCCCCTCCATTGACGACCTTCAATTCTTAGCAAACAGCTCTGAGCCACGCAAGCAACCATTGCGCATGTACACAGCATACAAGAGCTCGGAAGATGATGCTGGTGAAGCAGCTGTCACTGTGCAAGCTGCTTCTGGAAACAAAGAGAAGGGCAAAAAAAGAAAGAAGAAAGAAAGAACAAACAAAAGACGTTCTAGCTTCGCCTGCTCGAGCCCCTGGCCCCGCGTGCCAAACCCCGGCCCTAATTTTGGATGACCTTCAAATGATCTTTACCTATTGCTCGTACCAATGCTGAACTAGAAAACATATGACCAGAATGTGATGTGTCACCTATACCATATACATACTGTAGAAGCTCTGCAAGAATATTCCTCAGCTCCAGGCGTTTATCCAACCCCTAATCGAACCTGAACCCCCTGAAAACCCCAAGATGTGCCCGAAACCTGAAGCCAACACCCAAGATCATGCCTTTTAGCTTCTCCTAAGCCCCGGAGGAAAGAAGTTAACGAACTAATTGAGCAGGATGGACGGTATGGCATGCGCTCCCAGCTGTCCCGTTGAAGCCAAAAAAGCTAAAACCCAAAACCAACCCTGCCCCGTTCAAATCCGTGTGCGCCCCACCCCATGCCCTTCATCCACTCTTAACCTGAGCTAAGGAGAGCATTAAAAACCAAAGCCTTTAATCCTCAACCCAAGTTGTTATTCTTTATAGGCTTTCTAACGAGGGGAGGGGGGGCGGGAGGAAGGGGAAAGGGCAAGAGCAGGGGCGAGGGCGGAGGAGAGGGAGACGGAGGGGGAGGGGGGGGGGGCAAGTGGGTGAGGCAACGATGTGGCACGCACCTTCGTTGCCAGCTGCCTTGTCGTAGGTCTTATCGAGGTAGGCAAGCGATTTGGCGTACTTGCGTGCTGCCACGCGGTAATTCTCCCCCTGCGCGCACGCGCCAAAGGTAAGAGTCAGCAACTCTTTCTCTCTCTCTCTCTGCAACCCTTATAAGGAGCTCTCACGTGCAAAAAAAGGGCGTACTTGCGTGCTGCCACGCGGTAATTCTCCCCATGCGCGCGCACACGCAAAGATAAGAGTCGGCCCCTCTCTCTCTCTCTCTCAACCCTTACAAGGAGCCCGCCCGCGCACAAAATAGTTGCAAGATTTGTTTGATCTTAGAGGGAGTGCGCGCGCAGAGGGGGTGCAGCAGTATCTCCTACCTCCTACTCTTATAGGAGGAGGCAAGGAGGCAAGGAGGCAACTTTGTCCACCTCACCATGCGTGACAAATTCTAATACATACTACATACCTTATAGTTCCTGGCATTGCAAACTCTGACACCTAGTCCTAGCCCTCAAACCTCTTCCGACGTGCTGTAAACATGCACAAGAATATGCGTGGCAACAAGCGCGCATGCGCGCGCGTGACGTGAGTTGCAGCGGTCCCAACTCTTTCTCCTTCCCTTTGGAAGTCGGCACAAATACGATGTGCTTACGACCATCACACCTTAAAAACATCAAACTCCAATATATATCCAATATATCATGAGGGCTCGTGTGTAATAACGGATCGTGTGTAATGAGGGCTCACGTGTAATATGGTGGCAGTTGCACATTTACATATCAGCACGCATTTCTGTGGGCGCCTATATACCTATGAACACAAGAAGCACCTGTAGGATCTGCTTGGACACATGACTGAATGCTATTTCAATGTTACATGATTGGCAGTATTACATATTGCATAATTACTATTTCACGGCTACATACTGGTACAAACTATATACTACTTACCACCATGTTAATAGTCCCACATAGTCGTATTTCAAAATAATGACCAGCAAATGCATGACATGCCCTAAGGTCAAGCTGGGGTTCATACATCGGTGCATTAGAGAAAGATATTTTACGATGAAAATTTGCTCTCACATCTGATACCGCTGTCCTAGAATGCTGTGCTTTTTGGTGCACATACTTGCTTCCAGTTACTTCCAAACACCTGATTCCAACTAGATACTCAGATACACTCTGACGTACTCTTTCTAACTAAAAGGATAGAGTATCGGTGCTTAAGTGTAATAAATGACAAATTTTAATAAAAAAGGGACTTAAACGTCGATGCAGATGGAGCATCATGGCCTTTATTATGTAAGTAACAAGATATGTAACAATTTTAGTTTACTCTGTATAAGTGCTTATGTATACACACATGTTCACATTCATTCATGACCAATACATTTTTGCAATCTGGTTCATTGAGATTGTTTCTCTTCAAATGAAGAACATGGGCCATAGATTGACACCTCATAGACCGAACGCACCTGGAAGTGGCGATTACCGCACTCTTTGATCTCAAGGGCTGCTGCCCGCCAGAAGGACAAGCTGCCGGGGTACTCGTCCACGTCGCGCACAGAATCTGGCCACATGTCACCGTCCTATTGCTTGCCCCCGCCCAGAGCCCTCACCCACAACATGATGGTGGCAGCAACAGTCAGGGTGTCTTCCTCATTCTCCACCCGCTATGTACACATGTGTGTGAGTGCATGTGAGCGTGTAGTCATACACATATTTGTTCATATACATATGCACATAGATTTATGCATATAGATATTGCAAATGAGGTAACGCGGCAAATGAGGTAACGCGAAAGTCTCTAGGTTTTCCATTTCCACTCAATTCTTCCCCCGCCCTGTTTCCCAACAGGTTTGCACGTGCAAATGTTTGATCATTTAGGTCTTCGCGCGCGCGCGCGCGTGCGTGTGCATGCGTGTCTGAACGGGCTATGGATGCACACGCGTTCACACATTCATGGGGCAGAGCTTGCAGCGCCAGATTCAAGGAGAAGCCTTGAAAGCATGTTTGCTTCTTCCCCTTCTCTCTCCTTCTACCGGACACATCAGGACGTAGAGCTCAAACAGTCTGGGTTTTTGCCTTTGCTAGTAAGTCTTATGGGGAAGCTAGGCTCGCGTTCAGGCTTGCTCACACTGAAAACTTTTTCCTACAGCGTGTAATGTGAGGGCTTGGGGTTTCGGGTTTCAGGTCTGAGAAGCATATGCTGTCCTCAGGCTGACGTGACGGGGTGAAAGCATCTTAGGTCGCACTTGCCTTGCGTTTGCGGATGTCTGGAGTCACGTCAGGATTTGTGGGCTTGAACACTTTGGGCCTTTGCGTTTCTAGGGACACAGGTTTGTGGATATTAAGATCAAGAGGGGGGGCTTGCTTGCGTGCTGGCGATCGTCAAGGATTTGTGAGTGTGAGCGTGGGCCACACTCTTGAGGCGTATAGGATTAGGATTTCTCTGAGGTTTGAGCTGAGCTGGTTGGGCGCCAAGTTTGCGTAAACTTGGATCCTGCAAAGTACATAGGGTTTGGGATCTGAGGCCTGGAAAAGGACGTAGGCTTCTGTTCCCGGGTTCCACACTCCTGGGAGCTGAAGGACGGCTTCTCAACCGAGCGCTTGCCAACGTTGCGATATTTCCACCAATTTAAAGGGAATGGCCCTCAAAGTGCATATACTGCGTTGGAGAGTGTTAGTTTAGGGTCTCTAGGATTCACGTCAAGCGCGAATGGTCGAAAGAAGTGTATCTGAAGGTAGGGTCCACAATTTGCGTCTAGGGTTTTATGACCTAAGGAGACCCCGGAGGCGGGGCTTGCAGGTCTCTGGTAGGGTCCAGCGTTTTGGAGTAGAAGGTCAATGGTGCACGTTTGAGGTTTCTGAGATTAGGGTATCCCAGGGCAGGGTTTAGGGTCCACTTTTAAGGTCTCTGAGCTTAAGGTGACTGACTGGTGGGGTTCTAAAAACAGGACCTTTTAGTTGGGATTCTTAGAGCTCAGACTTTTGACTTTAGGGTTTCCGGGCCAGGCGCCGGCCTGCGAGCTTGCACTGAAATTCAGATAGTCCAGGGCATTTGGCGCTCCCTGCGGCAGCATCATGCCGTAGATAATGAATTTAGGATTCCTTTATCAACCGGCTTTAAAGTAAGAGTTTTGCGCCCAGGGATTAGGGTTTGGAGTTTCCGCGTGAAGGGCCCGAGCTTGCGCTCTCACATTGAGGTAGTTGCCGAGGCCGTCGGGCGCGCCCTGCGGCAGCACGCCGCAGTCGACGATCTTGATCTCCTTGATTGGGCGGTAGTTCTCAGCGGCGCCGGCCGTCGGCGCGCGCTCGAGAAACTTTACCAGGCCCATCCCCTTGCGCACGCGGCCGAACACGACGTGCGTGGTGTCGAGTTGGGGGGCCGCGCGCGTGGTGATGAAGAACTGCGAGGCGTTGGTGTTGGGGCTGCCCGCGTTGGCCATTGACAGCACGCCCTTCTGGCTGTGCTGTACACGCGCGCACGCGCACACGCGCACACACACGCACACGCACGCGCACGTGCCCACGCATCGAGCGTCAATACAAATTTGCGACACAGTACGTTAACTCTCCACTTATGACGGGGCACCACGAGGGGTTGAGGCAACTTCTGAGAGCATGCCTTTCTGGCTGTCTTGCACACATGCATACACATGGGGGCGCGCATCCTGTTGCACGCATCGCGTCATATATCCCATTTATGACACGGCATCACTAGGGGTTGAGCAACTTGTGAGAGCACGCCCTTCTAGCTGTGCTGCAGGCACGTGCACATGCGCACACGCTTCACCACATTGCGCTGTTGATTCAGATGCATGACACGGCACCATGCGGGGATGAGGTCATTTGTAACAGCACGCCCTACTGGGTGTGCTGCAAACACGTTGGCACGCTCAACCGAGTCGCGCCGCTCACTGGGATCCTTCATCAACACATTTAAGCTTAAATGACACATGTCACGGCGTGGCGCTCCAGCATGTCGTGGCGTTTGAATACGGAATAGTATACGAGTGAAAAGTGTGAACAAACGTACACTGGAAAACACGAACACACGCACACACACACACACTCACACACACACGCGCGCATATGCATATTGATATGTCTATGGTTGCATACACGTGTATATTTACATGTATATAAATGGGTATAATATATGCATACATGCGTATATATGTCTGCGTACGTATGTACGCATACGTACACATAAACGAGAAGATTTACATATATCCATGCATACTTACAAACATATGTGCTTCTACTCACATGTAGACGTGTGCGTATACAACTACTACATGCACCCAGTAGTGAGGCAATTGTACTCAAAACCAGAAATGGAACTGCACAAAAGCAAGGGACAAGGATAATGGGAGGAGCATCGTAGGGGTGGCCAGCAGTCTATACTCAGCTATCATTGGCTAGTGGCTATTTTTCCACGGTTTTCAGGTTCAGGCTGCTGCTCCATTTTCAACATAAAGAGGTATTCAAATTTGTACCTCACAGATGTACAATCCAGTATAGCAGGCGCCCACATGCAAGTGACGGGGCATTCTGGCGTATCAGAATGAAAAAGGTTTCACACTCTTTTAATAAAGAGAAATGAGATCCTTTTGATCAAGAAAAAGAACACCCTACCCTTCAGGTAAAAGCGGTAAAACATGAGGAGCAGCAAAGGAGAGTCAGGTATAGAAAGAGCAGATGGATTCTTTTTTGTAACAGCTGATTTGCCAACAAAATGTTCCATCACATGTGTACTGGGTAAAGCACATGCTATCTAGAGAGTACATTGTCACATCTTACAAGACAAACACATGACATACTTTCATACGTGCTCTATACATGACATCAAGCTTCTATTTTCTAGTTCAGAAGAAATGCGCGTGCTACAAACCTTGCTATATCATGAACGCCATAGATGAGATCAAAGACAACCTTTCATATGATATTATAGAAGATCACAAAAGAGACAAAAACAGTCTTTTACCTCAAGCTCCAGACCGTCAAATTCGTCGTCGAATCGCTCCCCATAGATCGACTCCCCACCTGTTCCGTCATTGTTGATGAAGTCCCCCCCCTGTATCAAGAATCCCCTTACGACCCTGTGGAATATGCTTCCCTGCATCAGAAAACCCATAAGTTGTATTAACTTCTATTCCATGGCGCATCTGCATATATGGTACTTGTAGTCGAAGTGAAAACAAAACACAACACAGGGCGACAGATGCACACACGCAACCCCACGCACACACACGTGTGTGAAGTCCGATATGCAAGTGAATGCATGTGAATGCATGTGTGTGTGTGGATATGTGCACAGGACCCCACAAAAATAAAAATAAAAATAAAAATAACACACCACAGAAACACACACATGTAAAATCATAGGTGTGTACAAATGTGCATCATATTACATATGCAGGTATACCACAAGATCCACATCTCAATAGTTTGACATAAATAAGGTACCGTGAGAATAACATGATACATATGGTACCCTGCCATGCACTCAAGCATCTGAAATGCGGGGTGTAACAGCCAAAGGCGCGTTCTTTTATGCAAGCTCAGCATAGCAAAAGAGAAAAATGAGCCAGCTCAGCATAGTAAACAACAAAAAAGTAAGCCAGCTCAGCATAGTGAATGAGAAGAATAAGCCAGCTTGGTACATCCCTCTTCCCCCTCAGTTCTCGACGTGAATAGTTGTCATGAATCCCAGACAAGAGCGCCCAAGAGACGCAAATTAGCATTAATGAAAAGTGCGCAAGAGACTTCAGACAAGGGGTTTGGGTGTCATTTAGTAGGGCATGAGCTCATGTGCCTTTCCTGGAGAAGGTGGGAAGGTTTCAGAAAGAAATAGTAATACATACGTTAGCTATTAACAAGCATATATGACTAGTATCACTACATTGTGCATGTCTGTACACAATGCTCAATGGATGCAGCTAGAGATATAATAAGGTGCAAGGGACGGCTTATAAGTACTCAATGAGAGGGGCCTATCCAGCAGGTCCCCTATTGAGCAGGTGCTTTTCTGCGTAAGCATTTACGATTGTACACATTTCTGATCGTGTGTGCACAAAAACAATGTGTATTTACTTTTGTACCAGACTCAAATAAGACGTGTATGCCAACTAGCCTCATTAATGATTTTGGTCTTCATGTTCCTGCCTGTGCAAGCGTGAGTGCCTTTTGGAAGGTGAAAGGGGGTGGGGGAAAAGGTTCCTTCATTCTTCGCATACATATGGCTCTTGATATGATATTATGTATCTGTCTGCCATCTCATAGTTTTTGGATGGTACTTAGCTCTTGATTCCAGCCTCACAGCGCACTAGTGCATGCAACTTTACGTCAATGACATTCATGTATTCAGCAAGCCCTTAGTGAGAACTCTGAGGACTATGTGTTTGTGAGGGACACACTTAAGCTTCACTAATACAAACAAGGTTGGCACTTATGATGCCCTTCAATGGGCACTGGCAGCTTTTCCTGCTACTGGAGTTTTGACAGGCAGGGATGATAGGCAGAGCTAAGCTGCATTGAAGCTCGACAACCTTTGACAGAAGGGAAGCCAGCTCATGGCTGCAAATAAGAATAGCATAAGATTGCTTATTCCCCTCGCTCTTGCCATGCGGTCCGAACTACTCTGACCATTTTAAGGTAATCACGATGTGCTTGTGTACAACATTATTGATTGAGCAGGGGAAGGGAGATGTATGCGTGAAGTTGCACCTTATAATGCAAAGGTTTTCCTGAAACCCCAACTCCCTTCTCTCCAGTGCACAAAGCCATGAAGTTCGCCACAGTTCTGGGACAAGCTGTGGGATAGAGTTCAAAAACGATTCTTCCCTGTCGTTCTCCATCTACAGTAATATCTAAGTAAGCTCTGGGATTCTGTAAGGCAATTGGGCTATTCATGACGTTTGATCTGGTGTCTCCTTTTTCAAGCAAAGCTTCTCCTGTCTTATTCCAGGATATGCAGATATTAGACTAGCTTAAACCAGGAAGGAGGGACAGTGTCAAGACTTATGAACAGCGGAAGCTCGACTAATTTCACGAGAAGGTAACAACTCAGGCCAGTATTCCTAATTTGAAAGGTTGCAGCTTTTTAACTGACATGCAGGCAATCATTGTGCCTTAACATTGCATGCATGGGAAGATTGGACTCAGGGCGCAGGTCACAGCAGCAGGAGACAGCAGGAGGGTCAGCAGGAGACGGCAGGAGAGAGTGCGGAGACGGTACAACATCAGTACGAAGACCCAGAATTAGGAGGTTACGAGTTGTACTGCCGTCGACGGTCACGACGGACACGAAACTTGTGGCGCTGGAAACGACTTCGCGTCCAGCATCTCGAGCGAGCATAGAGCAGCTTCAGCCTTTCGAGGTGTTTTTCTCTTAATAGTCGACGTAAGCCTGTCCAAGGGCTATCATTGTCTGCATGCATGTGTACTTCTGATACCCTCAGACTAGCATAACATCTTTGAGTGCTACTCCAGCAGTCTGACTCGCTAGTGACTGGGTCTCATAGGCCGATCGAGGGCGTTACGACCGCATAATACGATAAAAGCGCTATCTTACTAGTGCCTAGTTTGTAGCTTCACGTGTAGCCAGGCTCCTCCACATGCCACTGCCAAATGATTAACTTAAAATTTTAGTATTCTTTGCGCTCATCTTGAATGGCCAGTGCGACCCTGCAACCTCTAGGGCTCAGCCTCTCTTCTCTGCTTGCGGGAGGCCTGGTCAGCAATGTAGCGACAGCATCCAGCAGAGGTTGCACTAACGCGTCTCTTCCCCCCCGATCATTCCGAAGCAACCTTAGAGCCTCCGGAACGCACTGCTGCCATGTCCCGAACCTGGGACTCAAGCATCAGGGGGCTGCATTGTGTGAAGGGTTGTCCTCGTCCTTCTTGGGAAACGTCTGCAGTCGCCTGAGCGACGGCTTAAAACTCGGCGACGTTGCTGACTTCCAGGGGAGGAGGGAGAGTAGAGAGAGGGGGGGAGCGTGCAAAGCTGCTGTCTCGGGCGTCGATGTGGCGGGGACAAAAGTGGCCCAGGGTGCCGGAAAAGACCGCCTCCAGAAGGTACAATTGCACTCGGGGACACACCCCGCACGTTTGTAAGCGCAGACTAAGTCCTTTGGTGGAGGCTCTGGTGAAGGGGAGCCCCCTTTTTGTCCTCAGCAGGGCTGTCAAGCATTCGCGTGAGAGGCAGCTCGTGTTCACATTTCAGGAATGACGAGAGACTGGAGTGATGGCAAGCTCTGGGCTTGACGTGTGTGACTGAAGGAAGTCATTTGATGGGGCTTTAGGAACGCATCGCACAAACATGCTTGCAGTCGTACAATGCATAGGGGCCACAGTCTGCTCTATGTATGATGTACACTTGTAGCATGCAAAGCGAAGCTGCTGATTTGAGGCACTGCCGCGCAGATTGCTGACAGCTTCCGGTCGATCCTACTTGATCAGCCTTACTTCTCTTCTCACTCATTCTTACTCCTTGTGTATCTACTGCTTCGCTCTCGTGCCACTGCGCCCCTATTCCACGACGCGACCTGACCTACACACAGGAAGGAGGACACTGCCGGTACGCTGTCTCTTAGCATGTCCTTAGCGTGTTGGGAGAGGACACTTGGACACTGTGCACAGTCGTGAGCGTGTCTCCGCCAGCTCCTCTTAGGCCCTCCAACTCCAGGACCTCCTCTACTCATGGGGGATAATCTTTCGGACAACCTTGCCGCCCTCCTTCCTGATGAAAGACAGGGCTCTCTTAAACCCTGAAGCTCGTGTATTCATGAGGGGGGAATCTCCCCACCCTCTTTCCTGGTGAAAGGAGAGCTCTCCCAGATCCTGAAGCCGAGCTGCGGAGGGCTGATCTTCCCCCCCGCTGCTTCCTTGTGTCACTACGTGAATGTACATACATGTACAAGTCGAGTACGTGTATGCTTGTATGTATATGTACAAGCTATACATGTATATCCTTGGGAGCATGGAAGTGGAACCCTACCTACTATCCTTACACATACATACCATACGCAAGGGAAGGGTCAGTGAGGGCGAAGAAAACGGGCAGGGCGCAGGGGGGCAGGGGGGCAGGGGCCCCCC
>WELA01010100.1:759820-771723 GCA_009602735.1 Mesotaenium endlicherianum | reverse complement strand
TTATTGCAATTGTAAGAAGTCCGTACTATCAACGTTTAATCTTGTTTGTCCACTTAAACAAAGCGTGTCTCCTTAGATTTGTACTTTTAATTATTCATAAATTTTCTCATAAAGAATCTTCTTGATTATTTTAAAACCACATATTTTAGAATGGTTTAGATATATGGTACGTTCAGTTGAACATTATTCACGTACACATAATGTGTCCATTTTTGAAATGTCAAAAAAATCACAACATATCATTTGATTTTTTCAATTTAAAAACTTACATTAAGAATAAATTTTATCTAGTTATTTTTGTTTATTTTTGACAAAAAAATAGTACTTTTGGCACACAAAATTGCTATTTTAAATCTACCTTTGAAAAAATGATCAAAAAATTCCAACTGCAGATTTTTTTTTGGAATATGAAAAATCGACTTTATCATCCGAGAAGTAAACAAATTGTAAGTTTAAAAGATCCGCATTTTGTGCGTGTTACTTCCGTCTGTTCACCCACAAAGGACTGCGGATATTTTTTGAACATTGAATTTGCACCTTTAATATGTATGAAATTATTTGATAAAACATATAAACAATTTTCATGGTTGACATGAATACGCACTTTTATAAAAATATCATGTGAAATAATATTCACAGACACAATTAGCACACTTTTTGTAACATTTCAAAAAGATAAATTCTTTGTAAGAGTATAGAAAAAAACAAAAATACATATTTAATATGTATTTATGTTAACACATAATTATTAACATATTTAAAATATTATAATAATATATTTATCAAAAACAAATACACACTCACGCACTTTACTTGCGTGTGAAAATGTAAAGGAGAATCTTTCCTAAGTACATATACAAGATGAAGTGATCCAATGGTGTGCCACCCTTGTTAAGAAAAAACTATATGAAAAAAAAATAGGAAATATTTCACTAAATTAAAAAAAAGTTGTGCCTAAAATACTAGATTTATTTGTAACTTTTAGTATGTCAATTTTGTAAAAAATATTAACTATTAGATCATTAAAATCCTTTTCAATTGTGTTCTAAGCCAATATGTTGTAAGAAATTAAAAAATGGCTATATGATTGAAAGTAATTATATTAGTTACAAGAATCAAAATTCACATAGCATAACCGTCATATCTTGACCATTTGTAAGTATAATCATCATTGCATCATACAAGTTAATTTTCAATTATACAAATTTTTATCACAATACATATTGTAAATTTTATTTTGAAAATAACTAATATTATTTCATAAATATTTCTCAAATATCACCAAGTTTATGTATGTGTTAAAATGTTATTTTTTGTGAAAGAACTAATATTATTTTAAAAATATTAAAAAAATTCATCAAACTTATGTATTTATTTATATTTCATTTTGATTGTACAATATTATTATTTTGTGTATGACTATGTTTAATGATTTATTATTTTTTTATCAATTTTTATCAATTTCCACCAATAGTATTACGTTCAATCATGTACACCTTTTAGTTGACAAACTTGCACTTAACAATTTTAATTACAAAACTTTTGATGAGATTTTTGAAACACATTTTTTTCAAAAAAATTTAAAATAAATTACAGTTTGTTGCATTCATCAAGTTTAATCTAATATTTTGATTCATGACGTGTTACTGCTACATTACTAATTTTGAAAAGAAGAAGATCTTGCCAAAATATAAGTTTTTAGCAAACAAAAGCGTGCTAGAAAATTAAAGGTCCAAAATATTTGTTTGTTAAAAAAAATAGTACACATTAAATTTGTATACACAATTATTATATTAATTTACGATTTGATTAAAGTATCAAGTTCATTGGGAAATAATGCAAGCGGTGAACGTTAGCTGTTGTCAGAGAAAAAAACAATTGACAAAAGAAAAAGAGAATTTATAACGTACATCATATTTGTTGTTGTCACTTATCGATATATTTTATATAAACGTGATACATAACAGTTGTACGCTAAGGACAAGGTGGAAAAAAACTCCAATTTTCAAAAAAGTGTCCTCTTTTCTCCTCTTTTTCTCTCAACAATTGCAGCAGGAGTACAAAACGACCAACTAACTAACAAGTCAACATACCTGCAGCGTTTTGCCAAGACTTTGATCTCTTATACGTGCACGTGTAAGCCATACATTGCGCTACCTAGAGCTTGTCTCGCAAATGATTTTATGAAGAACAAGCGGGTATGGAGGTGAAAACATCAAATTCCTAAGTTTCGCGCAAGCCGTAGATCGTAGATCGCTAGGTACGCCAACTTGCCTTTTTCCATCTCCCTCGTTCCTCCCCTTCCCTTCCTTTTTCTTCTCTCTTGTCTCTGCATCTCTAGTTTGCGATGAAGGGAGGAGCACTTTCATCAAGGGAGAAGCAACGGGTAACTTAATAAGGAGGAATGCTAATGTGTGCCTCGGAAGATGAATGGTGTAGTGTCTACCCACACATTTTTTCTTGCGCAAAAGTAGTTTTTTCTTGTTTTCTTGATGTTGTTATGCATAATGCGTTTGTTGAAACTTGCAATGTCCTTGAGTGGTTGATGTACTTTGTGTTGAACAAATGTTGCAATTTGTGCGAGGTACGTTAAATTATCTCATGATGCAATCCATTTGGTAAAATAGGGAGCTGTGTGTGGGAGCATCTTGTTCCTTGTGGTCGAGGTTGCTTCTCTTGAAAGTCGAGTACTTCCGCAACGGTTTTCCTATCTGCTCGTGGAAGTGACAACTCTGGAATGTATGGAAAAGGAAATCTTTTCACTTTGTTGATTAGCAGGCTCCTTGTGACGTCTGTGTTGTGGAAATTTAGTAAAATTAAACTTAGTGAGATGAACAAAATCGATGTACCAAGAAGGTCGTTGACAAAACCCGCCGTAAATTTCACCTTTTCCTTTTGTTTTCTCCCTTTCTCTTTTCCACCCTTGCACCGCAATAACTTTATAAAAACTTCATTTAATATTTATGAACACCGGATGTAGTAACGTGTGATACTAACATGCAGTTGCACAGGCTTCATGCAATCACACAATGTTACTTGTCAATTTAATATTGTTTATTATATGCACAATGCTACTTATCACCTGCAAAAGCAGTGGATTGTTTGGTAGATCATTTTTATACTTTGTGCATATTTCACTCATTGTTCTAAGCTGACACTACACGATTGTTTAGTTTACGTAAATGTCAATTTTAATGACGTTGATACAAATTTGACTTGAATTTGAAAACATTGAAGTTCCATCAGAGTTGAATCCAAAGGCGCCAAGCGAGGTTTATGACAGCGTATGCTTTGAATCCAATTTGGTCCAGATTGAGTTAGTGTCAAGTGTGTGAATCTTTTGTCGTTTGTTTTTTTTGAACTTGCCCTCTTTTTACACATACATTTGTTCCTTCTTCTTCCTCAATCATCTTGTTTGTGTGAATTATACTAAGTCATTAACTGCGTGCTGTGAGCGTTGCACTTGCAATGATTCTTGCAAGTATGTATATTTGTAAAACATGAAGTATTATCAACTGCAACCTACTTGCTATAGGACGTTGTGTTCATGTGCAACAAAAAGGGACTATCGGCCAAAAACTCCAAACAATTTGTATGTCCATTTAGAGGTTCCGCAACAATTCACAAAATTTTGTTTGGAGCAAAATAACTTACTTTACGAATAAGGACTAATTTGCAAATATGAACAGTCGCGTTTGTTTGTACAATTGCGGTTGGACATTTGATTGGCCAGCGAACAATTGGTCACTTAGACAAAGGAGGAATGAATTTTGCATGTTTGTGTAAGTCCACATTCGTAAATACTACAAGTTTAATATTGCATAACAAGAATATAAAAAATGTTTGATTATTAATACACGTTGGATATTGTCAAAATTGTTGATTATTTGCCTTTTCAAAAACATTGCTGCACTCACATTTACAATGGGCCATGACATCTTTGGAAAGATTTAAGAAAATGAGGGTAAACCTCACAAAACGTGTGCCTGCATCAATGATTGACTCGCAATAATTTGTAAATATTTTATCAATATAATAAATGACACATATATTTTGTGTTGCTGGTTACAAAAGAGCTAAAAATATGGGATATGGGATGTCTTTTTATTGCACCTTACGTGCAAATTTATATGATTCTTTGTTCACTTTTTCCACTGTTTTTTACTTTTTGCTCATTTCATGTAAAAAACTTCTGACTTATTTTATATTGTAATACTTAAAATATTAAATTGAACAATTGTAATAAACTAGACAACAATGAATTGTTTTTGGACACGACCAGTGGCACAATGTGTTTTGTTGAACAATGACATAAATAAGAAACTTCCATTTTGACACTCTTTTTAGCGATCGAGAGACAATCTCTGTGATACAGAAAAATGCTCGATCATGACAATGATATACTTCTTGTTTTGTTTGAAAAGTAACAATTTACTTGTTACATTACAACTCCACCAGTAGCCCAAATCCATGATAGGCAAAAGTTGCAGGTGCGAGTGTTGCTGCGTGAAGCCGACCTTAACTTGGTCACAACTCTGACACACTTTAATCACGTTTTTGCACTGCTGCTTCATGCCCCTCCACCAGAATGGTAGCTCTAGAGTACTCTAAAATATGTTTTTTTGACACCATAGTGTCCAATATTTTGTACATTTTTGGCACATGAACTTGTCGTTTGGTGGGATTTTGTAATAAATCAGTATAATATTCATTTAAATACAGTAGTGAAGTAAGTTTGGTTTATTACATTGTGGTTAATTTTGAGTCTGCTAGATTTTCTAGTTAATTTCAATATAATGACTTAGCCAAGAGCAGCAGGCTGAAGTCAAACTTAAGTTAGCTTGCTGATACATTTTTTGACAGCCTGCTGAGCGTTTATGTAGTGAAACAGATAGATAAAGTACTTAGTAAAACAGAATACATTATCTATTCAAGACAAGGATCTTTGAACACAAGTGGTAGCTTCTTGAAAGAGAGAGATGGCTTCTTGAAAGTTAATATATTTTTGGATTTTGGCAAGTACAAGAGTGATTCTGGAATGTTTATCTATGTTCTAGCTCTTGCTTATATACTTGCTACATAAGTAATTTCTAAGAAGGTGCATGTTGATGTGTTGGCACCCAACACATCCCAAAACTTGCCACCTCTTTCTAGAATAATGTACATGTCCTTTTGACCTAAAAATGGCACATTTGACTTTTGCCACATGGAGTTCTTCTAGGTTTTTCCTCTAACTTCGAAAATGCCTTAGAAGGTTCAAAGGACATGAACCAAGTCACTAGAGTACCTATTCACACTTGAATCCACACAATACTACTCCAAATATATTTGAAAACATTAAAATATATGCAAACTAATATATAATAACTCAAATCACTACAGTTTAGGGTTTAGGGTTTGAGCGGTACTAACAAGCTGCCTAGTAATGCATCTAAGTGTGATATGCTAGATGAATGGCCAGACGCCTTAGGCGGACGGCGATTTGGAACGATGCGAGGTGGCTATGGATTTAGTTAGCCGAGGTCCTACAAATGTGTTTAACTCCCAAACAGGCTATACCATCGCACTTGCCATGAACAGTATACTCATTTCATGTATATGTGCCAAGTATTGCTTCCCAGTTCGATTTTTGAGAACAAGGCCAAGTCTTTGTAAAGACTACTGAGAGAATATCATAATCCAAGGCTGCAAGCCATCACACAAATTGCTTACTAACCTTGCTTAAGTATGAATTTTTTGATTGCATCAGTGATGCTCGTGACTTGCATTTAACGGCGTAGTTGACTTTCGTTAAATGTATGGTCTTTTGCTGTTTGATGATTTAACAAAAAAATACCATAAAGATTACTTGCTGATATGAAGATATTTTATTTAGTGTCCATCGCTTAAGAAGTAAGCCGATTGAGATTTGGCACCAATTTCTCCTGGCCATATTCTTCAATATTTCAAAAGTCATTGCGTTTTCAACAGAACCTCTTAGTTGGAAAAGAGCTTTATGTGTTTATTACACATTCTTTATTTGTTTGATTACAAGAAAACCAATGCATTACCTCCTTATGGACGGATGTATATGCTAGCCCCCATTTATTAATGTCATTTCAAGTCTTATCTTCAACGGCATGTCACAAGTTTCAAATATGCACCACATGATCTTTGCTCAACCATGCGTTTATAATCAAAATTAATTAGTAATTCAGCAAAATCATGATACATATCATCATCAGGTGGTCACGACTAAAAAATAATAAACATATAGTACATGCTTTTTATAAACATGGTTTATTCACATCTTGCAAGCAAAAGAGTTTGGTCCGGTGATTTGGCAAGTTAATAACTTATGATAATTTCAGGAGAGCATATGCATGAAGACAAGCAATAGACTTGATAACATAGAATTTTGACTTAAATGCAAGAAATGAACAGTCTACGGTACAAACGCGCCAACAAACATTTAGCAAGTTAACATTGAAATATGGACAAAACTGATGCACAAACACAAGCGAATGGTCACATAAGTAACATCTTTGCGAGTCAAACCCATTATTAAGTGATGGCACAACTGTTGTGCAACGAGACATTGGGATTGCCACAGCTGCGTGCCAGCGTCCCTCCACACAAAGAGGTCCTTTGGGAGCCGACTCGAAAGTTGACTCACAGGCAATATATGTGCAAGATCAATAGCAAAGGGGGAGAGTTTCCCCAAGTCCCCTTCCAATATTGAACTCTGCAATTGCGGGATCTGCTGCGTGAAGTCGATTTCTTGACTTGGTCATAGCTCTGACACGCTCTCATGAGTTTCCAAGGGCTTGTTCTTATCCAATTGCATAAAATGTCATAGCTTCATTGCAAAGGAGTTTTTATTCATGAAATTGTGCAATAACAGACCTTAAACCAAAGTTTTAAACCTGAAACCGTGCTTAATAACCTTTTCCTGTATGCTACACTACATCATTTGAAGAAACTCATTTGTTGAAGAATTGACTAGGACGCATTGCATACTATTGACTTCAAAGTATTCATCATGTCCTTGGAGAGAAAAACAGGTGGTATTACAGGGCCTTCACCCCCTTGACATTCACAAATGCCTTTGAAAGCAAATATAAAAATCATTAAGTTCTATACTATCGAGTTCTATGTCACCTTGACCCTGAAATATTCTCAAGGCAAGAAGACCCGCTGGGCAGCCGAAAAGATCCCCGAGATGCCGGGGATGTATGTCCTCGATGACTTTTGAGTCTGTCGGGCACGCACAACGCATAAACGCCGACGTTTGTTCCGCTGGTGGTGCCGAGCACCTGCGCCCCGCGCTGGTTACCGTTGCCTACAAATATGCAGCCCTTGTCGACCGACGTGCCCCCGTAGATTGAATAGCCAGTGTCAATTGTTTTCAAAATAGCGCCCGTGGCTGAGTTGACAACGACAAGTACGCCGTCGCCCGTTGCAAAAACTGCCACGCCGTTTGCAACCAGCGGCGGCAAGCTGGGGACGGGCACCACGCCCGTGGGGTTGGCAATTGACTACACAAACTGCGCATGGATTGCATGGATTGCGCATAAGAAATAAAAATTGGATATGTGTACGTGTGTATATTCTTTAGCTATGGCTGGAGCAGGTTCGCAAGCACCGGGGAGGATTCCTCGCGTGATGTGGTGCGCTTGTAGAGCTTTATCCCTTTCGGAGTGATTGCCACTCACGCCTCTGTACCGAACAGGCTCAGTGCTCAGCCCTGACTGAGGGTTGTGGGTCAGGGTAATGCCCATTAGGGTAATCTAAAATGTGCACCTGCAAAAGCAAGACTGAGGATCTATACGACCTCTGCAACTTTAAGCACCTTGCAGACCGATAGGCCTCTTAGACAAAAAAAGTGCCTGACACCTGTAAATCTACAACTCCTATCATCATCCAGGGCATTTGGAGAGCGCAGGAACCCCGACATAGAGAGAGAGAAGTAGCAGCAATATACATCTTTAGCACTCGCCCAAGGAAGAGCGGAGAGTTGCCTGCATAGGTGCGCATTGTTCCTGCATGAGCTCTGCAAGAAGCACAGAGCGCAAATGATATGAGCGTGCAAATAATCAAGGCGTCCTTAACCCACATTTTGCGCACACATTTGATTTAGTGCAGAGGCGTGAGTAGAGTGTTCCTTCCCGTTAGTGACGTCGAGCGCGACGAAGCCGCCTCCGGTTGTGACTGTCGACCCGGGCTCAAGGGCGAAATTCATCTTGAGCGAGTTGGCAACGAACGCGTACACTCGCTTTCCAGCCGTCGCCATCCCCCACGAGATCCTCCCGTAGGGGCCACCTGGCCCCACCTGGTTGCGCTACACGATGGCCCCCGAGGCGGCATGCAACGCCCACACGATGCCGGATCAGAAGGTCCATCCTCCTCTCCATATTGGAGAGCTTCACGCCCCTGCCCCCGCGCACAAACGGGCGCACGTACAAAAGAACGCACAAAACGTGCGCACGCACGCACAGAAGGCACGAGCGTCGGAACGCGACACGTGTGTGAGAGCTCGCGAGAGAAAGAATGCAAGCGATTTTTTGCCTTCAAAAAGAGGCGTGCAAAGACCAAAGTGAAAGCGCAAACACTGATCAAAAAGGACTCCAGAGAGTCCAACCCACCACTTGAGAATCAAGCTCCCCCCCGTCCCACGCCCGAATCCCAACCTTAACCAAAAGTCTCCAGTCATAGCCCTAACCCTAATCCATGATACCAAAAGCCCCTAAAACCTGAAAGCCCACACTTCATCCAGTGGGCCCAGCCACCGCTTACTTGAGGAAGATGGGGGCCATCCCAAAGTCAGCGTCGGGGCCCGGCTGCGGCGGGCAGTTGGGGTTTCCGGGAGTGGGGTGGAATGCGGATCCGCACGCCATATTCCATGCGTCAATGTAGTTGAGTCTTGTGGCCCACACGACGCGGCCGCTCTCGAGGTCCAGCGCCACCACCGCCTCCGCGTAGTTCCCGTACTTGACGCATGGGTCGGGGAAGTCGCTGCCGTTGGCCTGTTGCACGCCCACGCACGCGCGCACGCAGGCGCGCGGGGGGAAGGTGGGCGCGGGGGCAGGGGGGTTGGGAAAGAGTTTTGGGTTAGGGTCTCGGGTTTAGGGTCAGATTTTAAGGTACAGGTCATACGAGTCAATGGCGGAAGGCTTTTTGTTTGATTGGCAATAAAAAAGGATAAAATTGAAAACTCCAAAGAGGTTCGGGTAATGTACGACCCAAAGGAGGAAATGAATTGGAAAATGGGGGGAGTCAAGGAGATGACGGGGGCTTACAGGGGCGGGCAGGTTTTGGGCTGGCAAGGGGCAGGTGTCAGACGATGCGTTTGAATCGGCAAGAGCTACACTGAAGTGCACTTGCTTCAAGGAGGGGGCAAGCGCACCCAGACAAATTCTGCAAGGTATGGGAAGCAGGAGAAAGAAGAGGTAATGATATTATTCTACATTATACTATTCCACATTATTTTATATTATTATAGTTATGCTATCTCAAATGTCAATGCTACGGGAAATTGGGCTTTGGGTTGTGCCCAGAATGACGCAAGCGGCCCCTGGCATCTGACTAATGATACCTCAAAACAGGGACTGGTCCGCTTCTAGGGTTAAGGTTTGGGGTTTAGAGCTCAGGCCTACAGCTTGTGGCTGAGTGGAGCAGAGCACTTCAGGGTTCAGAGACAAAGGGGTTGGAGCTTAGGATTTAGGTTTAATGCTCAAAACCTACATGACGCACGCTAGATGAGGAACTAGGGGATTCAATAACCAGGGTTGGTGCTTGGGGCTCCGCTACTTTTGGCAATCGACACTCCTGCACCATCCGGTGTGCCTGAGATCCCAGTGGAGCGCGGATGCTGCAAATCAAGGGCCAGAGAGGGTCCTGCGACTCCCGTGCGCACGCTTGAGACAGCTGGCAAGGGCAGCGCTCGCGAGTCCTGGCAGGTCGCCATGCGCGCACAGAGACACAGACGGAAAAATAAAAGTCAAAAATGTTTCATCTTCGGCGAGTATGCCTCATATTTAGGATTTTTGGGGTTTAGGAGCTTCCGGTGTTTGGGTGTCTCGGCGGCCAGCGCTCCTGCCAACACCCGGGGAGTGTGCAACTCCAGGCAGATCTGTGACCTGTCTGTCTTTCAGTCAGGCGTGGATTCGGAAGATCAAGGGGCAGAGGGCAGAGGGCAGAGGAGGAGGCGCTGGCTGACCTCTTGGCAGGCCGCGACTCTGCTGGGGACGCTGTACAGGTTCCCTGATGCGAAGAAGACGGTGTTGCGTTTCTGGTCGATGGAGGGGCTGCCCCCCCACAGGGCGGCCCCGGAGTAGCTCCCATTCCTGCCCCCGTTCTCGGGCAGCATGTACTTCTGCATCATGCGAACCAGACAGACCAGACACAATCTACGCGTTAGCAGAACACACACGCATAGACACACACACACACACGCGCGCGCGCACACACACGAACACACACGAGCAGATTTTTGGGCCATCCTCCACTCTTGAGCAGCATGTGTTCCGGCATGATGACCGAACATTGTTACACACCCACGGACGCAGATGCATGCGCGTGCGCACACCCGCATGGACACAAACCCACGCACATGCACACCATACACAAGCACACACGCGCACACGCACGCGAGGGCACCGTGCAAGCACACGCACGTCACAAGCGCGCGCGCACACCAAGCACAAGCACGCACATGTGCATGCACATACACGCACATCACAAAAGCACAAACATGCGCACACGCACCCACGCACCAAAATGCCTCTTTGGTTCTAGGAAGTACAGCCTTTTTTCACGTAAGAATAGCATGTTAACACATACTAACAGTGATCGCACGCAATGTATATTTGCACACATCTCCAACTATGACCAATTGCGAAGTATGAATCACCCGACTAAATTATTTCAAAAAGGGAGGGAAGGAGGAGCGGGGGGGGNTGGGGGGGGGGGGGGGGGGGGGATCAAATGGACCTCCATGGCGACCTGTCCGTACAAATATATCAAACACATGTACATAATTCATTTCTGACAAACTACGGTGGATAACAGAGTAGACACATGTTACATCCGCAAAGCCAGGGCGAGGCTCGGTGGCGCGAGGCTCTGTGGCGCGTGCAACCAAAGTCAAGAACCAAAAATTAATTTTGAATGCCTGGGAAAAGTTTGTACCTTGCACAGAATGTTCCCAGTGGGGATGTCAATCGCAAGCGCACTTCCAATGAAGGTGCAGCAGGGGTAGCTGGGGTCGGCGGCAAAAACTCCTCCTGCGGACTCGCAGCCCGCATACGTGCGCACAAACCATGCGAGCATGCTTAGGCCAATTTACGAGTACAAAAATACACGAGATGTGTACACGTAGGTAGACAAGTTTATGCGCACACGTTAACGTGTGCACACACCGTGCGAGCGCACTTAGACGAGTTTGAATGCACACAGGGACGAGTTTATGCGCACGCTCAGACGAGGCCAATCAAGCTGGGCGGACCATTGGGGAAAGAGAATTTTCTCGAGTGAGAATGCGACGCAGGACACGTGTGCGCGCGCCGAGATTGCGTGCGGAGCGGGCAAGTGGCAACGTGGGAGAGGCTGTGCATCTGCCACGTGGCACCGCACGAGCGCGAGCGTTACCTGCACTCAGAGGCCGTCAAAACAATACGCGCTAGTCGAGAGTTGCAGCTAGCACTCTGTTTGTATGAGTTTAAGGACTCTGTTTGCATGTTAAGAACTCTGCAAGACTTCAAATCTCGCTTGCTGAGAGTAAGAGCTACGTCTGATAAGATGAAGAGTCTATTGCTGTAAATGAGAATGTTGTTCCATAAAAATGCTACAAGCTTTGGGCTCAGGTTATGAACAGGAGATAAATAGTCTTGAAGATAAAATACTGCAACCCCCCACCCCCCCCC
>WELA01010100.1:699497-730543 GCA_009602735.1 Mesotaenium endlicherianum | reverse complement strand
GTGGGGGGGGGGGGGGGGGTGTGGCTATTTGACATACATGCAGGCGACGTGGCCAGCTGGCCAGCTGGCAGTCCTACATGCAGGTGACGTGGCGGGCTGGCGAGCTGGCGAGCTTACATATAGATGACGTGGCCGGCTGCGGAGCACAGGATGCCATCCCACGAGCACGGGTTGGGACGCGCCGTGCGGTTCCACGTGGCAAACGCGCCCTGCGGGTCGCCCTCCACGCCGCCCCTGAACCCCAGCAGCGCGTCGGCTGCCGCGGAGAGCACCACCAGGAGCAGCAGGAGCAGCAGGAGCAGCAGGAGCAGGACATATCACAGGTTACAGTCCACAGACAGACAGGTCACAGACAGACAGGTCACAGACAGATCAAAGACAGAGAGCTTACAGACAGACAGGTCACAAACAGACAGGTCACAGATAAACAGATAGGTCACGGACAGGTCACAGAGAGACAAGGTCCGGGAGGGACAGGTCAGGGGTGTGAAGCGCGCCTTGCAGGTTGCATGGTTCACATTGCGAGGGTTGCAGACGAAGGAGGCGCCAACAGGCCCCCGGGTCAACAAGGTACAAGTCAATAGGCCGCATGTCTCAACAGGCCACAGGTCAACAGGCCACAGGTCCCAACAGGCCACAAGCCACACATGGGCGGGTCACCAGTTGCATTGCCACTTCACACATGCGCGCGAGCAGGTGCTCGTGACATGTATGGAGTACACGCACACGCACACACGCGCGTGAAAACATGCACACACGCATGCACCACCACATGGGTGGGTGGGGTGGGCATAAGTTATACGGGACGCCCCCCCTGACTCAAGCACCCACGCACGCATGCGGGGGCGAGTGCACATGGCACGAGTGCACAAAGACACGCGCGTATGCACCGAACATCTAAAAATAAGTAACAGACAGTGTAGATATGGANCCCTTCCTTCCCTCCCCCCCCTGCCCTCTCAAGTCATCCGCTCGCCCACAAGCATGCCGAGACATGAAGTGTACATACACCCAGACGTCCCGCGCGCACACGCATACGCACACACACTTGTCCCTCACACACATTCTGCGGGCGCGCGTGCATGCACGCACGCATGCACATGCACCCACCCCCAGGCGCCTGCAAGGACGCGCGCATCCGCACACGGTCACACTCGCACACGCACACACACACACACACACACACATACATATGTGCACCGCGAGCAGGCTTCCCCACATGCATGTATCCAACATGCATATGCATGCATGCATGCGTGCACCTCAACGGACAGGCATGCGTGCATCTCCCCCCCGCCAGGCTGGATGTTGCTACTGCCAGCAAGCCGCCTGAGGGTCCTAAGGGCTGCTAGGGCTCAACGAGAAAGCTGCCAAAAAGTCTACGGGCAGTCAACGGGCAAGCTATTTTGTTTCGCTTCTGCCACCTGTCAGGAGGAGCAGTCCGCGAGCCCAACCGTGTCCAGTGCGAGCTGAACTTTAACTTCAACATTATTCTTTCAGTTTAACCCCAACTATGACTAGACGACGTGAGCTCAGGTTGGGTTCGCGTGCCAAGCACGCCACTCTTGTCCACTCCTGCCTGCCACCTGTCGCGGGGAGCAGCCGAGCCCGACTCCAACTCCAACGTCAACTTCACTTTCAAACTTCAACCTCACCCTCAACTTCCTCTTCAACAGTCTGACCCCAACACCATGTGAATCGACTCAGGTCTAGTACCAGCCTAGTATCAGCCTGAATGCTGCTTAGAGAGAGAGAGAGAGAGCCACGAGAGGCCTCAATGTGAGTACTAAACTGGGCCATGTGACTCATTATGCATTCGCAGATACCCTTGACACCATCCCATCCCACAGAGACGCAGGGGCTCTCTGCCTCACCCGGCCATGTCACATCTGCAACTGATGCAAACTCCGGAACAACAATGCACGCACGCCATACGGGCCTATCCATGCCCAGAACACAAACCTACACAGCTCCAAAAAGACACCTACACATGCCATGGCCCAGCACACACCCACACACATACCCTACGAAAACCCCTGACGCCGACTCCATCTGACAAGCTGCAGGCTTATCTCGACAGGTGTCTCCCTTCTTAGCAGCCAGCTACATTGCCTCGCCACACAGACACACACGCACACACGCACACACACTTTCTTTCACACACTCACACGCCAGCCAATCTACCTTCCTGAGGTGCTCCTGCTCGTGCTGCTCCCCAATGATAGATGTACGCATGTCCCTTCAACTGTCATAGCATACAGTTGTCACACTATGTGTACCGACACACAGGCAAGCTCCCCTCCTTTCAAAGAAAACCAAGGCCTGCTCAAATCCAGAATTTTCATTTCAAAAAAGGGACACCCTTGTCTTAGGTTCTCAGGCTACACGCAAACTATAGCTTGACACATTGTCAAAATGCCCCCTACCTCACACCCCGTCCCCCTTCCTCTCCCACCCCCCCTCTTCTTTCCCCTTCTGACCTCCCGCAACCCCACGCCCAAAGACCCCCTGCTTTCAGTCCCCTTGAAAGCAACCACATTTGCTTGCATCCTACACCTCAGATCCCAAGAGATCCATAAGAGATTCGTCCTCATACACATGGGGGGGGAGCCAATCCCCACCCCACCCCTCCCCTACCCCCAACATGCACAATTGCAGTGCTGACTGTGCGAGGAGGCTTTTCCACTTAGCTCCACACTCGGAGAGATGACCGAGAGCTTTGCAGTCCCCTAGAGGCTTAGAAGGTTTTGGTTGACTGAATTCGGGCCTGTGAAGTCAGACCGAGTCAACTGGAATTGTTCGAAATACACAGCCAGTTACTTGAGATTTAGGAGGCTTAGGACTGATGGCAAGCGGCTGAGGGAGCAAGGAAAGAGCTGCAGGCTTAAGGAAATCAACAACCTCAACTACATTCTCCTGCTTTCTGCAGCTCGTGTTTGACAATGCGGTTGCACCGAATTTGAACCATGATTAACGGCATGGTAAACGAGATGCAGCTCTAAGGCAGAAAACTCTAAAGCAGAACCAACGCGACGTTAAAGTGTCCCCCATGCAACTACACTGGAGGCATTCCAACAAGTGCAAGTTTCCCAAAGTCGGCCCCTTTGGGAAGCTTGACACCTTGCTTCATTCGACTACTACTCGTAAAACAGATCCCTCGAACAGCTGGGCTATTAGAAAGCTTTGAGCTTCAGGGAACCAATCCGCACCTTCTTCTGGAAACCCTCGGGGTATTGGGTCAGGCGGAGGAGCCGGAGCCTGTCCCAGTGCCAATGACAGAAGGGACAGGAGCATGCCAAAAATGACTAGACAAGGCCTAGACGACTTCTCCACCCCCATCATCATCTCCGATACAACTATCTCCCAGGGCGTGACTGCTCCCGAAGAGTTTAATGAGCTTCAAGAGAACTTAATCAGTAAAGCATGTGACGTCAATATTATGTTCGGGAAGGGGGTAACATAGCATAATGTGTCTAGGGTCTTCCTATGGAGTCTGGCAAGGACGTGCACACACTGCACAGCAATCAGATTCTGCCTTTGACCGTCTGTTTTCCTCCATTTTCCTATTCCACTTTCCTCACTCTCGAGAAGGTGGGGAGTCGAGACAGAGTGGGACAGATCTGGGTCACATAGTCCAGATTGTCCCAGATTGTCCGCTTTGGGGCACCGGCGCTTCCGGGCGTAGATCGAATCGGGTCGTTAGGCAGTGTTGGGAACGTGGACCGTGTCACTGTCGAAATTCTGACCAGGTTCTGTAATTTCGCGACGAACACAAATTGATCTATACTAATTTTGTCGATCCATCGATTCAACTGGATTCAACTCTCGCCCTCCTCCACTTGCCCTTCGCCTTGCTAAAATTTTTGGCTCACATTATCTTCACTCCTGTTATTAATTTTCTGCTCATATATACAACCAACTACTACCCCCGGGCCCCCGGGCCCCGCATCCAAGAGGGATTTGTACGTTCTACGCCACGATCAGAAAGCATTAGGAGTCTTGACGTGTCGCGCGAGGCGTTGACCGCACGTAATGCATTTACCTGCAGCAACCTGCAGGCTGTGGCAGGCTGTGACAGACTAGTTAGTTATCAGTCTGATCAGCAACGTCACGTCAGCTTCTGACAACAGAATCCGAGGCATTCCGCAAATGTCGCTGTCAGGTCTTATAGCCAATGTTTTGGCGGCACAAGACGGCACGCCAAGACACGCCAAAAACGCTGAATCTGGTTCCTGTGTGGGTACTAGGTACTAGGTACTAGTACTTAGCCAAGCTTTCACTTGACATGATCTACGCGCAGGTCGTACGGGGGGGGCGTCGGGTGAGGGTTAAGGCTGGGATTAGCATTGATGACTCCCCCCCCAAGTTTGTAGAATATAGTGTTTGTTCCAGCTTTTGAGAAAGTTATGAATTTTTGAAGCCTTTAATTGCTTATTGGGTCGTCTTATGACTGTCGTCAATTCGCGGTGAGCACGGCCTTATATTCAAGTCTAGGCCGTTAGATGAAATTTAATCCCTCACGTAAGCTCGGTTGACAAGGAGAGCCGACCTCGTTGATTTAACGAGAAGTTTCAGTTACACATAACGCGCCTAAGTTTGAATAGCTAAGAATTGTTGTTCAGTGTATGTAGACGTCAAATCGACCTGATACGTGCGATTAGACTGATCTAACAAATTCTCACTTACTTTGAAAGGGACAATTTGACATACACTTTTGACAGTTTTGACGCTAAGCGACCCTCCCTCAAAGAGGTTACAGCTTAGGTCAAAATACTAATAATATGCAAAATATCTTTGTCACTCATCAATATTCAATTCTGTAAATTTTCACGGGCACATATTGACAATGCGTTTCATCCTATTCTATTTGTGAGCACTTTCTTGCAATCAAAAATATTCAGTGACTATGCAGAAATTTCTTATTGATATGCTACTGTAAGGAAGGCGGGAAGATGTGACCAACAACAACTACAACACATACACACATGTACGTACGTACATAATTGAATAAAAGCGTTTGTTTAACAAATGAAAAAGACGCGATACACATGTACGTACACACTTGAATAGCGTTTTTTAACAAATGGAAGAGATTCGTTTGGCTCTTTATTTTTGACCTTCATTGTTAATGCGATTGCAGCTATGACAACATCAGTAACAAGTGTTTGTCTTGAAGTGCTTGTATTATTTTTCAATTCACTAACTTGTTGTTGTTGATGTCCCTTGTGATCTGTCTGTGGGATATTTTTTCTTTAAATTGTAGTGTTGAAAAGTAATTCAAGTGAAATTATCTCAATTTTATAAATAATACAAAAAATCAGTGTGAAAATGATGCATCTATGACATGTTTAAACTTGATCGTTATTCGTATTGATTAAAAACTACGAGCATGAAAATGTTAAAAAATTCTAATTGGTGATGGCAGTGAACCAAAAGTGCACAAAATTGTTTTTTTGATAATTAAATCAACACGCTTAATTGTCAGTGATTTAGAAGACATGATTATTTAACATGATCTGTGAGCAAAGTCACTCCTCTTGCTTTATGAATAATGAATTGCTGCTTTGTTTGCGGAGCATATCATTTGTAAGATGAAGTATAAGAAGATTCTTTTGTTCTCAAATAAAAGCTTGTTGCTTTTTCAAAATGACATAAGTTTGCATAACAAAAATACATTACTACTAGAAGAAATTTTTTTCTTTAAACCAGATTTAAATAGTTCTTGGATAAAAAATAACTCTCAATTGGATCGGTTAAATGAAGACAAACTTCCTTGGCCTATATAAGATGTTCCAAATGATTACTAAATGTGAGGCTTTTCTTTGTCAACAAAAACAATCATTTTTCCAAGTTTACAGATGAAACCCATCCGGATTATTTTAGAAGACCATATTTGTTTTGGAATAACATATTTCTAGCGGAGTCGTATACATTAGTGGTACACTTTGTTGAGAACGCAAATTTCTAGCATCCCGAATTATTGTATAATCACACTCATTATGCGGAGTATATTTTGCTGCACTTGTTGTCATAGGTATTCTTCAGTTAAACTTTGAAGTCAATCGATACTGGTCACGAGGAGTAAAGTCCTGTAGTTATACTACAAGATAAATTTTTGCACTCATTTGCGCAAATAATATCACAATTTCCTAAATTGGTTGCCAGAATTGGTGCATTGAAGATTAGAACCTTTTATGGAGGAAAGACAAGTATGTCATTTGAAAGGTGTCAGAAGAGTTAAGATCGACCGATTCTTGACACAAAAACATTTTTATCTGGTGAATCGAGTCGATTCGTGAAAGCAAAAGATAGGTACAATTTTGTCGACAGACTTAAAAATAAGTGAATCTTGTCAAAGGCACAATTTCCCAAACTTGGCTAAAATTGACGGGATAAATTCAAATCTTCTCAACAATTGCCCATGTCGATTTGAGAGTAAATGAATTTTTCTTGTACAATAAAAAGACAAGACATATTTGTAAATTCGGACTGAAACTCATCAATTATGTTACGATTGCAATACAATTATTACATCATTGTCAAATTCTCTTATGTTATGGACACTTTAAGCTCAAAATAGAATGATAAAAATATTAATTACAAAAGACTATCATTCTTGCTAAATGGAGTTATTCTCTTTCAAAAAGAGATATTACACATAAAAAATAACAGATTATGTTTTAATTATAAAATAACATCATAAATTCAAAAATTCAGATCAATGATGGTTTTATTATCCACATATAAATTATGTCACAAATTTATTATATGTGAATTATAGCAAATTATCTACTTTCAAATTAATTTATACTATTGTATTGAAATCAATTATGTTTTATAAAAAAAACATTTTAATATGAAAATTTACATGGATGTCCAATGTTCACTTCTGCCATGACATATTTCATAATTTTTGTTTTTATTCTAGCCTGTACAAATCCATCTTGCATAAAAATGCATAACAGTTCTTACTTGAAAAGTAAAATTTGGTGTAAAGTTTTACTAGATGGAGCGCATGATCTAATCAATTATAAAATTAGTCAACTTTTACATATATAACGATAAAATTAAGTATTTTTTATTTTATTTATGAATAAATATGTTAAGATTCATACATATAAAAGTGATAATTTCATTTACAAATCAAATTTTACATTTTATATAAATTTTAAAAAGAATAATTATTAAAATAATGTTACTAACAAGTACCATAACAAACAAGATTTATGCTTGTGAGTAGCACAAACAAATTGGCTTGATTGTGAATCATAATTATTGTTTTAAAGACTCTTCACAAAAAACTAAAAAATGCATATATTAAATGCAATTGAGGTGAAGAGAAAAAACAATTGTATTTTAAAAAGTAACTAATATATGAAAATAATATGCGCTTTGATGACTTTATTTTAAAATTTTAATTATTGAAAATAATTATGTATATAATTTATATTATAATATTAACTTTAATATTTCTTTTTTAATTGTACATTCACAAAATTTACAAAAATTAATAATATTTCAACTTTATTAGTTTTTTCACTATGATTAAAAAATTTGGCAACCAAAATTTTGATGATTGAAATATTTTTAATGAAATCAATAATGTCATTACTTTAACTTCAATTATCTATCAAATACTTCACAAATCTCCCTTTTTCACAACAATCACAAATTTGAAATTTTCTCTCATACAAATTTACCTTAAATGAACAACTATAACGATTCTCACTTGAAACGTAATTATTGGTGTATACTTCTCTTGCACAGAACACGAGATCAAACAAAGTATTTCAGACGTTCCAGACGAAGGCCCCGCTGTGAAATCACTACAAAACATCCCAAACATAGACATTGTCATTACAGTTGACAAACCACAACATTGTTATTGCATTTCATCTAATTTTGTAAATTTTTATGAAAATTTGGATGTCAATATTTTGATGACTGAAATTTTTAAAAATAAAAAGTGATAATATCTCTACTTTAAATTCACTTGTCATCGAGTACTCGACAAATCTCTCTTTTTCACAACCATTTCAAATTTAAGATTCTTTCTCGTACAAATTCACTATAAATAAGATATTATAATGGTTCTCACTTGAAACATAAATTTTTTCACTGCACAAGACGCGGGACAGACAAAGCATTTTAGACGCTCTATACGAAAACTTTGCTGTCAAACTAGCACATAACGTCCAAAACGAAGACATTGTGGTCACTGTTGTTAGGTCTTAAATTAATTACATGTTTGTCAGCAATTCTTAACGAATAACTTTGTAAGGATTAAATAATCTACTTTCAATACAAAATATTCTAGTTACTATCTATTATTGTATTAATTATATGATTTATAGATATTTTTGATTATTATTATATAACAATTATTTAATTTAAATTTAGTCATAAAATAATCTTGCAATACATGTAGTCATAAAATATCTTGCAAAGGTGTTGTTGTCGTTCTGTCGTATTCTTACTCGTTTTTACGATAGGCTTGTAACCTTTTTAACCTTGTGTTGGACTTTAAATAACTTGGATAATATTCTCGTTATTATAAAGTCTTGTTACTTTTCTCTCGTTTTTCGTAATGAGAGATTTTCAATAAATTCAAAGAGACCAAGCACACTTTTTATAAAACGTCTACCATTTCATTTAAAATATCAGCATTTTTAATACTTACAAGTTCTTGTTGATTCATTTGATTAATCAAGATGATTTCTTCTTCAATTTTCAAATGTAATAAATTTGATATGCTGACAAATGTGTGCGACACACTTGACTCTTTGTTCTCTTTGTAAATGCATATATTTTGTTTAAAATTAAAATTTATATTTAAATAAAATGAAAATTCATTACGTATTTAGCACTATTTAACCAAAAAAAGAAAATAAAGTCTAATTAACACGGCAGAAGCTAAATGCATAAGGACAAAAATAACTTCTATTTATGTTGTGTGAAAATATTTTACATTTTACTTTTGAATTCTGTTTTAGAGAATAATTTGAAAATTGAAATGATGATTATTTATGAAGTAACTTCTACAACATATTATCAAAATTACTTTTGAAATTTTTTTTTTCTTAGAATAGTCATCATGTAAATGACTGATTTTAGATTTTATGGACATATTTTTACTACTATTTTTTTATTAAATACTTATTAATTTCAGACATAAAGAATATTTTTTTTTGAAAATGATGTTTCTTCGGTATAAAATTTACAAAAATTAGCATAAAAATGGAATGTAATTGGATATCGCTTGAAATTATTATTACTTATAGATTAATTTTACATCATGAGACGAACTCATTCTCTAATTATTGTATTTTAAAGAAAGGAAATTTTATTTTTATACATGTGATTTAAGGAATAAAAAATAAGTGGTTATTCAAAAAATAGATATTTCTTCTATTTTGTGTGATTGTGTCAAAACAAAATATTTAATTAGTCAATATGTAACTTTTTGAAGAAAAGTATTTGATTTTATTTTTACATTAACATATATTTTATGAAACCATTATACTATATTCAAATTGTGTTGCAACGGCAGCAATAGGCGCAGCATGGGGTGTGACGGTGGTGACAACAATAGAAATACTAGTAATCGTAACAACATTTAATACAAACGAAGCGGCGGTAATCGCAACAGTTGCAGTAGCACCAGCCCAAGCCGCGTTCGTACCCACGGCGGCAAGTGCAGCTGTTGCACATGCAGCAGCGCGTGCAGCAGCAGCACTAGTTGCATCTGCGTACACTGCTGCACTAGCGGCAGACGCACCAGCGATAGTGGCAATAGAAGTGGCAGTAGCCAACCAGGCGAATGGTCCCAGTACTTGAGTCAATAGTGTTGGCTGCAACGTTCATTGCCTCTTCTTATGTTTCTTGTTGTGTTCTCATACATTCTTTTATACGTGAAAGTTTTTGCACAATCGAGAGTTGTCCTAGGGAAAAGCTCCAAAAGTACAAGAACTCCTTTGAATTCGATGCCGGCTGCAGGTGCTCGTGCTGCTCCTTGAAGCACCAGAGTTCCCCCCCCTTCTCCAAGCTAATCACACCTCTTCGCCGTGCTTCAAGCACGAGCCTTCCATCTTTTCCCCTGACAAATTCAACTCACCACCGTACGCGCATTTCATGAACTAACTTACACGTCTTAAACGCAAAAACATGAATATAGGTGAATAAGTACATATATACGTGTTTTTTAGTTCATCACACCTCTTCCCCGTGCTCCAAGCACGAGCCTTCCATCTTCTCTCCTCACTAATTCAACTCAACACCGTACGAGCATTTCATGAGCTAGCTTGCACGTCTTGGACGCATTAACATGATTATAGGTGATTAAGTTCATGTATACATATATATATATATCCGTGTGTGTGTGTGTGCAAATGTGCTCGTGTGTGCGTGTGTGTTCACATTAATTCACATATGTAGACATACATACATGTTAAAATATATCTAAATTACATATTCTACGTATACACATATATACACACATATATACACAAATACAGCCATGAAGAATACGGTAAATAAAGATGTATCTGAATATATGTATGTACTTTCTTGTTTTACGTATGTTGACGATATACATGCGTATATATCTAGAAATCTAGCCATGAATCATGTGGAAATATTATAAAAAATATGTATATATATATGAAAGTATGAAACTCTCATATTTTATTCTTGTACATACACTTCCATTCATGTATACATATTTAGATATATATGTCTTTTTTAGGAACACAACCATGAAATTTATCTGTGAATAACCGATAGGCAAGTCGCCTTTGTCATGACTTTGCTGCAGAAGAGTGCTGGAGCTTGGTATGAACGAGAAGAGCAGCTGTTTGGAATTCTTGCTAATGTTGATCAGCTATTTGAAGGCTTGAAGAGGCAATTCAACCTATTGCACCCGAGGCTACCGCTCAAGATCTGTTGGTGCACCTTCGTCAACGAGGAAGCGTTCAAGAATATGTATCGCGCTTCAACGAGCTGGTGCTTCAATGTTCATCCACGCATGAGTCGGAGATGATGGACAAGCTCAAGAGGGGACTCAAGCCAATTGTGGCCAAGGAAGTGGCACTCAAGGACCCTACCAGCCTTGGAGAAATAATGGCATTGGCAACAAGGGTCGACGCTGTGGAGTATAGTCAGAGGCAGTGAGGCAGCCACAACTTTGGAGGATATCGACAGTTTGAATGTCAAGCGCCAAGCACGAGTGTTCAAGGTCCAGTACCTATGGAGTTGGGACTTGTTCAGTACCAGCGTAGGCAGCAGAATTTTAAGCCGAGAGGACCCTGTTATAATTGTGGTAAGCTTGGACATCTGGCTCGCAACTGTCATGTGAAGGCGAAGCAACCTCAACAGCAGGAAAAAGGAGGACGCCAGTAAGTTTTTTTGGGGTGTCTACTGGTGTGAAGACGAGAACTCATAAGGAGGTTATCCCCAGGAGCCTGCCGAGAAGCAAAGGACGAGACGTTGACAAGCCTATCATCGTGGAAAGAGTGGTCGACGGCAACAAGGCCAAGTGTATGGTCGACAGTGGCGCAAGTGCAAACTTTGTGCACAAGAAGTTGGTGAAGGAGTGGCGAATCCCTGTGCAGAAGCATTATGAGCCTAAGGAGGCAATTTTGGCGAATGGGCAGAGAGTCAAGTGTGGTGCAACTATTCACGTGGAAGTGGCGGGGCACCAGCTTAAGGAAGTTATGGAGCAGGCAGAGTTAGGTCACCATGAGGTGATATTGGGCTGACCATGGCTAAGCAAAGCCAATCCCCAAGTGCACTGGAGCACAATACAAGTGAAAGTCCAAGGGCGTGATGGTCAAATGGAGACAGCGAAACAGGTGGAGGTAGATACGACCACAAGTAACTGTCTTATGTCAAGCCTGCAAGTTAAGAAGCTATGCAGGACGAATTAGGTGAAGGAGATGTACCTTGTTTTGGTGGCCCTGGCCAAGTCATGAGATGGAGCAAGCGTGAATCCTAACAGCCTGGGCGAATATACATCGCCGGAGGAGCAAGTAGTGGTGTCTGATCCCCTTGCTCAGAAGGAGCAGAGCCCAACTGCTCAAAGAGAAGAAGCCTGCTGAGATGCCTCCTCAGGTTAAGGCGCTGTTGGAGGATTTCAAGTGCGTATTTCCTGAGGAGCTACCTGCAGGATTACCTCCACAGAGAGCTATGGAGCACAAGATCGAGTTGGAACCAGGGAGCAAGCCACCAGTGAGACCCGCCTATCGACAATCGTTTGCGGAGTTGGATGAGTTGAAGAAGCAGCTGACAGAGTTGTTGGAGAAGGGATTCATCCGACCCAGCGAGTCTCCATTTGCAGCGCCAGTCTTATTTGTGAAGAAGGATGGGACTATGAGGATGTGTGTCGACTACCGAGCACTCAACAAGGTTACCATCAAGAAGAGGTACCCACTTCCACAAGTGGACGAGTTGATTGACAGGCTTGTCGGGGCGAAGTATTTTTCCAAGATCGATTTGAGGAGTGGCTATCACTAGGTACAGATTGCGGAAGGAGACATTCAGAAGACTGCTTTCAGGGCTCGCTATGGTTTATTGGAGTTCACAGTCATGCCTTTTGGATTGACCAATGCACCTGCTACATTCATGGAACTCATGAATAGTATCTTCAGACCCTACTTGGACCAGTTTGTGGTGGTATTTTTGGACGACATCCTGATCTATTCAAAGACCTTGGAAGAGCATGTGGAGCATCTGAGGAAGGTGTTGGAGGTCTTGAGAGATTAGAAGTTATTTGGGAAGATGAGCAAGTGCGACTTCTATCTCAAGGAGGTTGAGTTTCTTGGGCACATAGTGGGAGCTGAAGGAGTCACGGTGGAGCAGAAGAAGGTGCAAGCAGTCAGAGATTGGCCGGTACCTGCTAATATTCATCAACTCAGGAGCTTCCTCGATACGGCAAACTATTATCGACACTTCATTGAAGGATTTGCCAAGGTGTGTGCACCGCTCACGGACATGTTGAAAAAGCAGGAGAAGTGGCTATGGGGTGACAAGGAGCAGCAAGCATTTGAGAAGATTAAGGAGTTATTAACACAAGCACCTGTGTTGGCAATCGCCAGTCCAGAACTTCCTTTCACCATCATCACAGATGCATCAAACTTTGCAGTGGGAGCCATTCTTCTCCAGGACCAGGGAAAAGGATTGCAGCCTGTGGCATATGAGAGCAGGAAGTTGAGTCCTGCGGAGCAAAACTATGCAGCACATGAGCGAGAGATGTTGGCTATTATCCAGGCTTTGAGGATTTGGCGATGTTATGTGGACGGCCGGAAGGTGTTCATCAAGACCGACCACAAGAGCTTGGAGAAGTTTATGAAGCAGCCAACATTGACACCAAGACAGGCAAGGTGGATGGAGTTGCTCCAACAGTTCGACCACAAGATTGAGTACTTACCTAGGAAGATCAAACCTGCAGACGCTTTAACCAGGAGGTGTGACCTTGCAGCTGTCTCAGTCATCAAGGAGAGTACGGACTTCAAAGAGAAGCTTCAGAGAGGTTATGAGGAGGATCCAGAGTTTGCTGATGGTGGAGCAGCTAAGTCCAACTCGAGTACGCAGAAGAAGGACGGCATATGGTATTATGGTGATTCCAACAGAGTGGTGGTACCTGACATCAAGGAGCTACGACACTTACTACTTGCGGAGCATCATGATTGCTTATATGCTGGACACTTTGGAAGCGAGACGACGGCAAGCGTGCTAAAGCGGGAGTACTATTGGAGAAATATGGACAAGGACATCGAGGAGTGGATCAGGAGTTGCGATGCGTGCCAGCGTAACAAGACACCAAATCAAAAGAAGGGAGGTACTTTGCAACCCCTGCCTATTCCAGAGTATCCTTGGGAGCAGATTGCTATGGACTTCATCACATCGTTACCAGTCAGTGGTCAAGGGCACGATGCAGTATGAGTTGTGTCTGATAGACTCAACAAGATGGCTCACTTCATTCCCATGAAGGAGACTTGTACGGCAGCAAATGTGGCACGGCTATTCTTTGATCATATATTTAGGCTACATGGGTTGCCGAAGGTGATTGTTTCAGATTGGGATCCAAGCTTCACTAGCAACTTTTGGCGATCATTGTTTACTTTGATGGGGACCAAAATGAGTATAAGCACTTCCTATCATCCTCAAACAGACGGGCAGAGTGAGAGGCTCAACAGAACTCTGCAAGAGGTGCTCAGGAGTTTCACTATGGAGGACCCTTCAGAGTGGGACACGAAGCTACCAGGGTTGGAGTTTGCCTACAACAACAGCATGCAGGGATTGACCAAGCAGTCACCATTCGCTATGGTTTATGGAAGAGAAGTATATCATCCAGGGAACATCTTGTTGGAGAAGGCCAAGGAGACTCAGGTTCCTTCTACACGAGTTTTTATGGAGCAAATGGCCAAAACTTGGGACATGTCGAAGACGTGTATTCGGAAGGCACAAGAAGAGCAGGTCAAGCATGCTAACAAGCACAGGAGGGAAGTCACATTCCATGTGGGTGACAAAGTACTCTTGTCAACAGAGAATCTATCTTTCACGGGCAAGAGAAAACTACGGGCACGGTTTACAGGTACATTTGTGGTGCTCAAGCAGGTGAATCCAGTGACCTACAAGTTAGAACTTCCTTCAGGCTGGCATATCCATGATGTGTTCCATGTCAGTAGTTAGCGGCCATACGTTGACCTAAATGAAGGACATCCAGGACGACTACCTACACCGCCACCTCTAGTCGAGATCGATGATGTATTGGAGTATGAAGTGGAGGCGATTGTTGGCGACCGACGAATCAAGCGAGGTCAACGACTTGTTCAAGAGTATCTGGTCAAGTGGAAAGGCTACCATGCGAACGACAACACTTGGGAGCCAGAGGCCAACTTGACTCATTGTAAGAGTAAGTTGAGGCGTTATCTACAGAATGCGTCGAGGACGTCGCATCTTGAGGAGGGGGATGATGTAAGGTCATAGATTTACAAAGTGCATTTTTGATTTCCTTAAAAGTATGTTTTAATTGCATAGAAATGTAGAGTATATTTTTGTGGTCATTTTGATATAAAGTTCATCAAATTTGGTTAAGTATTGAGAGAGTTATGGATTTCCAAAGTTTCATTAGTTTTGAGGTCGGTTGATGACTGTCCTTAATTCGCGGTAAGCGCGACCGTCAGATTGACCGACAGCGTCGAGCAATCTGGGCCGTTAGAGCAAACTCGAACCTTCACGTAAGTTTGGCTGACGCGGAGTGCCGACTAGGTCGATTTACCTAGAAGTTTCGGATTAGCCTAGCGCGTCTAAGTTAGTATACTATAGATATTTCGATGCATGCATGTGGACGTCAAATTGGCCCGACACGTCAAATGAGACTGATTTGGCTTTCTCACGAATATTTTGGAAGGGACGACTTGACAAACACTTTATGAAAATCCATTGCTAAGCGGCCCTCCCGCCTAGGGGCGAGCGGCCGTCGTAGAAAACTATAAATGGACATAACTACTTCATTTCTTATCAGTTATCAGTCTGTCAGTCTGTCACTTAACTAGTCTTCAAACTTCTGCTGGGATATTGGGTGCTAGGAACCTAACATCCTCTCTTGCAATCTGAAATTGGTATAGTGGGAAAAGTAGGCTTTTGGGCCAAATTTCAATAGCGGAGAAGTACTACTTTTCCGCTTCTGGCCTTCAATGGACCCCTCCGCTAACTTCTTGAAAGCAAAAAAACTATACGCATCTACGACATAATTGACTAATCAGAGCATACTATTCTAAAGTCAAATGTTGTCGACGATTCCCTGTCTTTCGGAAGTTGGCCACTTTATTGACTTTGTGTCAAAAAGGTATCAAAAATCTGGATTTGTTATCTAAATAGTCAACTTGCAAGTTGCACGTGTGGGTGATTGGGTGCGTAGACTAGGCTACACACGTGCCCAAAGAGAGTCAGGTTGTTGGACTTGAGCTCGTCCAAATATAATTCCGACAGAGCTGAAGTCGGACGGGCGTTGAGCCCGTCATGGCTCTGAAGCCCTCAAGCGTTACGCCCGTCAGAGCTGTTAAGTCCCGAGGGAATGACATCCTTCTGACCCCCCTCTTCATTACTTTTTATCAACAAATTTCTCTCCCGTGCATCATCTTGTGTGCCCCGTGATGTGCAAGTGTTAGCATTTGTGTTGGACTTGACTATATGCTGTATATGGGCACTATGGTAGCACTATGGTGGCATTTTACACTAGTGCTAGGTGTTTTTTTGATGAGATGTTGTAGACCATGTGGAACAGGTATACAACATAAAACCAAAGTTGTTACTGGTACACAACTACCGCTTCTTGTTGCATGTGTATGTGCTTGCTCAGGGACCAAAACCAATTTCATTCCTGCGTACGGTGTTGTGTATAAATGTTATAGTATTTATACGTGTCTTCATGAATCATGCCATGCAGGGGGGGCATGAACCAGGGTTACGCCGTACGCCGTATAGGTCGACCCTCGTACGCTTAGTTAAGCGTACTGAACCAGTACGCACGTACTAAGCGTACGAATAATTTTCAACTCGCGCGCGCCGCCCAGTGACGCGCCGACGTATTCACATCTGGCACTGCACGTTCCGTTTCACTTATCTGTTTAAAATCGTCGTCGATCGAAGCGATGAAACGTGACAGTACATGCAGACAAGTTTTATCAGCAACGGCGGGAACATAAAAAAACAAGTGAAAATTTTACCAATATTTGGGCCACCATGACATTGGTTCCAATTTCCCTCTCTTGCACATACGCATCTGCTTCGATGTAGTGCAGTCGCGAATATTTACAAGCCAAACCTGAGGCCTACTTAACAGCTCTGTAGCCTCTTGTTGTTCATTCTACATCTGCTGATCATTCTTGTAAGTTTCTTTACCTCGTCTTCATGACCTCGCTTCCTCGCTCGCTTGTTCTTGTTACTTGTATATGTATTCATGTTTTGTTTATGGATGTTTCTTATTCCGTTTCATTGTGGTTGGTTCTGGTAATGGATCTTCAATTAGGCTTAGCTCACTAGTGCTAACAATGTCAATGTTCATGTGAGTGGCAGGTCTACACAAAGAGCACAAAGTTGAACCCATCTAGCGCCTATCGACGTGCCACCGTCCACCGACAAGTGCATCAAGTCACATGCACCTCTCTCCTCCGCTTTTCTGCTGTCTTTTTGGCAGGGGGGATCTATTTGGCTTGTCAGGGCTGGCTGCCAGCCCCCTGCTTGCTTTTGTGGGGCTGGCTGCCAGCCCTGAGCTTGCTTTTGTCGGGGCTGGCTGCCAGCTCTTGCTTGCTTTTGTGGGGCTGCCAGCCCCTTGCTATTTTAAGATTTTAGTTGGGGCTGGCTGCAAGTCCCTCTCTTGCATTTGTCGGGGCTGGCTGCCAGTCCCTCTCTTGCTTTTGCCGAGGCTGGCTACCAGCCCCCTGCTTGCTTTTGTGGAGCTGGCTGCCAGCCCCTTACTTGCTATTTTAAGATTTTAGTTGGGGCTGCCTGCCAGTCCCTCTCTTGCATTTGTCGGGGCTGGCTGCCAGTCCCTCTCTTGCTTTTGCCGGGGCTGGCTGCCAGCCACCTGCTTGCTTTTGTGGGGCTGGCTGCCAGCCCCTTACTTGCTAATTTGAGATTTTAGTTGGGGCTGCCTGCCAGTCCCTCTCTTGCGTTTGTGGGACTGGCTGCCAGCTCCTACTTGCTTTTGTGGGGCTGGTTGCCAGCCTCTTGCTATTGTAAGATTTTAGTTGGGGCTGGCTGCCAGTTCCTCTCTTGCGTTTGTTGGGACTGGCTGCCAGCCCCCTACTTGCTTTTGTGGGGCTGGCTGCTAGCCCTGAGCTTGCTTTTGTCGGGGCTGGCTGCCAGCCCCCTGCTTGCTTTTGTGGGGCTGGCTGCCAGCCCTGAGCTTGCTTTTGTCGGGGCTGGCTGCCAGCTCCTGCTTGCTTTTGTGGGGCTGGTTGCCAGCCTCTTGCTATTGTAAGATTTTAGTTGGGGCTGGCTGCCAGTTCCTCTCTTGCGTTTGTTGGGACTGGCTGCCAGCCCCCTACTTGCTTTTGTGGGGCTGGCTGCTAGCCCTGAGCTTGCGTTTGTCGGGGCTGGCTGCCAGCCCCCTGCTTGCTTTTGTGGGGCTGGCTGCCAGCCCTGAGCTTGCTTTTGGCGAGGCTGGCTGCCAGCTTCTGCTTGCTTTTGTGGGGCTGGCTGCCAGCCCCTTGCTATTTTAAGATTTTAGTTGGGGCTGGCTGCCAGTCCCTCTCTTGTGTTTGTTGGGACTGGCTGCCAGCCCCCTACTTGCTTTTGTGGGGTTGGCTGCCAGCCCCCTGCTTGCTTTTGTGGGGCTGGCTGCCAGCCCCTTGCTATTTTAAGATTTTAGTTGGGGCTGCCTGCCAGTCCCTCTCTTGCATTTGTCGGGGCTGCCTGCCAGTCCCTCTCTTGCGTTTGTCAGGGCTGGCTGCCGACTCTCTTGCTTGCTTTTGTGGGGCTGGATGCCACCCCTGAGCTTGCTTTTGTTGAGGCTGGCTGACAGCCCCCTGGTTGCTTTTGTGGGGCTGGCTGTCAGCCCTGAGCTTGCTTTTGTCGGGGCTAGCTGCCATCTCCTGCTTGCTTTTGTGGGGCTGGCTGCCAGCCCTGAGCTTGCTTTTGTCGGGGCTGGCTGCCAGCTCCTGCTTGCTTTTGTGGGGCTGGTTGCCAGCCCCTTGCTATTTTAAGATTTTAGTTGGGGCTGCCTGCCAGTCCCTCTCTTGCATTTGTCGGGGCTGCCTGCCAGTCCCTCTCTTGCGTTTGTCAGGGCTGGCTGCCAACTCTCTTGCTTGCTTTTGTGGGGCTGGATGCCACCCCTGAGCTTGCTTTTGTTGAGGCTGGCTGACAGCCCCCTGGTTGCTTTTGTGGGGCTGGCTGTCAGCCCTGAGCTTGCTTTTGTCGGGGCTAGCTGCCAGCTCCTGCTTGCTTTTGTGGGGCTGGCTGCCAGCCCTGAGCTTGCTTTTGTCGGGGCTGGCTGCCAGCTCCTGCTTGCTTTTGTGGGGCTGGTTGCCAGCCCCTTGCTATTTTAAGATTTTAGTTGGGGCTGGCTGCCAGTCCCTCTCTTGCATTTGTCGGGGCTTCTTGCCAGTCCCTCTCTTGCGTTTGTCGGGGCTGGCTGCCTGTCCCCTGCTTGCTTTTTTGGGGCTGGTTGCCAGCCCCCTGCTTGCTTTTGTGGGGCTGGCTGCCAGCCCCTTACTTGCTATTTTAAGGTTTTAGTTGGGGCTGGCTGTCAGTCCCTCTCTTGCGTTTGTCGGGACTGGCAGCCAGCCCCCTACTTGCTTTTGTGGGGCTGGCTGCTAGCCCTGAGCTTGCTTTTGTCGGGGCTGGCTGTCAGTCCCTCTCTTGCTTTTGTCAAGGCTGGCTGCCTGTCCCCTGCTTGCTTTTTTGGGGCTGGTTGCCAGCCCCCTGCTTGCTTTTGTGGGGCTGGCTGCCAGCCCCTTACTTGCTATTTTAAGGTTTTAGTTGGGGCTGGCTGTCAGTCCCTCTCTTGCGTTTGTCGGGACTGGCAGCCAGCCCCCTACTTGCTTTTGTGGGGCTGGCTGCTAGCCCTGAGCTTGCTTTTGTCGGGGCTGGCTGTCAGTCCCTCTCTTGCTTTTGTCAAGGCTGGCTGCCTGTCCCCTGCTTGCTTTTTTGGGGCTGGTTGCCAGCCCCCTGCTTGCTTTTGTGGGGCTGGCTGCCAGCCCCTTACTTGCTATTTCAAGGTTTTAGTTGGGGCTGGCTGCCAATCCCTCTCTTGCGTTTGTCGGGGCTGGCTGCAAGCCCCTTGCTTGGTGTTTTGGGGTTTTAGTTGGGGCGGGCTGCCGGCCCCTTGCTTGGTGTTTTGGGGTTTTAGTCGGGCCGGGCTGCCAGCCCCTTGCTTGCTTTTGTCGGCTTACTTGCGTATTTGTTTCCTGTTGATTCGGGCTAGCAGTCTGTTTCATCATCTTACAACATTGTATACTTTTTTATGCCTTGTGTGAAGCAGGGCAAGACAAAGAGGAGTGAGTTGACCCCCTTGTGCCTATCGATGCGCGTGCCTATCGACGCGTGAGCGACCTTGACACGTGGACAGGTGCCTTGACCCCCCCTCCTTCCTCTTTTCCGCTCTCTCCCGTGCCCCTTGTTTGCTTTGTCGGGGTTGGCTGCGAGGCTCGAGCTTGCGTTTGTCGAGGCTGGCTGCCGGCCCCTTGCTTGCTGTTTTAGGATTTTATTTGGGACGGGCTGCGAGCCCCTTGCTTGGTTCCGTGGGGGCTGGCTGCCAGCGCCTTGCTTGGTTCATTCGGGGCTAACTGCCAGCCCCTTGCTTTGTTTTGTGGAGCTGGCTGCCAGCCCCGAGCTTGCTTTTGTCGGGGCTAGCTGCCAGCCCCCTACTTGCTTTTGTGGGGCTGGCTGCCAGCGCCCTGCTTGCTTTTGTTGGGGCTGGCTGCCAGCCCCCTTCATGCTTTTGTGGGGCTGGCTGCCAGCCCCTTACTTGCTATTTTGAGGTTTTAGTTGGGGCTGGCTGCCAGTCCCTCTCTTGCGTTTGTCGGGGCTGGTTGCCAGCCCCCTGCTTGCTTTTGTGGGGGCTGGCTGCCAACTCCTTGCTTGCTTCAGTCGGGGCTGGCTGCCAGCTCGTATCTTGGTTTTGTGGGGCTGGCTGCCAGCCCCGAGCTTGCTTCTGTTGGGGCTGGCTGCCAGCCTCTATCTTGGTTCCCTGCTTGCTAATTTAGGACTTTAGTTGGGGCAGGCTGCTAGCCCCTTGCTGGTTTGGGGTTTTGGATTTTAGTCGGGGCTAGCTGCTATTGTGCCCCTTGCTTAATTTTAGGGGGGCTGGCTGCCAGGCTCGGGGCTGGCTGCTCCTGTCGAGGCTGGCTGCCAGCCCCGTGCTTGCTCTTGTCGGGGCTGGCTGCCAACCCCTTGCTTGCTGTTTTAGGGTTGTAGTTGGGGCGGGCTGCTTGGCAATTATTGGCTTTTTTGGGGGTTGTTTGAATGACATCTTATTTTGTCTCTTATTGGTTGTTGTGCTTCATTATTGCAGGTTTCACCTTCATCATGTCTCAATCATGCACCCTCGTCTGGAGCAACGCTTGCTAGAATGAGGACGTCCACCGGAGCTTTAAGCACTCGTCTTCCCCCAAGGGCAGTTGCTGCAAGGTCTGGTCCAGAGTGGGACCATGTGACCATCGTTGCGGAAGCAAAGTCCAAGAATTCATGTCCGAAGGTGAAGTGCATTTATTGCCCTAGGGAGTTTACTGGTGGAGTCACGCGGATTCGTGGCCATTTCACGGGAGGCTGTAAGGATGTTAGTCAGTGTGATGAGGTTCTTGACAATGTTGTAGATCTCATGATTAGCCGTAGCGACGGTAGAGCTAGTTCTCTGTTGGGAACGCGACGTAGAAAGAGTGCCATGCAAGCTGCACGAAAGCGCGTGCATGAATGGGGTTTTGACGCTAGTGGCTCGGCATGTGCAAGTGCTGGAGGGTCCCCCTCACGCAGGGAGTCAAGTCAGACCTCTATAAGTGAATGTTCCAGAAGATGAATGCTGATATTGTCCATGAGACTGTCGCTCGCTTCTTCTATGGTACTGGTTCATCATTCAATGTTGCTCGTAGTGAGTGCTTTAGGGACATGTTGGTTGCTGTTAGTAAGTACACCCAAGAAACGGGTGTTGTGTATGTCCCGATGAAGGATAAGCCTCTCGGAAGTACCTTACTAGATAAAGAGGTGCTAAAGATAGAGGCTTGGGAGAATAAACAAAAGAAGGGACTCCCGCAGACAGGTTGTAGCATTGTAGCAGATGGGTGGACAGATCCATGCGGGCACCCTCTTCTTAACGTGCTTATGGTTGTGGGAGGCACTGAAATGTTCATGGATGCTATCAACACTGAGGGTGAAAGGAAAACAGGTGACTACATCGGTAGCCACCTGCTTGCAGCTGTGGAGAAGATAGGGGCCGACAATGTCGTACAGCTTTGCACAGACTCTGCAGCTAACATTTTAGCTGGTTGTAATGTAGTTTGCGAGAAGCACCCGCACATATATTGGACGCCTTGTGCTGCTCACATTTTGGACCTGCTGTTGAAAGACATAGGAAAGATAAAAGAGCTCGAGGGCATAATTGATAGCTTCAAGCACTTGGTCCAGTTTGTTGCAAACCACCACATGCCTCACGCTCTTTACCGTGAGCATAGGGCAAGGCTTGGAAATACATTGGAATTGTTGAAGCCAGGGCCCACGAGGTTTGCTAGTAACTTCCTTTGCTTGCAAAGACTCATCGTTGTGAGGGATACCTTACAAGCTATGGTGTCTGAAAGAAGATGGCTTGAGTGGGCGGCAAAGAATGGTTGTGTAGGTGAGGCTACGGAGATTAGAGACCTAGTTCGCGACGATGAACTTTGGGAGCGAGTGAAGGTATGGGTAGCCCTATGTGAGCCGATCGTAGTTCTCCTTCGACTAGTCGACTCTCCACAACCTTCTCTTGGGAAGATCTGGGCTCGCATGAGTGCCATTAAAGAGCATGTGCTTGAGGTTGAAGGACTCAAACCGGCACAAAGAACCCAAGTTAAGAAGGACGTGAGGGCTCACTGGGACCAACTTCACAGCCCCCTACATTCTGCGGGTAAAAGTCTATTTTGATGTTGCTCACCTTTCTTGCTCGGCGGCTGCTGTTCTCTTGCATGCTTATTATTGTGAGTTGATCATTGTTATTGTTATTGTGCTTGTTATTGTTATAGCTCTCTTTTTTGTGATGTGCATTGCGTTCTCATATACTGAGTGTGCTTCTTGACTTTCTTTGGCTACAGGCTACTATCTGCACCCCGAGTTCCAAGACCATGAGTCTTGGGCAATTGAGAAGTGTCTACTAACCGATTGGTCCAACGTGCTGAATACCCTTGTCGGAGGGAGTGTGCTTGACCGAGCGTTGGTGGATCGAGAGTTAGCACTCTACCGGCAGAGCGGTGACATTTTTGGCGATGATGTTTGCAAGGCTAATAAGACTATGATGCCTACTCACAAGTGGTGGGAAACATACGGAAGTCATTGTCCTAACCTTCAGCTTCTTGCTATGAGAATATTGTCACAACCTGGTTCAGCAGCTGCATGTGAGAGAAATTGGTCTGAGTACGGATTTGTTCATAGTCCGATTCGCAATAGGCTGCTCCCTACTAGAGCAAAGAAGTTGGTGTACGTGCATTCTATGTTGAGACTTCAGGAGAAGAGTTTGGACTTTCTTGGACCAAGTGTTGGCGCAACTCCATGGGTTGAAGAAGCAGAGTTCTTGGAGACACCTGAAGAGGAGGGTCTCAATCTTGCCATGCATGCCTCGTTGAGTGAGAAACAGGAGATAGAGGTAGAGGAAGAGGAGGTAGAGGAAGAGGAGGTGGAGGAGCGACCTAGTGTTTTAGCTCCAGGAAGAAGGAGGCCTAGAGCGATTGGTAACTAGATGTATCTGTCAGCTAACTTGTATGTAGTAGAAGTAGCAAGTATTCTCAGTCACTTTTTTTGGCTAAGTCACACTTCGCTCAGTATTATATTTGGCAATTATAAGTACTTCTTAGATGTTATACATGCTTGTTAAGAGTTTGCATCTTCTTCACACTTCTTCATTAAAGCTTATTATACCCGATGAAAATGCAATGATATTCCTAAGCCTTCTTATTTTACTAATAAATAAGATAGGAAGTACAAAAACAATGCTCTGCCTAGCAGCTCTCTCAGTGTTGGACTTTTTGTTAAGTCAAATTTCACTCACTCTTGAAAGTAGCATATATAGGTACTTCTTAGTTCTTATACATGCTTGTTAAGAGTTTGAATTGTCTTTATACTTTTTCATTAAAGCTTATTGTACTCCATTAAGAAGCAATGATACTTCTAAGCCTCCTTATTGCACCAATAAAATAGTTACAAAGTGCAAAAATATGCTCTGCTAAGCGGCCCTCCTAGTGTTAGACTTTTTGTGAATAAGTCAATCATTCTTAAATGTAGCATTTATAGATACTTGTTGGTGGTTATACATGCTTCTTAAGAGTTTGAATCTTCTTCACACTTGTTCATTGAAGCTTTCTATACTCCATTAAGAAGCAATGATACTACTAAGCCTTCTTATTGAACTAATAAAATAATTAGAAAGTACAAAAAACATGCTCTGCTAAGCGGCCCTCCTAGTGTTTAGACGTTTTGTCGATAAGTCAAATTTTAGTCACTCTTAAATGTGGCATATATAAGAACTTCTTATTTCTTACACATGCTTGTTAAGAGTTTGAATCATGTATGCACCTCTTCCTTCAAGCTTACTCTACTCGATGAAGTAGTAATGATACTCCTAACTGTTCTTATTCAACTGATAAATCAGTTAGGAAGTACAAAAAATAGCTCTGCTAAGCGGCCCTCCCAGAATTGGAATGATAAATGCCGTCGACATTATTCATGGAAAACAAATTATTTTATGCATCAAACGAAGCACAGCGTACACAAGATTCAGCGTGTGGCAGCGTGGTAAAGCATCGCTCCCTGCAGACGGTGACGGGGATCAAATCCGATGGGTTGCGCCTGATCCGTGAGGCGTACCATGATTCTTTCTCTTTTTTTCGATGAACAGTGGATGTTAACTATTATGCAACAAAGACCATCCTGACGTAGAATCGTGCATGGCACATCGATTAGCTCTCTAAAGTCTGCACCTGGTGGCAGGATTTCAAACCCGACCAGTGACGACGCTCTAATGGAGTTCATTTGATAAAATTTTCGCCAATCTTCGTTTCAAATCGGGCAGTTACAAATTCAGAAAGCGCACGGAAAAAAAAACTGCCATTTTTTGAACGAAAACAAAAGTCTGACACGACGTGATATTTCTACACGTGCGACCGACATCAAACGTTGACGTCGTAGCTAATTGACGTCGACGCCGTCGTGACTTGGCGTACTAAGCGAACTAGTCCTTTTTTTTGAACACCGTACTAAGCGAACTTGCGTATTAGTTGAACTAAGCGTACAAGCGTACGACGTAACCCTAGCATGAACTATGCGTACTCCCTTGACATGAATTATGCGTAGTCCCTTTCAACAAATTCTGTACATCAATAATAGGCGTGGTTATGTCCTCCTAAAAGTTAACGTGAATGTGAATATGAATCGAAAAATAAATATCTTGCATTTACTACACAAATTACAATGTACTTAAGTGTTACAGCACGTGAAATTTATGTTTGTGGGCAGGTTTTATTGAGGATGGTGGCATCTTTATCTACATCACTTAACCATGCATGCATATGCAATTGAAGATGAGGATTTATGAAATTCATAATAGAATGTGTGGAATTATTTGTGTGTAGTACATGCAACATATATCTTTGGCATGAAAAAGTATGTGCCCAATACAAAATAAGATGACATATTTTGTGAGAATACTATCATGGACACTACACCTTTACCATGCAAGAGGTTTGATTAAAATAGCACCGTACAAAATTTTGAAGTTATTTGACATGCACAGCATGGGCATGGTGTTTCATTTCCCTCAATGCATTGAGGTAGTCTATACTTTGAAGTATTGGCTATTCGCGTCTAAAGTTGCATCTTGTGTGTGTCTTTGTGCAAACACCTAACGATACTAAATATACTACACACAATGGAATGTGTACACGACATGTGAAAACAATTAAGTAGCTTTAGATAAAAATAGTGGATGTAAATAATCCACAAGGTATACCAACATGTAAGTTTTTGAAAGCAGACAAACCTACTCTGAGAACCACAAGGCATAAAGTGAAGTCTAACTTATCACCAAATTACTAAATCTTCATAAATTCATTTGTCCTATGGTCCCACAATTAAAAGTTTTTTCATGAGGGCAGACATAAAGTAAGACGCAACATCTATTCTAGGACAAGATAAGATAGAACGCCATACACCGAGTTGCCTAGCAAACTCAATAATGTTGAATATTGGCTTTGACTTACGTGAGATGCCATCGTTCATATGCCTAGTTTTAAAATACTCCTGTACAGCCTCTTTTGGCTGAATCATACGCATTGCAATACTCCGTATTGTGATACTGCGTATTGGCGTATAACCAGATTTTTTGATTTATTTCTGATTTATAGTCGGTTTATTCCACCGACACTCACGTATTTTGGCGTATTCCAACGTACAGGTTTGATTTTCACGTTTTGTACGTACGGCAAATCGGCGAATCCGTATGCGCCGTGTCCGAATTTCAAAACTAGGTTCATATGCATAGAATGCACAAAGCTTGCATCATGCATTGAATCACCAGAAGAATTTTGGGTAGTTATGTGAGAAAAAGTCAAGGGTGTCACGAACCGTATGAACGAGACGTTCTCATCTCCATAAATGGTCCGTGACCTCTTTGCACCTGTGGAATGCCAATGATACCCAAAAGGGTAACAAGAGCAGAAAACTGATTCCTTGTGGAGGATACGTCTAGTGCCTCGTCTCGTCGTTTAAGAGCCCACTTACGTGGAGCTCGGTAGACACCATGATCAACTTGTAAAACGGAACACCACTTTCTTACTTTTGAGTGGTAGAATCATTGCGTACATAAGATGAACGTTTTCTGTTTTGACAATGAGTAACAATGAGAAACAATGTCAAATGGGCACATGAAGATAAATTGTCACATTGGTATTATACTCTTCTCCTCAAATTGAAAGACAGATTGTTGAAGAGAAACGATTAGTTGCTTATGCGACTGCAAAGTTACTTATGTCCATGTTGCTGTTAACAAGGACATGCTAACGGGTAAAGCAAGATTATATTGCTGTACATTTTTTCATTGAAATCAAATCATATATTATTAAGGCAAGTGCTCGTCTTGGCCATTATTGGCTAATTCCATGCCAAATCTAAGTGGGCATGTATGCATTAACAATTTTGCACATTGTAGTATCATAGGGTTTGACCCTAGTTATGAAATATGGATACGCCGCACATGTGTGTACGGATTCGCCGCGCGTATAAAACGTGATAGTCAAATTTGTACGCTGAGTTACGCCAAAATACGTGAATGTCGATGATATAAACCGACTATAAATTGGAAACAAATCAAAAAATCTGGTCAAAGGCGTATTACAAGGATGCGGAGTATTACAATGCGTACGATTCGGCCAAAAGAGGCTGTACGGGCGTACTTTAAAACTAGGGATTTGACGTGCAGTGACCATTAGGAAGGATCTAGACATGCTTTACTATTTCTACAACACGCTCTTGAAATCTCAATTCGCCATTTAATTACTCTTTTTCTAAATTAGTAGCACGAGATTATCGTGGGACATTAGAAGAGATTGGTGTGATTGTGATATGAGTGATCAAAACGTACTTGTTGCTTAATGCCAAGAAATGTAGGGTGCTTACAAGGAAATTACAAATAAAGAAGGTTTCAATAGGAATTGGTTGTGGGCGTACACATTTATCAAGAATGTTGTGACAGGTGCATGTGGTGCTCGAGATTTGACGTATGAAAAATGCAGTAACTTAAGGTTCAAGGAAGACGCAATTTTTATTTCACATTTATCTACAAATATTCAATATTTTATGATCTCCTTCCAAGTACGTTGATCAAGTACCCTTCTCTAGTAATTTAGAAGCAAATTATTAACACCTTCATATCTTCTTCGAAATTATTGATCAAAAAATCTTCTGTTTTATATACGTTGTGAACTTAGTTGTAGCTAGCACGTTATAACAATTTGAACAAGTTTTCAAAGCTGCATGTCCTAGATTCAAGAAGACAATTTATTAGTGCCGCAAATATCAGGCTGCCGAGCACGTGTGCCGGTCAAGCGTTAGAGCAGGTCGACTAAGCAGGTGAATACATGCGCGCTGAAGCGTGTGTGTATGGTTCTTTTGGATGATTGAATTACAACAATTAGTGCAGGTTGCATTGAAGGCTTCGCTTGAGTGCACAATTGTTGGGAGCTTTAAGAAATTGTTAGAGGATGCCAGAGTGTTCCAGCGACGATGGAATTGACTCTCTGCACACGTGAGAAATTGATGGGAGATTGCTCTAGATTATTGAAATTGTAAAAAGTAAGAGGAACTTTAAGAAAGACTATAGATGGAGAGGGCTCTGCCCCATTAAAAGATGACGCTAATATGTTTCACCTTAAGTTCTGACATAAGCCGCTATTGTGAAGCAAAATGCTCTTGTGCTACCAACAGCCAAAAATGTTGAATGTAGACGTGAGGGAGCTGCACACTTGGAGTAAGATGCTAAGTCTCAACTAGCAGCTAAGAGTAGCGCTGATCAAAAGCTTTTTGAGTTTTTACAATTTTTTTGTAACTATTAAAGGAGTAGAGGTTGTTACAAAGGCGTCTCTTTGGACTTTTGATGCGGTATTTGCCTTGCATTACTATTGGTGAGATGATCTGTAACTTCAAACTGCTTTGACCTAGCTACATCAAGTTGGGCATGAGTTTGTCTAGCTAAAGAACCACTTCCTGGAAAGTTACTTGGTTGTTTTCTGGTGACAAGAGACATTATGGACGTGGCCTATTAAGAATCTTGTCAATTGACAACAAAGAACATTGAGCTTACGTGCTTCGTGATATCGAGGACTAAGAATCCACTGAAGAATTGAAAATTCCCCGAAAGGAGCTTACAGCACAAGTCAAAGAGTTGAGAAAATTCTTGTGAAAAATCTGTGTATTTTAGAATAAGGTACTCAGTATGTCAACGGATTGGGAATTTCATGCAGTCGAGGAGTGATAGGGAGTACCAACCCCCGTAAAATTTGCATTTCAGATTTAAAGTTGAAGCTCAAGAGCAATTACAAGATATTGTGGACTTGCCCTCTGGGGGTGGTAAGGCCAGCAGTTGAAATTGGACAAGGACAAGACCCTCGTATCCAAAAAACGATCTCGATACTCAAAAATGGGATAGCCAAGGGGACTACCTAGAAGTATGTGAGCACAAATTCTGTAATCCGTTCACCATAGGTGAAAATTGAGAGGAGAGTTCCAAACGGAATTTTTGTATTAAGTGCTTTAGTGCACGCTCCACTTGGCAGCCCTTTGAGAAGTTTGTCAAAGTGTGTTGGGCAAAATACTTTACCAATATTTGCCAAGAGCCGTCTGGGACTCCGTCCTTTGCTTCATCAATCTTGTGAGGAGGTACCTCACAGACAATGCCCTCATTCTCTATCAACACTTCCAAAAGGGAAAAATGATTCAATACTCTAAGTGGGTTGCAAGTGAGCATCTGACGCTCGGAAGATGAGAGCTCTACGAGAGAAGACTAAAGCGAGACTCGCTACATTGTCGTCAGCAACAAGCACAGCAACAAATCTCATTGCACTAAATATTGGTTCTGCTGGACCAAATCAATTGACTATTGACGCTCTGACGCAAAAGCATGCAGACGCTGAAGAATCTAGATGATGGCCAAAGAGAGCTTGACGAGGGCACAGATCCGAAGAGTGTGGCAAGCAACGTCAAGGGATGTCTGCCGGTTGCTCTATTTAGCTAAGAGAAGCTAACAACGCTAGCCAACCAGCCAGCCGGCCGGCCGGTCGATCCTTCGGTCGGCGGACATTCTCGGCGGAGCGACGCCCGGTGCGCATGCTTGAGCACTCACCACGGGGGCGACGAGGCAGCCAAACGTGATGATGAGCGCCACCAGGCTGAAAAAGGTCACGTAGTACTCCGCATTTTAGCGTGGTGATGGATATTCTCAGATATGAAGTGAAACCGAAGATGTATAAGAGGACATAACTAATCAGTAGGTACTAGGTGTAACCTCGCTTGTCAAAGATATATCACAAGGCTATATGTATGATGCAATCAAGTAGTGGTGTAAGAAGGAGTTGCTTTACATGATTTGCAAAAGCTGCAAGGTGAAAAAGAATGTCCAGTCGCACATGAAGTTGACGTTTGTTGAGATTTTTTGAGATGAGTAACGACCATGACCAAGAGGCAAGAAGCCAAGGAGATCTAGCAACCAGTGCACGACAAAGCAACAGAACCAACATCCTTTACAATAGATGACGGACCTGGAGTTCCATGGACAAGTCAGAAACTATGAAAAATCATTGAAGGGACTTTAGTCTGACGCGCATGGCCACGCAACAATTTTGTTTTGGATTGAGTCACCACACAATGTCAGACAAATATAACACGAAGATAAACTCACAGACCAATGGCGTACTCATCCAAAAGCTAAGCTCCCAAACGCCTGTAGCCAAGTGTCTTGCAGGTCGTGAAGAAGCCTGAATTGTTAGCTACCAATTTAAATCACGTCAATTTACTAAACTACTATCCAAATCAGTACTCAAGGCTACTGATCACCATTGACCAACATATGGTACAAAGCAAGAGCAGTGGCAATTGGGATCCAATCAAAATGAGCTAGTGATACTTTTGGCTCCTTATCTAAGTATTACCCATAGGTGTCGGCTTAAATCAACTCAAAACATGCACTCATAAATAATCAAGGCAGAGCTGCTACTTGCTTGGATACAAGCACAAGAAGGTCGGCTATGTGTACTAGCGCACACACGTGGCAATGTTGGAGTAATCCTCCTTGTAGCCTTTCGCGCACTCGCACAAGGGATCTTTGAAAAAATACGACAAGTAGCACCGCCCATGGCCCCCGCAGGGGCCTTTGGCGGAACTTGTGCCGCAGAAGTCAGTGCACTGTGACGAGCTCCGCTGCTGCGACGCTTTCACGCATTTGCTCGAAGCGGGCGGAACGAAGCAGTTCTTTGCGGACGAGAAGCACCCGGCGCCATACGAGGTCACGCCCGATCCCGTGAAGTAGTTGTCGTCGAGGTAAAGCTCGCGCAACGACGCGCTGAACTTCTTCGGCAGAGCCCCCGTCAGTTGGTTGGAAGCCACGGTCCTGAAATTTGACAAGCGCCACACAGTCAAACCACACAGTCAGGCCGCCACTAAAGCTTGTCAATACTTCAAAGGTTAGAATATTGACGAGATTAAAAACTCAATGATGAAATACGTCTTACTGTTGTTTTCGACACTTAATGAGTCCTCTCACACGCCCCTTCCCTCTCCATTGCCCCCCAACAAAACCCCCCGCCCAACTGCCCCCGCCC
>WELA01010100.1:624959-636315 GCA_009602735.1 Mesotaenium endlicherianum | reverse complement strand
TAAATTAAAGGAGCGGGATGCGGGATGCGGGAGGGGGAAGGGGGTGGGGGGGAAGAGAATAAGTACCGTGGTATGAAAAGAAGGGGGAGAAGGGGGGTAAAGGGGGAGGGCGAGGGGGCGAGGGAAGAGAGAGCAAACAGGATAGTAAGCGAATGACCAGAAGAGGGGGAGGCTCGAGGGAGAAGTAACACAAAGAAGATGACACACATATTTCATGCTCATAATGAGTCATCGACGTGCGAAGCAGCAGACTACACGATGCGCCACGAGAGAGAAGAGCAGGCCAAGCGCAGTCGCAAGAAAAGTGCTCCAAACCTCACACTCCAGATGCCAATCACAAACCTAACCCCACTCCTTACACCCCATTCCAGAAATCCCCAACAGGAAAAGGGAGACATGAAAGACGAACCTGGAATCCTAAAGTCGAAAATATGAACTCCAAGCCTAAGTCTAAGTTTAAGTCCAAGTCTCAGACATAGGCCTGAGATTTAAAGGAAGCAGCTATATCCTTGCCAAGGCACGGGGCGCCGCCAGTCTGCAGACCCACTCACATGCGCGTCGCACGCTTGAACGAGCTGACAGAGGGCCTCAGGACGCCGCCAAGTGGCACATTTGAAATTGCTCTGCTCATGAGCACAAAAACACACACACACACACGCACAAATACATCTAGTCAAAAAGTGCATGCAAAAAATTGGCCTCTAACACACTCGAATCAACCACGCAAGAAAACACACACACACACACACACACACACGCACGCACGCGCGCGCATATGCATGCTTATGTACGCGCCTAGTCAGGGCAACACGAAGATGGCGTACTGTTTTGCAACACACACATGCACACACGAGGGTGCGCACACGCGCACACACCCACGCACGTACACACACACCCATCCCCACACCCACACACATAGACCCACATGCGCGCACACACACACTCTCCCTCTCCCTCTCTCTCTCTCAATACTCTTAGAAAACTATTGGGCGCAAACTTACATGGAAGTGACGTAGCCCTGCGGGTCGCACGTCACATACTGAATAAACGAGCAGTTGGTGATGGAGCTGTTCCATGACGCAAGCTGCGACGAGTCGCTGAACCCTGTCTTCAGGTCCAGGAGGGCTTTCTCTGCAACTCACAAACACCCGCATGCACGCACACACACACGCACGCACGTTTGCAGACACAAACACGCACGTGAAAACGCACACACACACGCATGCAGACACGCACACGCACGCAGACACACGCACACGCATGCACGCAAGCGCACACGTGTGCAGACACGCGTGCATAGACACGCACGAAAGCACGCACAGACACGGACGCAAGCACGCAGACAGAGACGCAGGCACACACACGCACACGCAGGCAGACGCACACATAGGTACAGGTTAATCATCATAGAGTTAATATTGTCTATGCGAGTCCGAAACACGTGCATGCAAACACTCCTACACACACATACATACACATGCACACGCACATGCACGCGCACAGTGCAAGCACACACACACGTGTAAATACATGCACCCACACCCACACACGTCTCTAGGCACACAATATATAAATGCGTATATACTTATGTAAACATGCATGTATATCCACATTAATTTCATGACATTAAAAACTAACATCAAACAATCACATGTATACACACACAGACTCTACCTGTCTGTACATTCACACACACACACACAATGGATACTCTTGCATGTACCTCACGTTCCTATTCACAAATAAATATAAACACATAAATATACATATACACGCAAAAATGTACATGCATATAACACGTGCACATAAAAAAGGAAGGAGGATATCCACGGCGAGAAGGAGACAGGCTCTTACGATCCGCCGGATTGATGGTGACAGCAGAGGCAAGCGACACTCCTATAGCCCACCAGGCTAGTAGGAGAAGCATCTTTGCACTTTGGGTTATCCGTCAGCAGCCTAGTCCTGTCATCAAGCAACAGACACCATCATAAGAGCAACAGACAGCATCATATGAGCAACAGACAGCGTAATAAGAGCAACAGACAGCGTAATAAGAGCAACAGACAGCGTCATAGGAGCAACAGACACCGTCATAAGAGCAGCAGACAGCCTCATAAGAGCAACAGAATACCATTATAAGAGCGAGAGGCACCATCATAAGGAGCAACAGAAGCACCACCAGAAGAGGAAGAGAAGCCAGCATCAGAGAGCAAGAGATGCCCCCGATGAAAGCAACAGAGGAGTACGACCCAATACTTTTATCACCTGCCCGAAAGTAACCCAACGAGCAGTTTGCAATAAGAACCGACGTCTTGAACACACACATATGACTACCAAAACGAGAGAGATGAACACATATAGAGACACGGAGGAGGGAGGGCGAGGGATGGGGCCGGGGGGGGAGGGTGGTGGCGGTACCTCTGGAGTTGGAGGTGACATTGGCCCCCAGGACCAGCACCATAAACGTCTTGCTCTGTCCATTCTTATTAAACCCAAGCTTGGTGGGGGATATGATGACCTTCAGCTCCGGGGGCGCATTGACAGTGACGATGTAAGTCGCCTTGCCGCCCACGTTGGTCACGGTGCGCGCTGCCAGGAAGCCAGAGCCCGTCACGCCAGTCATCATGATGGACGGCAGATTGTAGGTGAAGTCCTTCTGGGAGGGCGTGGGACACTGGTGCCCCACGATGGCCTTGACCTGCGAGCTGTTGTAGCCCTGGTTGCACAGAAACAGCGTGTAGTCCAGGGGGCCCGCGTCGTACACCAGCCCCGGGTCGGCGGCCCTGCTGGGGTCCACAAAGCCGGCGCCCGTGTCCAGCGCCGTGGCATACTCATAGCTGGAGCTCAGGATCGTCAGGAGGGGAATTCCGTAGTTGTTGGTCACACGCGCTGCAGCCGCCACACTCACACAAACACACACACACACACACACACACACACNTGAGAGGACAGAGGGGGGGGGGTGTGAAGAGAGAGGACAAGAGAGAGGGGGGAGGAGCGAGGGGGAAAGAACTTGAGAAGAAAGAGAACAAGGAAGAGCATTAGAGAGGAAGGCAGAAAGAGAGGGGCAGGGGTGAGGGGGAGAAGGGGGAGAAGGGGGAGAAGGGGCTGGCAGAGGGAGAAGGAGAGGGAAACGGAATATGCATGGCAGGTTGTAGAGCTTTAGCACTTAATTCAAGAAAAAATAAAGGAGGTGGTTGGACAAGTCAGTGTGCTCTTGCGACATAAAAGTGCCTCAGAAGCTACTTTTTTCCCGTGGAAAATTAACCTTCCTCTTCCCCCGTGCCCGCGTGCCCCCACATGTCCTAGTGCCCTCTTGCCCTCGTGGCCCCGTGCCCTCGTACCCCGCTGATCATTTCGAAGTGGTGGGAGACACGCAGAGAGAGCTGCCACCGTTCATGTCAGCTCGTCTCATAATCCAGAACGATAGCTGACGCGCACTGGAGGACGATGCAGCAGGCCCCGAGACACTCTCCTCAACAGCATGGATACAGATAATGGGAAAAAAAACCAAATCGCATCTTCTCGCGTAGGCCATATTGGGCGGACGCTATGCAAGGTGCTTTGTAGTAATAAGTAGAATGCCACATTCGTGCTTAGGAACTAACAAATCCAGCAGATCATGCACTATATGTCTCTGTTTCTTTTTTTTTCCCGGGCATGCATGTAAGTTCCCCCCCCTTACCCCCCATCGACCCAGCCCCGGTATGGAACGATATACGAACAAGCTTGCGTTGACGGGAGGCTCAAATTGGATGGCTACAAGAGGACGCTTTACAAGTTAGAAGCAAGTGGTTGAGAGTTACCTTCCCTGAACAGCAGGGAATTCTGGACGCTCTTCAATGGCGTCAATGAGAGGACAGTGCCGAAGAAGAGAGGACTGATCCTAACAAAGTGCTGGTGCTTGCAGCGACATTTCGCATTTGTGGTGATGCCAGTAGCTGATAGCACCGATTACTGATGGTTAACGCGCTTAAGAATGATTTACCAGTGTCCTGAGTCCTGACTCCTCCGGTGACTGGTCACTGGTCGGCACGGGTAGCAACGGGTAGTATCAAACCCGTGTAATGTAACGCCAAATTCCAGGTAACGCCCGCTTATCCCGCTTCCCGCAAATGCCACTAGTGGATTTCTATAACCCTCGATCTGCGCACCTAATGATGTGCAACTTTGGCTTCATCGCAGAGTCCGACTTTTGTGCAGAAAAGCGTCACGAGCAGTCGCGGATGAGATGGAAATGTAATTGACCCTACCTCGATATGCCCCGGATCTGCCGCAGTCCGCTCGTAATATTGCCTCAGAGAAGCCTGGAGTGGCCTGGAATGGTCAGGACTTGCCCTGAAAGTCAGCTGGATGTGCCTGAATATGCTATTATGTCAATTAAGTTTCTTCTGAGTTCCGAGTGCCGACCCCCACCCGACCGGTCCGCAAACGCGCGTCATGCAGTCATTCAAGGGCGGGTGCAATCGGATCGAGAGTCGATGAGAGTCGATAGCTGGGAGACTTTTGGGTAGACTCGGGAGTCGAAAGCAGAGTCGAGTCGTGGAGAGACCTGGAGAGAGACTCTTCTGTTACATGCACTAGCTTTCGATATACGGCTCGTGTCTGATAGTGGCCGTTCACTATGTACAACGGATGCCGTCGACTTGAACCATTGGACGGACGTAAGCTGGGATGTCAGATCAAGTGTCGATTGGCTTCAGACTTTGCTTCTGCTATTTGGTTAGCAGGTGCTCGCAGGTGCTCGCAGGTGCTCGCAGGTGATCGTCACCAGTCGTTATCAGACGTCACCGTGCTCGTCACGATCGAGACTCGTGAACTCTGCTGCCAGTCGCCAAGAAAAAACTCTGGCCGTGAGCGGCAGAGACAGTCGGGACTCGGGAGATCAATTTGGGGGCCCCTTCTGGCGCCTATCGGCCCTTCCTGGGCCTCCCAAATGTGAACCAGCTCTGGAGCAGTGGTTTGAATGCTCGAGGCCAGCTCGAGGCTGTCGCGAGCAGTCGAGGGGGGCCCGAGTGGTCCCGACACAGCATGCAACAGTTAGGTTGGAGACACTTGTACATGCTTGCAGTCTGCGGACCTTGTTGCAGACATACCTCGTCGTACCCTTAATGTACTGTAAATACTGTTTAATCTATTTTTATATTATGAGGCAGTCTGCGCGCGCATGTTAAAAGCGCCCGCCAGGGTATTCTACCATGGCTGCTTGCCTATACTGCTTGCTGCTGCTTGCCGTCTGTTGCTCTGTTCTGTGGAAGCCTGAATGTCGATGACATTGATCTCCATCATCTACCAGCATCTACCAGCATCTACTGAGGTTTGCGTGCAACAAACGTCCGTGACGTTCGCCTACGCCAGCCCACACCAGCCCACACCAGCCCACACTGCACATGTGACATGTTACAACACCAGTTCTCGGGCAACTACTACCCGTCCCTAGCAGGGGAAAAAGTTGCTGTCGAGCGCAATGAAAGCTAGTCATATTACTTCACCAAGCCACAGCTTCAATAAACTGTGGAGCATTTGGAGTGGTCAATATCTTTTAGCTTGAAAGTCAGCACAGAAGCTTTGAGACTTGCTTAACTTCACGGAAAGTGCAGTGCGAGACAATCCGGCGTCCTCCCAAGTCGATCAAGAACTTTGCTCGCGTCTTTGAGCTCCGTTTCCCGAAAGTTGGAGCCCTTTCTATGCTGATTAGGCTGAGGAAGAGCGGTACGATATGTGTAGTTGATGACCAACTGGCGAAAAGTTGCGAAGGCCGTCACTGCCACCGGTGTGATTGCCGGAGCCTCGTTGATTCTTCTGAGAGGTTCTAGATACGCCCGGCGGGTGAGAAAGAGTCACCTAACCAAACGACCTACTTCAAGCATGTAGTGTGAACTTTTTAGCGCCTCATGTAACAACTGTTCTGCAAAGGCTTAACGATCTCCTGCCATTCTTGCTCTCCTTCATTCTCCTTCTAAGAAGCGTTATGTCAAACTTGTGTTCCTAAAGGGTCTCGTTGCCACATTTTCGTTCAGGACGTGACTCTGGCAATCCCCTAGTTGGTGCCTTAGCAGATAGTCTTGCGATTATATTTGGGAACACAGAGTTGGTGGCTGCTCTTTTTGCAGGTGCAGGAAGGTTGTAAAAAGATGTCGACTCTACAAGTGCAATGGAAACAAGCAGCTGCAACCCAGCCTTTGGCTCCTAGATATGACTTTTCCCTGGTTTCTGTACAAGGCCCTGCCGGAAGCAAAGTGAGTGCAGCCAACCAGTTGCAAAGTTGTGCTTCCTCTACCAAATCTGGCTGTTCAAACTTGTTACTGCAATGGCAGGTTGGGCCAACGTTATTTGACCAACGTAGTAAGTGGCAGTCAAAACAAGCAAAGTCTGCATCAGCGTCGCTTCACATTGCTTTCATAGTTGTGTATATAGTTCCTGGTCCTGTAGGACGCCAGGCAATGTAATGAATATCACCATGGACATCTATGCTTGAATTACCCATTTACCTGGTAGGGTCAACCTGAGTATAGATAGGGAAGGTGGACAGGGTAGAAGTTTTCTTCTTTTCGACTGCCAACACCACGAACTACGTGCAGTTGTAATCCCATCACTGCAGAGTGTGCATACTGGACAGTCAGCCACAATGTAGTTGGTATGATGTTGCGGCAGGCAAAAACAATACATAAAATCCAAACATAAAAAGGTCTGACTTTAGTGCCCCAGGGGCTGCAAACCCGCTGGCAAAGAGTTGAAAGTGGTTGACTGAGATGGAGTTTTTCTTGTAAACAGCCAACCTTGTAGCCACCTCGTGAGGTCATCCTGAAAAATGTCAGGTAGTTTTGTCAACTTCAGGTCAACTTCATGTGTACTTCATGTCAGCTTCCGGCAGAGAGAGGTTGGCCTTGCCTGGATACTGGCACGCAACACTTTCTTGGAGTAACCATCTTTAGCTGTAAACCTAGTAGGAAGACCCTCATTGTCAGAAGTACACACAACTACAGGCAGAGGTGGGAGAGTCTGTCTTGATACTGTCACTGGCCTAGCCTGGCGATGCCACTTGCCTAATTTGATGGTTTCACTTGCCTGGCTTGATGGTATCGCTTGCCTAGCCTCATAGTGCCACTTGTCTCGCTTTGATGATATGGCTTCGTGCAGATATATGCAGTGGGGGGCCACGGGAGTGAGGTACCTGGGGCTGAAGTGCAAGTCCTAGACTCGTCATTGTCCTCCTGGGCAACTTCCACCTCGTCCTTTGCTGAAGGGGTGGATGCTAGCAGCCTGCAGAGGGGTAGCCACGCCACCGCAGGTTCTTTCTTTTGCTCCCTGCCTGCTTCGCTCCTTGCCTTCACTCATTCCACCCCTGGTATAACTCATTTCCCTACTCCGGCCACATATTCATGGGCACGTGGGCACTGACGTGCATGATGCGACTATGTATGATAAGTGGCTGTCTGCACTGGGCATGTCATACATATCTATTTATATGTTTATTCTACATATAATATAAATTTTTTAATTTAGGTATAAACATATTTATTTTTATATAGTAGTCATTTATCTATTTACTCATTTATATATAACGGCTGAAGTTGTTCTGTACCCTGCTTTCAACTATCACTTTTGGGTGCACTAGCTCTCAGGTCGAGGTTCAGTAGAGAGCTGGCAGCAGAGAGCCTCAGAGATACGGACACCTGGCCATCAGGATTCAAGCTCCACGAATACTGACAAGGGGCCTTTCTGTGTGGTTCTCCGCTGCCGTGACTGGCTGCATTGGCTCCAGCTGTACACGGGGGCAGCTGCGCTTGGACTTAGCAGCTGAAACAAGCCTCTGTTTGAAGTCGATATGTTATAAGCCTTTTCAGGTCGTGCACAGGTTGCCTGTTCTGGCTGGCGACGATGGAGGGCAGAGGAGATTTCAACCCAATAGGCCTTGCAAACCTCCCGCATCCCCCTCCCTTCCTCCCCTCCAAATACTACTTAAAACTCGTGGGTTATCTATCTCAAGCCAAGCTCTTCTTCTGAAGGACCTGCTCTCCTTCCTGTCGAGGATCCATGGCTTGTAAGCAGCAAGCGTAGCAAGCGGAAGCATCACCAGCAGCAGCAGAAGCAGGAGCAGCAGCAGCAGCATCAGTAGCAGCAGATGCAGCATCAGTGGCAGCAGCAGCGTCTCTGACTTGTCCACTCTCCCTTAGTTGGTGCCCATGTGTGTGTGTCCGGATTCTTCTCTGCTGCAGTGGTGGGGAAGTCGATCTTCGTGTACGGGGGCTATGCCAAAGAACAGACCCTGGTAAGAGATGTTTCTGACTCATTCTACATGTACATACAGGTATACAGAGCATATACATATATATACATATATATACATATATATATGTATATATATGTTTATTTATGTATACATATACATACATGTATACACGCACATATATTGCGAACCACTATGCTCGTGCACAGTTGATACATTGCATTAATCTAATTAGTGTGCCAGGGCTGCCTTCAATCTCTTCTGCCTTACCCTACTGCTGCTAGCTCGTGGAAATGGCATGGCGGCTTCTTGGTCGCTGCTATCACCCAACATTGTCGGTGGGGGAAAGTTGTTCACTACGTCGCAACGTGCGCACATTGTCGACATCATATATATAAATGTCGATATATTATTATGGTCGTCATAGAAAAATGTCGATATAATATTATGGTTGTCAGAAAGCAAAGGGGCAGCAACAGCAGCTGCGCATCCTGTGGTGCACTTTCTTGGGTCCGTAGTAAGGAGTAAAAGGGTAAGGGGGATCTTGCCCAGGTTTAGATTTTCAGTGAAGGAGTAGGAGAGTGAAAGAAACTTGCAGGGATTTGGTTCTGCACTGAAGGAAAAGAGGAGAAGAGCCCGTGCAGGGTTCAGGTTTGGCATTGAAAGAGTAAAAGAGTCCAAGGTTTTATGGTCAACAAGTACTTAAAGTACAAGTAAAGTACAAAACTAGAAGGAGGGGACTGGAGAAATAGGAGCCCATGTGGATTCATTCCTCTCACTTCTTTCTGGTAGCAGTCTGCTTCAGGATCGTCTCTGAGGCTGTCTAGTGTGGGGAAGAGTGCCCGGAGCACTTGAGAGTGACATCTGGCAACAGCTGGGGGCCCAGGGCAGTTGTTGAGCTGGCGGCTGGATCATCGCTTGCAGTCTTACAACAGCTTCAGCAGGGATTGAGAAGATGCTAAAGGGATATCAACTTAATTCAAGTCAGGAGTTGTAGACCCTCATATAACACACACACACACAAACACATGCTCACATACATACACATGCTCACATACACACATGCTCACACACACACACACATGCTCACATACACACACACACACACGTATATATAGTTAATACTTATTTCCATATTTACTCTCATTAGTCTATCTTGATAATTTATTTCATATTATAGGGGGAAGTATCGAACTTCAGCTCTCGGAAGGCGTGAAGCGAGTCTTAGTAGCTTGGGCCTTTCTCTTTTGCCGCCGCGATATAGCACATTTGCAAGGGCGGGTGGAGGCTGGGCAGACAACTTAGAGAGAGTCTTCTTCAGGAGTGGAATTTATGTCAGGAGCTAAGCGCCCGCCTCCGGCATTGCTAACGTTCTGAAGCTCGCTTTGGGCACTGCTCAGTTTGTCTTGCTCTGCCCCTTCGCTCTTGAGCAAAGGTAAAGAGAGCAGAGCAGAACCTGCTATTTGATCATGGCATGGCATGAGGTGAGGGGACAAGTGCTGGGTTCAACACTGAGACTCAAGCGAAGGGAGAGAAAGAGAGAAGAGAGAGAGAGTGAGCAGAACGTGTGATTGATTGCCACATGGTGTGGGGGTGCATGCAGGGAGATGTGCTGGAGTTCAACACGGAGACCAAGACGTGGTCCCGCCCGGCCATCGAGGGCCTCGCCCCGCCCCCCCGCTCCTCGCCATCTGTCACTGTGATCGGCACCAAAGTGGTGAGGCCTCGCCTCTCGCGCTTCACCCTCTCGCTCCCGTCGCCATCTGTCGCCGTGATCGGCACCACAGCGGCAAGGCTGCTTATGATGTGATGCGTCACCCCTCGCGCCTCATCACCTGTCACCACAATCGGCACTAGAGTGGTGAAGCTTCCCGTGCGTCGTCTCCCGTCAGTTGTCGACATTGCACGCTCTCGAGAGTACGAGGAGAAGGCCATAGCCGATCCCGGGACATGGCTGGTTGCCGGAGAGGTTTCACATGGCTTCTTTGGCCAATGCAGAGGCTTTCCCCAGCCAGGGCCATCGCGCATGCCGCTGGTCTGGAGACTCTTCGGCGGAAGGCTCACTGCTGAGAAGTCTCTGTCTCGTGTGAGAAGTCCACTGTATCGTGTGTCTGTTCTCTACTCACACGTCACCTCGCAGTTGGGGGGGAGGGCCTGGAAAGCCGGGACTTCCTGTTGCCAGCGGGGGGCGGGTCCTGAAAGGAAGGCCGTGGGAGATGAGGGTGGGAGGGAGAGAGGGAGGTTAGAAAAGGATTGGGAGGGCGGCCGAGGGGGAGGGAGAGGGGGAGGGGTTGGGTGGAGGAGGTGGGGGGTGGGGGGGAAGGGGAAGAGAGGGAAAGGGGAACAGAGAGAGGTTGGGAAGAGGGAGAGAGAGTCAGCAAGGGGGAGGCAGTGGGCGAGGAGTAGGGGGAGAGAGAGGGGCGGAGGGGGACAGGCACCGGAGTACTTCGCGAAATGCAAGCCAGGTATCAGCTCTCTGCAGCTTCGTCGTTGTCCTTTGATTAGAAGGCAGCCCCGAGCGGCTGTTGACTAGCCAGCAACACGTGTGCGCGTGTGCGAGTGCGTGTGCGGGCACGGACGACACAGAGGAGTTCTGAAGCTGATTGAAGCCTTAGGGAAAGCTCTCTTGCATGGATACGCTTTTGTCAGTCTCATAGAGACGCTCAGGCCGGCTATCCCCCTTGGGAGGGAAGTAGTCTGAGCTTTCTCGTTCACCCTGACCACACTGATCCCTTTTTCTCTCTTGCTCCCTCCCGCCCTCTGCGTCCCCCCCTCTTGTTTTCACTCTCTCTCCCCCCCTCCCTCCCTCTCTGTCGCCCCCTCTCTCTTTCAGCCTCTCTCCCTCCCTCTCTCTTTCGACCGCTCGCCCTCCCTCTCTCCTCGTACTCATGACCATGGCCATGGCCGTCCACCTTGCAGTACATAATAGGAGGCCACAGCGAGGAGGGCTCTATGAACGACGTCCACATTCTCGATGTTGCTCAGAAGAAGTGGTAGGAAGTCCCCTTCCCTCTTACTCAGCGCCCCCCCCCCTTTGCCCTCCCACCCTCCTTCTTTCCACTTACTCTCTCCCCCTCCCCCCCTTTGCTCTCCCGCTGTCCTTCTTTCCCCTTACTCCCTCCCCCC
>WELA01010100.1:601515-624907 GCA_009602735.1 Mesotaenium endlicherianum | reverse complement strand
AGCGAGAGCACCGTCACCTGTGCGACGCCCGGCCCGTTCCCCCCTTTGCTCCCCCCCTCTCCTTCTATCCTATTACTCTGACCCCCCTCCCCCCTTCCTCTTCCTCTTCCTTTCCTACATTTTATCATAGCCTATTTTCACCTTCTTATGAATGTTGTCTCTGCAAGAGGTGATGGCAGCTTCAAAGTGGATGAAGTCATGTGCTTTCTTGGAAATAATTTTTGTGACACGTGCACATGCACGTGCACTTGCACACATGCTCTGACATCGTCATTTGGGCGCGCAAACATATTCAAGAACACAACATGAGCACGACTGCTTTCATATCCAGTCAGGCACCGTTGAACGCACCCATACCTCCTCTAGACATATTGCCATACACCCGTCTAAACTGTCTAAGCACTGCCGGGGCGTTGGCGGTGGGGGTGGGGGTGGTTTGACAGGGTCACGCCTACGGTGTGGGGCTCGCCGCCGGCCGCCCGCTGCTCCCATTCGGCGCATGCCATTGGCTCATCGCGCATCCTCGTGTTTGGCGGCTACGGCGAGCGGCCCACCAACGACACGTGGATCCTCGAGGTACAGACACGTGTCGCGCCCGCAATGTGCGGCTGCGGCTGAGCTTGCAAAAGTTATGGAATATAGAAAACAACAACAACCAGAACAACAACAACAATAGCAGCAACAATAACAACAGCGACACCTTCATGTTACGGAGCACCAATGACGTGAACTCTTGATCATTGTGAACATCGGCATGACCAAATTAAACCCTATACCAAACTGAAATTCGAAACCCCTAGCCTTTATCAGCACCGTAGCATCGCCACGATCGCCATTGCCCAGACCATAGCACCGCTGTCATCGCCATGAGCTCTGGTGCCTTCTGCGTCAGGGGGGTGAGAGTTAGAGTTATTACTCTGTTGCAATGTTGCTGCTGCTGCAGCCATACCTTGCCCAGCATCTCGTAAAGAGTGCCACACGCATTTCCAACTGGTGATGAGGATAGGGTTTCAGTTTTAGGATTTTGGATCAAGGTTGTGTAGGTTGCTGGGTTCAGCTTCCAGAGTTTAGATGAGTGGGAAAATTGTATTATTTTGTTATTGAACGCCTGCAGTGGAGACTTGACGGGGGAAGGAGGAGGGGACGTTGAAGGAGCAATTTAGTTGATGATGAGCATAGGGTTTTGGGTCAAGGTTGTAGGTTGCCGAGTTCAGTTTCTGGTGTTTTTAAGGTTGAGCGAGAGTCTGATAAAGCATACTGTTGCACCTGCGGTGGAGGCTTCACAGGGGAAGGGGGGGGGTTGTTGAAGGAAGGGGGGAGGGAAAGCAGAGGGGCGGTGAGGACGGGGAGTCTTGCGGGCGCGCGTATGTGCAAGGAAGGGCATGCGGGAAAGAGACCTTGGTTTGAATAAGCGCCTCAGCCCCGAGGTGCTGGGGCTGCTGCTGCTGCTTGTGCTGTTTCCTCGAGCCGGCAGATTTTTGATATATAAAACATTGTGCATGGCATTTAGAATCTCTGTACGGCTTTTTGAGAAGAAGTATCTGGTTGATACTAAAATAAAATGGCTTCATAGACAGTCGGTCAGACTTGGGCTTAAACGTTATTACTCTCATACAGCTAGGGTTGTCGAGCTGCAAGTCAGCCAGCCTCAAGCACTGACCCCGCGGCGTCGTGGCTGCCCGCGGCGCCGCCAGGTGGACACCCCGTACGTGCGCCAGCAGCGCGAGACGCTCGGCGCCGCCCTCGAGGTCGTCGCTTGGAGCCCCGCCAGCACGGCGCCCCCGCTCGCGCCAGCTGTCATCTGCGGGCCCTCCGGCGTGGGCAAGGGCACGCTCATAAACAAATTAATGGCCGAGTTCCCCGGCAGCTGCGGGTTCTCGGTCAGCCACACGACGCGCGCGCCCCGCGAGGGGGAGGTCGACGGGGTGCACTACAACTTCACGTCGCGCGAGGTGATGGAACGCGAGGTGGGCGAGAAGAAGTTTCTGGAGTTTGCCGACGTGCACGGCAACATGTACGGCACGAGCATCGCCGCCGTGCAGAAGGTCACCGACTCTGGCAAGGTGAGGCTTGGGCTTAGGGCTTCTCTTCTTAGGACTAGGGTTTCCTTCAGGGTTGCGGTTTTCCTTTAGGGTCAGGATTTCCTTCAGAATTATGGTTATTTGAGGGTCAGGGTTTTCTTTAGGGTTATGGTTCTCTTTTAGGGTTAGGATTCGTATCTAGGGCTGGGAGTTTGAGACTAGGCCTCCAGGCCTAAGTTTGTACCCGGATAGCCTTCGGTACCATTCACGACAACGTGTGTGCTGCCGTTATGAACATGTGGGGCACCGGCATTGCTGCCGTGCAGAAGCTCACCGTCTCCGGCAAGGTGAGGGCGACCGCCACATGTACGTTTGGGACTAGGGTCTGGAGGGTTGGGTGGGGTTAGGATTGGGATTAGGTTTAAAGTTAGGGTTAGGTTTGGGGTTAGGGGTGAGAACTTGGGTGTGAGGATGTGGGCTTGGGGGGGAAATTGATTGACTCTGGCAAGGTGGGCTAGCTAACTGCACTCTCTTTCTCTCTCTCTCCCTCTCTCTTGCCCCTCTTTCCCTCTTTCTTCTTCTCTCTGTGTGACATTGTCAAACGTACTGTGACTATGAAACTTATAAGCAGTATGTATGAGCTTATGCGTACGTGTGTGAGAGCTAGCTTGCGTGTGCATGTGCGTGTGCGCGTGTTTGTATGTGCATGTTCAGATGTGCATACTACCAAATAGACGTGCAGGAGGCCAGACACACGTGCGCTGCATAAGCGTATGTGCGCTCGTGTTGGTTGTGACTTGCCTGTGCATCTGACATCTGTGCCTGTGTGTGCTTCCGTATGCACGTTTGTGCATGTGCGTGCGCGTCTGTGCGTGCGCGTCTGTGCGTGTGCGTGTGCATGTGCGTGTGTTTGTATCCGAATCAAGATGTGCATACTGGACATCGACGTGCAAGGTGCAAAGCAGGTGAAGGACTCCTCGCTGCCCGCCACGTTTGTCTTCGTCTCGCCGCCCTCGTTTGAAGAGCTCGAGAAGCGCCTGCGCGGCCGGTACATGCCCTCTCTCCCCAATTTTGAAAATGCTGGAGCCCTAAACTTTGAACCTTAAACCTTGTACCTTAAACCCCAAGTTCTAAGGCCCCTTGAACCCTGAATCTCCAAAATTAGGTCCTTCTATTTTTGTCTCGCAGCCCTCCTTTGAAGAACTCAAAAGCGTTTGTCTTTGCCGGTACATACTCTTCTCTTCCTGGAACCGGAGACCCTCTAGAATCGTAACCCTGTAATCCTACATCCCTGAAAGTAAGAACCTTAAACCCACGTCCCTCTTGTCTTGCCGCCATCATCTGAAAAGCGTGGGAAGCGTTTCCACGGCCGGTGCATACTCTCTTGCCCTATAAGCTGGGGTTTTGAAAACCTTGAACCTTGAAGTTTTAGGGGAGTGTCATTAGTACCTCTGTGACGTCTTCAGAGAGTGTCATCATGCTCTGCAGCTCACGAGCATGCCGCGCCACTCGCACGCCTGTATGCGTGTCTCTATCTGTGTGTGCATGTCTGTTCGTACATGGGCGTGCGTGCGTGTGCACATGTGCACGTGTGTGCGTGCGCGTGCATTTGTATGTGTGTGCATGTGCGCGTGCATGCATGTGTATGTTTGCATACATGTCAAGTGTGTATGCGTGTGTGTGTGTGCGTGTGTGCTTGCAATGCGTGCTTGAGCACGCACGTGCGTGCGTGCCTGCGTACGTATGCATGCATATGCGTACGGGCGTGTGTGCGGATGCGTGCACTAGTGGGTGACACGCTTGCGTGCGCGCGTGTGTGCTTGCGTTTGATGAGCAGAGGAACAGAGACAGAGGCGCAGATCGAGAAGCGGCTGAAGAATGCCAAGGCTGAGATGGAGCGGGGCCAGGACCGCAGCCTCTTCAATCACATGCTCGTTAACGACAATCTCGACGACACATATGTGAAGCTCAAGGTGAGAACAGCCTTCTTACTGTGTGCTCTTGTATATGTACATACGTATACATTCATAGGTACGTACCCATGTATGCATAAGTATATATATACATACGTAAAAAAAAAAAATTATGTTATTAAATTTAACTAGATATACATGTTTAAATATACAAATATATATATATATATATATATATATGTGTATATACGTGTTTTACTTTATATGTCAGTGAATGTGACATATATAGGGCAAGAGCCTCTTCATTTATGTTCTCGTTAATGACAAGTTCGATGACACCTGCCCTAAACCTTCTGTGAGGAGACTGATGTCGGTGGCTGCAGGCTGTGCTGGGGCTGGGAGAGGAGGGCGACAAACTCGCAGCCTCGAGTGAGTTCCATTTGTACCTCCCCTCCCCCTTCCCTCCGTCCCTCCCCCTCTCACCACCCACTCCCTCTCTCTGCCACTTGTTCTTCCTCTCACCCTTTNTCCCCCCCCTCCCGTCCCTCTCTCCTCACGCTTTCTTCACTCACCCTCATTTGCTCCACTCACTCGTGCACATGCACGCTCCTGCTCCCACGTACGCTGGAGCTTTTTTTCCAGAAGCATCCTGTTGTCTCCCTCACAGGCTTGACCAAGCGCCAGCTGGCAGGCCGCTTCAATTGGCCAGCTGTTGCACGAGTCAGACGTTTTCTGGACAGTCTCTGGCGGCTCCCTCTGAGGCTCACGTTGGCCTGCCGCCCAATGTCCTGCCAGATCAGCGACCCTCCCTGCTGAACCCCGGAGCCAGGAGCATGGCCAGCCCGATTCCAACTTTTCTTTGCACTCTTCTTGGGCTATGTCTGATGCGCACCACTCACATCCGCTTTTCACATTGTCGTTACTCCGTCATTGACACGAGCGTCGGTGCGCCTGCACAGATGCAGTGGTCCGCCTCAGACCCAAAACCCTCGTTTGCAAACCCTAGACCACTTTTGTCGAAGTTTGAGCGTTTGGCTGCGCCGCCGTGAGCAGAGCCGCCCATCTCGCCGCCGCCCATCCCTTCGCCCATTCCCCCGCCCGTTTCGCCGCCCATCCCTCCCTTGTTCTCACCATCTCCGACACTTTCAAACTTCAGTCTCTGGATGTCCAACTCTCAACTCGCAGTTTTAACCTTTGCCAGCCTTGAACCCTAACTCCTGGCCTCAGATGTCGGTTCTGAAGTCTCATAACTTCAGCCCTCCTCATGACAGACAGCTAACTCTGACCTTCAAGTTTTTCCTTCTCAGACCTTTTTTTCGAGAATCCCAAAACCCTGAATCAATCCGTTCAATCCGTTTCTTCGAGCTCTCGGCCTCCGACCGCAGACTCACCCCGCCCTCACCCTCATTTTCACCCTCGCTTGCCCCCCTCACCTTCATCCCGCATCCCTCTCGCCTATCCTGCGAACCCCTTTGTGCTTTTTCTTGCCTGGATCTTTATGGGAGCTGACGGAACCCCCTGAATGCTGCCCCCCCCCCCCCCCCCCCCCCCCCCCCCCCCCCCCCCCCCCCCCCNCCCCCCCCCCCCTCCGATCGCACCGTGGGTTCTCCCCGAGCAGAGACTCTGGTGCCGAGGGCGAGGTCGGGACACCTTGCGCTCATGCTGGGCTCCAAGCTGCTCATCCACGGCGGCTCTGGCGAGAAGGGAGTCACGCTCGACGACATGTGTGTGCCCCCCCCTCTCCTCCTTGTCCCTCTGATGTCCTCCTTGTCCCCCTGATGCATTGCACGCGTGTCTTACAAGCAGCAATAATGTTGTATGTGATTGGCATTCACATGTGAAAGCAGTACATGTGTTTGCCCTTTCCCCCCCTCCCGCTCCTCGTTCCTCGTTCCTCCGATTTCTGATGCGTTTGTCTCCGCCTTCCTTTGGTGTGAATACATTTGGGCTTGAAAGCAACATTTTTGTTGTTTGCTAGTGCAAGCGTTGAGAATCAATGCACGGGGGTGCCCCTTTACTTCCTGCTTCTCTTACGCATTCTATGCTTCTTCTCTTCTTTTACCAGGCTACTCGCGTGTGCATTGGCGTTGATGTGCAACTGCGCCTCTCCTCGTTCCTCTGATGCGTTACGCACTTCATCTCATAAACAATATGTTTGTTGATTAGCGATGCTATTCCTCCTCCAGCTGTCTCCGGCACCCATTACCCCCCATCTGGCTGCTTTCTCCCGCCACAGCTACGTTCGCACACCTGTCGCCACCTGTCATTCGGCCACCTGCTGTCCAGCCATCTGTCGCCCTGCCACCTGTCACCCACACAGCATTTGCGCGCATGCTTGCTTGCAGGTATGCGCTGGAGACAAGCGAGATCACAGGAGGAGCTCCCGGGAAGACACATGGCATCGAGTGGCTGATGTGCGAGGAGGCGCCACCTGGCATGCTTGACAGCCTGTGGTCTGCCCTTGGGTGGTCCACCACCCTTACACCTGGCGCGCGGTACAGCCATGCTGGCGTCGCTCTCAGCGAATCAGAAGCCCTGGTGGTGGGCGGCTACGACGCCTCGTCAGAGAAGGCCCTTGGCGACTCAACTGTTCTGAGGATAGTCGGCAGATGACGCGCCACGTGGTGGTGCGCAGACGTGCCAAGTGCCAAGTGGCCCGTGCAGGTGCGCCGTGGCGCGCGTTTGTGCGCAAGCACACGCTGCATGGCTTGGCTGACGTGGCGCGCCCGCGGGGCTCCGTCATGCAACATTAATGATGTGGCGCATTGCAGGGCTTGGGTTTTTCCCCGGCACGCGCTTCACAGGCCATTGTAACGAGATTCCGGAGGTCACAGAGGTTAACTGCAAGCTTATTCAAATGGGTATTACTTGCGGTCCTGTATAACTGCAGTCGTGTATAACAAACTTAGCCGAGGAATTGGGAGGGGAGGGACTGACGCGTAGGCGTCGGCCGGAGACTTCAGCAGGGCAGCTCCCCGCAGACTCAGTAGTCTGGGGTGGTCTGTAGTGTTGCTGATGCCAATTTTGTGTTCTCTTATTATCATTCAAGGGGGTTACAGAGACATGTATCTCTGTAGGAGTAGTTGATACATTATCATGTTCCTTTTCTTTTGGTCGGCCTGGCCCCTTTTCCCATCTTACGCCAGGAGACACCTGGAGACACTAGGAGACACCATCGACTGCTTTTCAGCCTATCGTGCCTAGGTACAATTTCCTCTTTTCGATGTTCTTTAGTGGCGGAGCTCCTTGACATTTTGTTCTACCTGAGAGACTACTTTGAAGACTTGGTGGAGACCTATATTGTCAAATTTTTCAATATCGATAAGTCTGGGGTGCAGTGTACTGTTCTGCAATATGCATGTATGTTGCCAAAAACGCCATGCATATACAAAGTTTTGGTCAGGCTTATCATACATGTATGTGCCAAGTGTCATCTATGTGGTCATGCTTTTAACATAGGATGAAGTCAAAGCAGATTAGACTCAAGCTGAATGTAGATGTCGATTGTTATGCATGTGATACATGATGCATGGAAATCATATGTGAATAGTTATGCACGTTAATGTAAGACGTATACAACATGCACGACTGATTGTGTTCGTTAGTTCAATACCCACTTCGTTTTTAAACAGTTTGTGGTTAGCCAAACTTTGGAATGTGCTCCCGCATGAGCGGATCTTGCACGTACAAATTAATATTCTCGCCTGCACTCCATATCGCTTGAACCGGCCTCTGGAAAAGCACATGACTCCCATATAGACCAGAGTCAAGCATATACCAGCCACCTAACACATCTTCCCCTGAAAGATAGAAGCATTCAAAAATTTAAGTAGGAGCTGCGTGTGCTGTATAGCGCCACAAATATGCCTAGCTCTTTGTCTACGTGTAAAAGGACTTTAATTCTAAGACCATATATCACTTATATATGTGACTAGGGCTTTGTGATTCCTGTTTTTAATCCCGCACACGTGTCTTTACTTTGCCATAAACTACCTGCACCAAGTCCACCCTCTAGCCCTAGTATGTGGACATAAGCTGAGCGCATGTGGCGAGGGTTCCTCCTGAGTCCTCCTAGCTTGCAACACGTGTCCCTCTCCAATTCGTCCACCTAGTCATCGTCGCCACCGGCTTGCACTTGGTGGTTTATTTTTTGCGCTCGGTACATCTCAGCCACCTGCAGTACAGAACAAATAACAATATAAAATAAATAAATAAATATATATATATATATGTACAGAATACATATGCAGAATATGCACCCCTTGATCAAATAAACTGTCACCCAAAGTATGGGAGTGCAAAAAGAGCACACACAAAAAGCCGTCGTACGTGACACATGTTGATTATTTTCTGGTGACTGAGGATGCTTACGACAGCTCGTGCATGTGGCTCCTACAACCCCCCGTGCGTGCGACGCCCCCTGCTTCGGACACGTGGCGCTTCCGATAAATGGCGCTCACATCACATCGTGATGATGACACCTCTTGACTGACAACAACTCCGGTGCTTCACCACTCGATGAAATCCTTTGAAATTCTTATTTGGAAATTGTTTTTGAAATCTTTTCAAGAAATCTTTCCAAGTCTTTTGAAATCTTCGGGCCAGTTGGGGAGCTCCAGGTCAGCAACGATTCATTCTCAGAGGAAGTGGGCAACTCCCAGCTCACGTTCGGAGTTTGACGTTGTTAATCTGGGTTGGAGGTTTAGGGCCCGCGATCCAAAACGAGGGCGTTGCTGGACGTTCCCTGCTCTGCCCTGTGGCGTGTTCCGTCCACTTCTCATTGCCCATTGCAAAGCTTAAGGGCAATTTCGAGCTTACTGCAGGCTGATGGCTCTGCCGACCGATTACCGGGCACAACAGCCAAGTTGCTGGCAACTGCAAAGTCTCATTTGCGCGCGTGTACACACAGTCGATATTTTGGGCGTACATCTAAGGTGCTTACTTTGTGAGATTAGGTTTTTCCTGCGGTAGGGCTAGGGTTTAGAATCTGCAAGAGGGAGCGCGACATATTCTGCACTTGTCATTGCACACTGCCAAGCTTTAGCGGCGGGGGTTTGAGGTTGGGACCCTCCCTTAGGGTTGTTAAAAATAGGGTTATGGTTTTGCGAGGGTCCACCTGCTCGGCGCTGGTGGCCTGCTCCGCCGTCTTGTCGTCACGCACTCGCAAAAAGCGCGGGAACCGGAGCGCGATGCCCTGCCGCCCACAGCCGCCCGCAGCCGCCCACAAACTCCCCTCTTCTCGTCAGCTACAAAGCTAGGCTGGGGTGGGGCTAGCCCCAGGGCCTCGTCTCAGCGGGGGTAGGCTCGGGGGGCGCTAGGTTCTGGGAGCTAGGCTCGGGAGGGGTGGGCTAAGGTGCTAGGCTCGGGTCAGGCTTGGTGGGGAGGCACGTGGATGAGAAGGAGGCTTCTAAGTCGAGCTCCATGCTCGCAGTTGCAACTTGCAGGATGTGGGGGGATTGGGTGAGGATAACTTTTAATTAAGGATTGTTTGACGCTGGTAGTTGCACCTTGCAAGGATGCGGGAGGATGGAGTCGTGAGTGCGAGGAGAGGAGGAACGAGGAAGAGGAAGAAGGAGAAGGAGAGGGAGGGGAAGAGGAAGAGGAGAAGCAAGAGGGGGGAGGAGAAGAAGTACAAGAGGGAGAGGAGGAGGAGGAGGAGGAAAAGGGGGAGAAGACAATTTTGTTCGAGGAGGGCTCAACGAACACATAATTAAGCAAAGATTACTAAGTACTTATATACTTTGTGGCAAAGACACACGCCTGCAACTGTAGCAAGACACACACATGCACACACACACACACACACACACGCACACGCACGCGCACTCACGGGCAGATAGAGCGAGAGAGACGGCAAGAGAGATAGCAAGAGAGAGAGCGAGGGAGGGGATGGGTGTCGCACTTTGTTGGGGTCCACGATGCCCACAGCCGCGCGATGCACGGGGCTGACCGACAGATCGGCCGCCTTCACCTCCCACACCTGCGCCGGCGAGAACCAGACGTCCACTTGCAGCGTGTCCCCCCACCTGTAGTAGGACTGCGCGGTGTATCGCCAGCTCAGCACACGAGCACGCACACAGGCACGCAGGCACGCACGCAGGCATATGCATGCACAAAGACGCACGCGCACGCGCCGCATGTACGCGCGCACCCACGCCCGCACGCACACGCACAAATATACAGACAAACACAGGCACACAGGCGCACATGCCAGCACACACATACACGGACAGAAGAGACACACACGTGTGTGCCACGTCAGATGCGTGCACCATGCCGGGCGCGCGCGCGCGCCAAGTCAGCAGCAGGCGCACGCGCGTGTGTGCACCTGCTATCTTGCCAGAGTGGCTCACACAAGTCCAAGCTTGGCCTCATTAGGCATCGGGACGGGCCGGGGAGGCTGATGTGGCAGTGTACATAGCTGATGTGGCAATTTACACAGCTGACATGGCAGTGTACACGGCTGACGTGGCAGCATGTGCAGCTGACGTGATAGTGCACGTAGTCATGCGAGGGGTGAAAAATGAGCACGTTTTGATGTGAGCTGGCGTGTTGTAGCGTGCGCGATCAATCTGCCTGCCTGCAAGAACTTGGGCGGCGTGTTTGGACGGCCGGGAGAGGGAACAAGAGAAAAAGGCATTGAGGTTGAGCATTGACGGAACAGCTGTAGGACACAGACTGTAGGTTGTGCTGTTTCCCGATATACGCTCTTTTGGCCTTAGTTTCTAACGTATGTTCTTCGGTACTTCGGCTACTCGCAGCATCAGCACTGGTTTTTGACCTGAAGCCCCTCTCTCTCTCTCACACACACACATATAGAGGATAGAAAAACATACATGTGTACCCTTGCATGCATGTGTGTGTGCTTTATCTCTTTTGCCACAGACTGAAGAAGCAACAGCAAGCAGAGGAGCGACCTAGAGACGGGAAAAGAGGGACTTGAGTGAAGGTGAGAGATGAGAGAAAAAGAAAGCAAGCAAGAGAGGGGGAGAAAAAGAGAGAGCGAGCGAGAGAGGGGGAGAGACAAGAGAGAGATCGAGCGAGAGAGGGGAAGAGACGAGAAAGAGAGCGAGCGAAAGAGGGGGAGAGACAAGGGAGCGAGCGAGCGAGAAAGGGGGAGAGACGAGGGAGCGAGCGAGCGAGAGAGGGGACGAGACGAGAAAGAGAGCGAGCGAAAGAAGGGGAGAGACAAGGGAGCGAGCGAGCGAGAGGGGGAGAGACGAGGGAGAGAGCGAGCAAGAGAGGGGGAGACGCACAGCTGGCTTCTCGATGATGCTTTCTCTCAGGCTCGCCGATTGTTCCGCCAGCACCGTCTCCGAGAATCCCGTGCCTATCCCCCCCCCCCCCCCCCCCCCCCCCCCCCCCCCCCCCCCCCCCNCCCCCCCCCCACACACACACCAAGCACGGTTCATTAAGTGAATTAGACAACTGGAGTAGTCAAAGGTAAACGAGGGGTATTTTCTTCAAAAAAGTGTTGTTTCGTCATTTAGAATGAATCTGACGGGTGCAAAGCCAACACACACAATAAACACACACATAAACACTTGAAAGGCTTGTGAACGACGACAAGCAGGAGGGCTGGCAAAAGCATGCAGACTGCAAGCAAGCCCGCGCAGAGAGATGGGGAAGGGACGCAGAAGAACGTACACACTACATGCAGGAACAAGTTTATGCACGTGGGTATCTCTTTCCTTAAGTGTGTATCTCTTTCCTTAAGTGTGTGTGCGTGTGTCGTATATGCCCATACGTGTGCGTGTGGGTGTGTGTGTGTGTGTGTGTGCGCGCGCGCACGTGCGGGTGCGCATGCTTACATGTGTGTACTGCCCCTCTCTTTTGCTCCGCGTGGACATATGTACATGCATGATGCCTGGGCGTGCGTGCGCCCGTGTGAGTGGGTTGCACCTGTGCCCCATTGTGCATGTGTCTGTCTACTGCTGTGCGTGTGCGTGCATGTGCACATGTATGTGTGTGTGTGTGTCTGTTTGTGTGTGTGTGTGTGTGTGTTTGTGTTTGTGCGTGTGTGAGAGAGAGAGGGAGAGAGAGAGCGCACCGATCTTGCAGATGGACTGGTACTCCTCGCGCTCGTCGTCGTAGCACGCCAAAAGGAAGGCACCGAAGACACCTGCCAACACCACACACGCGTCACATCGCATGCCATGACCCTCCCCACCCCCCCGGGCCCGCGCGCGCACTTGCGTGTGAGCATCAGTGCATGCACGTGTGCGTGTGTGTGCGCGTGTGTGCGCTTGTGTGTGTCTGTATGCAGGTGTGGTGCGCAGATACATGAGTGTGAGCGAGAGCGAAAGCGAGAGCCAGCGCCAGAGCCAGAGCCAGAGCGGGGACATGAGGGCGAGCGTAAAGAGGTGTCATGTTTGCAGGGGTCCATGCACGCTCGCCACGTGTCGAGCTTGCGTGTGTCACATGTCAAGCCTCGGTGCGTCTGCTTGCCAAGACTGAGATTGTCTTGTTGTCACTAGACACACATACAGACACACACACGCACACACACGCACGCACGCATTCCCACATGCGCGCGCACACACACACACGTGTGTGGACATGTGACACACATCTGGCTGCCTTGTTCTGTTTGGGAACGCGTGGCACTTTCTCTGGCTGCTAGGTGGCAGGCTCCCCAGCCACGTCCCCGGGATAGTCCCCGTCGCCCCTCAAACTCAAAATCCCAAATGCCCAAATTGCACAGCAAAGGCAAAAGACACCCAGCCTGAAAGTACAGACCCAGACCTAAAGTCCGTCTAAAGTCCTTGATCGCGGAGCACCAACCCCTAGAACCCTAAACCCAAAAACTGAAACCTAAACCTTAACCGGAACCCGAGCCCCTTCTTCTACCCCTAACAAGTTGCCCCAAAGAGTCGGCTCCAAAGATTCGCCAGCGGATTGGACGGAGGGTAAGGGGGTTTCAAAACTCCAGAGCCGCGTCTGGCCTTACGACAGACTTGTGCAGTGTGAGTTGTATTCTGGCCTCGGGTTTAGACCTCCGATGCTGGCGAGGAAGGTTAGGGTTGGGGTAGGCTTGAGTAGCACATTGAGATGGGTGTAGTTTAGGATTGAGATGAGGTTAGGTTAGGATTGAGATGGGGGATTAGGTTTGGATTGAGAAGGGATTACGTTAGGAATGAGATGGAATTGGGTTAGGATTTGAGATGGGATAAAATTATGATGAGATAGGATTAGGTTAGCAGTGAAATAGGGTTGGGTTAGGAATGCATTCACGCACCTGCGCGCTTGCCACGTCCATGAAAGGCGCCGATGGGCACCAGATCGAGCGAGTCTCCCAAACTGGCGCACACATTGCCAAAGGTCAACCCGCCCGTTCCAATATTCAACATCATTTTCCCAGAATAAAAGTGATATTCCAATGATGTTGATATGAACAACAATGGTTGAAGTGATACTTTCGAAAAACCCGCCCAAGAATCCATACACATGCAATAACGCAAGAGCCAAGAACGCAAGTACGGGCACTTCACTTCACCCAGCAGCCACCGGCAAATTGATGCATGCAAGCGCAACACTTCTTCCTCCACAAATTGACAGGCTTCTTAGTCCATCACTGATTCTGAAATTACGAGCAGATGCGGGGAGAAATATAAGGACGCGTCGCCTTTCAAAGGTGCCAGGTGGCGGGCTGAGCCCATCGCCAGGTGGCGGACTGAGCCTGTCTCCAGGTGGCAGCCTCTGAAAGTGCCAGGTGGCAAGCGCCAGGTGGCGGCCGCGTGCTTACTTGTCCATGTAGTCCTTCTTGAGCTTGAGCCAGTTGTTGGAGCGCTTCGCTGGCTCGTACGTCGCCTCCTGTCTCAACGTCTTCACCATGCACCCCTCGCAGCTGTCAAATCCTCCTCACCCCCCACCATCAAAACCCCCTCCGCACACCACACCCACACACTCACCCTCGCAGCTGTTAATGCCTCCCCACCCCCACTCCACCTCCCACCAAATGAGCACTTTACACCTGTCAATGGCTGTGGGGGGACAAACTCACAAATACGTAACATGAACACGCACCCACTCACCCAGAAAGACAACCACAAAGAGACACACACCCGCACGCAGGCACGCGCGCACACACAACACACACATATGCACACGCACACGCACACACGCACATGCACACGCACATGCACGCACGCACAAGCACGCACAGATGCACAGCCACAGTCACTTGCATATGCACACGCACACTTGCACGCACAGAACACACCTCCATGTATATGTGCGTCAACAAGTATATATACATTCAAGTGTGAACATGGAGTGAAGCCAGCATGTGCTGTTTTACGACCCCCCCGCACCTGTCGTTGACGGCGTCGTTGAGAAACGTTTGCATCTCGTCCGTGTCGCGCGTCGTTATGGCCGTTGCAAACTCGAAGGCGCCCGGGGCCGTGTCGAACGACTCGTACAGCAGCTGCTCAAAAATCCGTCTTACCATAAATTGTTATTTATTTGATCAATTGAATTTCATATATTATACCAGATTTATTATACCAAATATATCTCACCAAATTATACTATTTCATGAACTATATTAACCCACAATAACAATAATAATATTATGTAATATTGCTCGCTCCTTAACAGGGAACTGCGCTAGTGAAGAGAAACATTCGCATCCACATTCGTTTTAGTATGTGTGTATGACTGTGTGCAAAATCACGTATGTCCATGATTAACCACATCTCCTAGGTGAGTGCTGTGCTCGTCTTACTCTTGTACACACACACGCTCGCGGAGAAGCATACACACACACACAAGCACCCAAAAATGTGTATACGTACATTTGCATGCAAGTAATCAAAGCCTGGGAGAAACAAAAGAACAAGCACACAACGCGCATGAAAATGTGAGCGTGTGTAAGAGCATACATTCGAGTGTCCCGCATCACTCTGCAAGTCCCTGGCCTCAGCATGCTCACATTCTTGATTGAGTTTTTCAGCAGCGTGGGCCATTTTACATACCTATCCGATGTATAATTCCTCCCACGTGAAAGTTCATGTCTAAGAAATATGAAAACCATAACAAGCATGGGCCCATGTCCTCGGGAGTCCAAACTTGCCCACCTTCCGTCCAGCAGCTGATGCTGCAGTTGATGCAATCAGTTGCGAGCCTCACTTGGGACAGGTACACAGGCACTTCCGCTTTCTTCTGCGTTGACGATTCTAGTTCTGCTCAACTTTGACCTACTTCGACCGCTACATCTATACCTTCACTCTCAGTGTTGCACGGGCAGTGCCCCCCCACCATCCAGCAGTTAAGGAGCTCTTTTCTCACTCTACTCTCCACATTCTTATTTCTTTTCTTCCTTTTATGAGTGTGCACGAGGAAAGTTTGACGAGGGAGCTCCATCCGGCGGCTCCGCGCACCTTCCTGTGCCTGAGATTCCCAAAATATTAACTTTGATCCCACTTCTCTGCATGCACCAAATGGGAGACCTTCAAGCGGTGCGCGCGCGTACATTCCTGTGCTGAACAGGCTACTCCTGCCTTTTTCCCCTTCTGCTTTAGAAGGTTCCCATTGCTATTTCGCTCCCATTTTCCTCTCACAATTTCAATTTCTACCCTTGAGGAATTTTCGAGAAAACCGATCAGAGGAGTAAGCGCGTAGAGAAGCAAGGACACATCTTCTGGCAATCACTAGCTGCTCCTGCAGGGGCTCTCCGTTCCTCTTCAAATGATTTTACACAGGATTCTTATGCCTCATTTTGGGACAATAAGGAGTCAAGCTGGTGCTTACGTGCAAACAAGTTTTCTTTTTATGCGCGCGTGTGTACGTGCATGTTTGAGTGTGTATGTGTGTGCGTGTGACATGGCATGTGTGTGTGTGTGTGTGTGCACGTGTGCGTGTGACGGCGGGCGTGCGTGCATGCGCGTGTGTGTATAGGCATAAGTGCGTGTGCTTGTGTCCGTGCGTGTGCTTGTGTCCGTGTGTGTGTGTGTGTGTGTGTGTCCGTGTGTGCGTGTGTGCGCCTCTGTATGTGTGTGGAAGAATGAAGCCGGAGCGCGCGCGCACCTTCCGGCGATCCACGAGCTGCTCCTGCAGCAGCTCGCGGCCGTTGACGTAGAGCAGGTCGAACGCGAACAGGCACACCTGCACTTTGATGTCGCCCATGATCACGCCCTTGCGCGCGCGCGTCGACAGCACCTGAGAGTTCATCAAGGGAAGGGGGAGGGGGGGCGGGGGGAGCTCAGTCAGTGGTAATAAGGGAGGGAGGAAAGGAGGGGAAGGGTGGGAGGGAGGGAGAGAGGGGAGTAAGGGTGGGGGGTAGCCGAGGCAAAAGAAGGAAGGGAGGGAGGGAGAGGAAGGGGCGTGAGCGAGAAAGGGAGGGAGGCAGGGAGGGAGGTCCGAAGAAAAGCACCACAGGAGTAAGTCAGTAAGAACCTCAGGAGCAGCAGCAGCAGCAGCAGCGGCAGCACCAGCAGCATCAGCGGCAGCGGCAGCAGCTGCATGCAACATATCTTGCAGCAGCATGGAACTAGAGTCCAGGCATCAGCACATTAGCAGCATCAGCAGCACACAACAACAGCAGCAGCAGTAGCAGCAACTGCAGTGTCATGCAGTAGGGGCAGGAGCAGCAGCAGTGCCGTGTTACCACCATCTCTGCTGAATATGTGCAGGCAAGGTTAGAGGAAGGGGGGGGGGGGGAGGCGTGAGTGAGTGTGGCTTTCAGTAAGGGTCAGAGTGCAAGTCAAACGGACGTGAAGATATCTGAGACGAGATGGCGCTTTAGGAAACAAAGACAGCATGCCCTCGTGTACAAGCAACTGACACACGCACACATGTGCGCGCGCACACATTTGTGCACATACAAATTGCACACGCAGAAACAAGCACACACGCGCATCAACATACGCGTGCAGACCCCACAAAGCAATGCACACACACGCACACGCACGCACACACTCGCACACACACGCACCTGCACGCGCACACACATACACACAGACGCACCTGAAAAGGCAGGATGCGGTTGTGCTCTCTGTCGAAGGCCACCACCTCGCCGTCAAGCACAAACGTCTTCACCCCCTCCTTCTTGTACCTTCACTTTCACCCCCACCCCCCCACCGTCATATAGGCGCCACTGTGAGAGTTGCCACGCGCGGTGTCGCTAACGCTGCGAGGGCCCTGTCACTGACGAGAGCAACGAGTCCAACCACGCTCTCTCCTTTGCGTATCTCCATACGCACCCTCCTCATCACCACCCTCTCATACTCTCATTCTTGCAAGTCAAGTGCACGCAACAGCGCGAGATTCGTCGCTAATGAGAGAAGTCATTTTAGCGTTTTTGCGTCAAGTGCAAGCAAGAGCGTGAGAGCTGACGCCAGCAGTGTCACTAGGCAGAGTCGCTAATGTGAGAGAGTTGTGTCGCTAATGAGAAGAAAGGAAAGTTAAAGACTGCTCATCTCACATCACGGCAGCAAAAGAGCGCTCACGAGGGGCACCGCCTGCGGGGGGGGGGCATTCTGTCAGAGCTGACAGCACAAGCAGCGGCGCTATCCGAGTGGCACGCAATTGTCACTTATGCGAGGGAGGAGAAGCCACCAATGCGGTGAGAGGGTGCTGTCATGAAAGCGAGGAAATATATATAAGAAATGTTATCCGTAAGCGCCTTGTATGACGGATTATAATGGATGGATACATACTTTTTGACGAGGGCGACAATGTCGGGAAACTTCTGCGTGTTGCGCTCCGCGTTGCGGCTGTACACCTCCACACTGCCGTCCTCTAGGCAGTGGACCTGCACTCACACCCCCACCCCCAGCCCACACACAGATGAAAAAGACTGACACACACACTGCCATTCACAGGCACACACACACGCACACACACACGAACACACACCTATGCATTGTCAAAGACACAATCACTTGCCCACACTATCACGCCCACGCACACACACGCACACACACACTTAATACACTGCCGTCCTGCAATCACCCCCCCACTTGAACATGCACACCTTTACACTGAGACACACAAAAACACACATGCACACTAACACCAACACACACACACACAGACACGCACACACACTGCCATTCCTCAGGCAGTGCACTTGCGCACGCAAGCGCACATATAGGTGAGGAAACGTCACACGCTCCCATCCGTGCGCGCACAAACGCGCGTGCATTTCTGCAAACATGCATGAACACGTGCACGCAACCTGCAGGCACATAAGCATGCACGCACACACGCACTCACACACGCACACACACACACGCATACACATGCACATATGCACACACGTACACGCGCACACACACACGGGGAAACGCACACACCGCCCAGCCCGCAGGTACGCACATGCACATGCACCCTCCTGCACACGGCCCCTCCCCCCCTCCCCCTCCCCCCCTCACGCTCGCAAGCGCGCGAATGCGCGCGCTCTCCCACGCGCTCGCGCTCTCTTGCCCACGCACCTGTGCGCGCTCGCCGTCGTACTTGTATTCGCACGTGAACTCCACCCCCTGGAACTTGTCGAAGATTTCCGAGATGCCCTTGGTGGGCTTGGCCAGCATGGGCCCCACGGGGATGCCGAGGCAAAAGCGGCACCGCTCTGGAAGCGTTCGCACTCCCCCGGGGCCCAGGAGGGCGGGCACCAGCTNTGATCTATCAAGCAATCAACTTGCTCCTGCACAGATGCGCAAATCGGGCCGGTGCGCGCCCTCACGTTGTGTATAATGTCGCCCCTTGCCAGGCCCTCGAGGGCTTTGAGGCACGCCGGTTTGTGTGCATGGATGGACTGTGCCAGGTCAGCAGCGGTGACGTGGGCGGGGTTCCAGAGCTCGAGCTTGCGGTGGGCGGTCTCCACCTTGAACTCCACGTGCTTCTGCTCCCCACTCGCCTCTTGCCCCTCTGCGCTCTCCCCCAGCATGTCGGCACCGTCCTCCACCTTGGCTGCCCCTCCCACCACACCCCCACGTTGTCAATCTCAACGGAGCCCCAGCCAGCAGCAGCTCAGAATACTCGCGTCCATACGTACCGACGCCGAAGAGGGGGAAGTCTGTGAAGGCGTGGAAGCAGAGAGCAGGCAGACATGAGTCAGTGACCTCATTTATTTTGCACAGTGATGTTCCAGTGATGGAAGACAGAGGAAAGAGTTGCTGGGAAGCTATCTGACAACAGATTGTTCATCTCAAGCAGGCTAAAGTGAGCGGAAGGCAGAGGAGGCACCAAGAAAAAGAGAAAGAGGAAGGGGGGGAGAGTGGCATACAGCGAGCGTGGCGAGCCTGCGCCCGCAGGGCCTCCATCTTCCACGCGTACAGGGGCTCGCGCACAAACACGTCCAGCACGGCCGTCAGCACGGCGCGCTTGCGCCGCAGCGCCGCCAGGCAGTGCACCATGTCCGCGCGCAGCAGCGCCGCTCCATCTAGCGGGAGCACCAGCGCCGTGAGCTGCGCCGTGAGGCGGAAGGGCACCAGCTCCGGCACCTCCAGCAGCTGCGTGGCCGTGCCGAAGCTGTACCCAAAGTCGATGCCCACCAGCGTGCCGTCGCGCGTGTCCACCACAAAATTGCGCAGGTGGCGGTCGCCCACGCCCGCCACGTAGCCGCACACGCTGAGCGCCGCCATGCTGTGCGCCAGCTGCGCGCGCATGTTGAAGAAGTCCTCGGGCCCTGCGGCCATCTTCGCGACGCCCGTACGCAGCGTGTCCCACGGCACCTGCCGCTGCAGCGACGCCAGCTGGCGTGCCACCTCGTCGCGCCCCACGATCTCGTACATCCTCTGGTACATTGCCGCCCGCCCCCCGCGCGCGTCCTGCCCCTGGCTGCCTCTGCGCGTCACCCACTTGCCGTAGTCCGCGGCCAGCTCTGCAAAGAACTCCTCGGGCTTCTTGTCGCCTCCACTGCTGGTGCTGCTCCGGGTGGCGGTGGTGGTGGTAATGCTGGCAGCAGCAGCAGAGGTGTGGCGAGCGGCGGCCCAGACGGCGGCCAGGCCGTCGCAGAGCACGTCGTGGAGCACGCGCGAATGCGCCACGTACTGCAGGAGGCCGCAGCGCTTGCTCAGCGGCACCACGCCGTACGTGCGTACGCGCAGCCTGCTTGCCCATCCCCACCCACCCACACGCGCCACACCAGCACACAACAAGCCCGCGTGTTTAAGTCACCCACAGCACAATGCCGCACAAGCTACTGCTAGCGGCTCGCGCGCACGTGCGCACGTGTACACTGTGCATGCACCCCATGATCTGGATCGCGTGTTGACTCTCTCTCTTTCTCTGCCGTGACGTTATTCCGCATGGGCTCATCACCATGGACCTGGACCTGTGCCATTGCCCCCCCCCCAGCACTTCAAGTACACACTTCCAGCACACAAACGCAAGTTTTTGGCACGCGCGACAGCAACTTGATGTACCCCCCCCGCAGGCACAGGCAGGGGGCGGGGGGCAGGAAAGCGCACGCACGCACCTGCGCTTGGCGCACGCGGCGTCCTGCAGCAGCACCTGGTTCATGACCTGGAACAGCTGCTGCACGCGCTGGTCCTGCCGCACGTCCTCGCCGCCCTTGAGCACAAAGCGGTACTCGCGCTCGTCGGACCCGCGCATCGTCACCAGCTTGGGGCTCTGCTTGGAAGCAAACGCACGCATCTGTGCGTCCACGCCCACCAGCTTAACGTGCGCCTCCGGATCCGGCGCATCCCACGACGCGTACTGCCCCGGTATCTCCACCTCCACCTCCATCTCCATCTTCCCCTCCGCCTTCTTTGCCGCGCCCGCACCCGCACCAAGGCCAGCTGCAGCAGCCACGCCCGCAGCGCCTGCAGCGGCCAATGGATCATACGATGCGAGCCAGGCTGAGTGCGCGGCTAGGGACAGCTGGCCAGACGGTGTGCCTGCGCCAGCCCGCAGCTTCTCGCGGAGCTTCAAGTACCACGCGCGGAACGACCTGGGTTCGATCTCGCCACTGGCCAGCCGACTCCCGCCGGCGCCCAGCTCCTTCTCCACGTGCGCGCGGTAGCCCTGCGCAAATTTCAGGTTGTACTCACCTGCCTGCCGGCCGGGCGCGCGCATGGCCGCCTCGTCCAGGCAGTCTGCAAACACCCGCCGATACACAGCCGCCGCCTGGCGCCTGTCGCCCCTCTGCAGGCACACGGCAATGTCTTCCAGCCCCGCTTCCAGGCGCTGCTGCGGGAACCACGCCACGTCCTCCAGCGCACGAGCAAAGCTCTCCAGCCGCGGGCTCTCCAGGAGCCCCGCCAGGCGTGCCGTGCGCTCCTTGGCCAGCGCAGACATGTCCTCGCGGCTGACCCTGTAGGGGAAGAAGAGCGCCTGCGGGTATTGCGCAGCAATGGCTTCCAGAATGCGCACCAGGGCCTCGCCCTCGGGCTCGTCCACGGCGGCCAGCATCTGCGGGATCCACGCGATGAAGAGCCACGTGGGGACGCGCGGGGCGCGCGCGCGAAAGCATGAGAGCGTGTGCGGGTGCTTCCCGAGGAGCGCCAGCACGCGCGCGAGGCCGCAGCGGGCGGGCATGGACGCCCCCCCCGCGCTGCTGCCAGCCAGCGCTTTCAGCAGGTTGTCCACCACCAGTGCCGCATAGCTGCTGGCCGGCGGCAGCCCCGCCCCCTGCTGCTTGCCCCCCTCCTCCTCCTCCTGGGAGGGCCCCAGGGAAGCGGGAGCAGTAAGGAGGTCGTCGCAGAAGAGGGCCAGCTTCAAGGCTGCCTTGGAGGCCACCCGCGCCTTGCTGCCGCCTCCGCTGCTGCCGTCATCACTGCCATCCCCAGCACCACCACCACCGTCGGCGGCAGCAGAAGCTGTTGCCACCGCCCGGGTGTAGGAGGCGTATGCCGTGGCCAGATGGTTCATCTCCGGTTGATTCAGCAGGCGGGTGCCTGGCGGGTGCCAGGTGGCGGTGCTGAGGGCCAGCTGAGCTGAGGTGTCGGCCCGGAGTAGATCAAATGTGGGGCTCCTTGTTCTGCTGCTGCTGCTGCTTGTGCCCTCGGGAGGGTCACACTTGTCAATGAGCGCTAGCGCCTGCATGCACCACCCCCCTCCCCCTCCCAGTCAGCCACCCCTTGCTCTGGGGGCCTGCGAGGAGGGCCAGCCAAGAGCTCCCCAGGCGTGAGTGACAATGGAGCCCTCCTACTGCTGGCCCACGGAATCGGACAGGGTCACATGAATTGGGGGGGGGCAACACTCACGGAGAGGAGCAGGCCGGCTGCTGTCGTGGGGTCGTAGGGCTGCTTGCGGGCGGCCTGCAGGCGCCACACTTTGACGGCAGCCTTGGCGTACTCGTAGCTGCTGCTGCTGCTGCTGCTGCTGCCGCAGCTGCCGTACTCGTCCAGGTACCTCTGCCAGGTGTCGCATGACCGAGCAGGCACGCACCACGCATCCCAACATCATGAGGAGCTGAGGGGGCTTTGTCTGTCCAGCTCAAGCTATGCGATCAGACGGTATCCTATCCAGTCTCTCTCTACCCTGCCTCATCCCTGCAGCGCCTGGGAAGACGCCTGGTCATGGCCACACACAAGCATGCCCACTGCGTGTCAGCAGTGCACCCTGGAAGTGTGTCAGTTGAAACGTGTGTACGTGTGTGTGTGCGCGCGCGCGCGCGTGAGGGAGGTGGCAGGGGGAGATGCCTGAGATGGGGCAGTCAATCAAATCAGTGCGTAGGCTCCCAGACATGACACAAACTCTGCCGGAGGGGCAGGAGTGCGCAGGCACGCACCTGTGCCACGTCCAGGTTGCCCATCTTGCGCGCGCCCGCCCGCCCACGCACGCACCCACCTTGTACTCGCTCTTGATCTGTGCCTCCTTGCGCCCCGTGGCCTCCGCCAGCACCTTCACAACGGTGGAGTCGCCCACGCCCAGCTCCACGCCCTCGTGAGGTGGCGCCACGCGGTTGGCCGAGAGGTACACGAGATCGAGGAGATCCGACGGCGAGGTGTGCATCACCGTGCGGAACGCGTTGCACAAGATCTCAATGATCGCCAGCCGGCCCGGCTCGTGCGCAATGCCTGCGTCACGACAGGGCCTCCGGGTTTTGTAGGGTTTAGGTTTAGGGTTAGGGCTTAGGTTTTCGAGTTTTTTAGGTTTTTAGGGTGTCAGATTTTCAGTTTCGGGTTTGGCATGTTAAGTGAAAGGTTTTGGTGTTAAGGCTTTTTATGTCAGGATGTCAGGTCTGAGGTTTATGGTTTGGGATAGGTTGTGGGCGGAAGGCGAAGGGATACCCGGCTCGGTGCGCGCTCCCTGACTGCAGGAGGCTTAAGCGTTTAGGTTTAGGGTGAGGTTGGGTGGAGGGGTGAGGGTGGGGTTTAGGGTTTAGTCCAAGGGGCAGGGTGGGTGGGGGAGCGGGAACTCGACGCGGGCCAGCCTGCTTGTAGCGCGTGCTATCCTCGCTTTTTTGAAGAGGGGGGTGGTGGCAAAAAATATGAAGGTAGGTTTTTGGGACTCAGATGCCTGTACTGGAATTCTTTCTCCTGGGCGGGGCGGGGCGGGGCCCCG
>WELA01010100.1:580268-591411 GCA_009602735.1 Mesotaenium endlicherianum | reverse complement strand
GGGGGGACCCGTTTGAGTGTGGGGGGGAGCCATCTGGCCGTGGGGGGCGTTTGACGGCGGGGCCAACTTGACCTGCCATGCCCCTGCTGCACCACCACGCGTCGTGCGGCTGCGGCAGGTGCAAGCGTGCGCGCGTGCGCGCGCGTGAGTATGCACGCAGGGCGTCTGGTCCACAAGGTGAAGAAGAGCGCGACACATGCCGCCCTGGTAGAGGTGACAGGCGCCGGGCGTGCGGTCCTACAAAGTGACCGACAGGTGTGCAACCCTACAAAGTGAACATGAATGCGGGGCACGAACGCAACACGTGTCGTATGGAAGAGGGCACGCAGCAAGCAGAGCTGGAGGAAGCCGGCTGGCGAGCTGGCGAGCTGGCGAGTGAATGGTGGGTGCGTGATTTTCTCAGACCCACTCAAAGTTGACTTCACTAATGTTGGAGAATCAGTGCGGCATTCAGGGGAGGTAAGAGGAGGGGCAAAAGGGGGTCTTAGGGTTCACAACTTCCCCTTCTGAAGGTGCAAAAGCCAACCAAAAAATGTGGTAGTGGTAGAAAATGTGGGGTTAGGTTGGCGTAGGTATCAACGTTTTAGTAAATTAAAATTAGGGTCTGGTTTATGGTTAGGGTTTGGTTTCCGGGTTAACTTTTATGGGTAGAATTTAATTTTAGGATTAGGGTGTGGTTTAGGGGTAGGGTTGGGGCCGGAGCGTGCACCTCCAGTGGAAGCGGGAGGACTCGCTGGGGGGCGTGTGTGTCCCCCCACGCACTCTTCTCATCAGCTCGGACTTATACTGCTCCCCGCAACACATCCCACGAGAGACACAGACGACAAGCGCGGGGGAGCACGAAAGCAGAGCTTGAGGAGAAGATATCATTCGTTGTCTCGCTTAAATTGTCTCGCTTGAACCTCTCCTGTCTCGGCATAAGCCTCTGTTGTATGTTGCATATCGTATGGAGTAAAAGAGTAAGCTCTGCTGCTTTGAGTGAGAAACGCCCGCTGCATTGACAAAATCCTCCGCTGCGTTGAGTAAATCCCCCTTTGTGTTGAGTAAAAGTACCAGTAAAGCCCTTCTCCTGTTTGAGTCAAACTACAAGCGAGACCTTTCTCCCAAATTCCAAACACACAAGAGTGTGATTGCAAAAAGAGTTGAGGGGCAGCCCGCTGCCCCTGGCATGTGGGCAAGATCTTCCTCCTCCTCCTTCCTTCTTTGCTTTCGCCCTCCCCGCACGCACCCCGACTTGTACTCCATCCCGAAGGAGGTCGCTAGCGTGACGTGGAAGGCTATATGGACACAGAGTTAGTGAAGAGGCGGCATGACAGCCCGTCCCTCGTGTTACATTACAGGCAGAGACTGCCCAGATGGTAAGCCCCGTGTATGCAATTTACTCGCTCCCCTCTCTTGCTCTCTCACTCGCTCCCCTCTCTTGCTCTCCCGCGCACGCTGCCCCTCGCGCTGCGCCCCAAGTTGTGGGCGGCCAGCATGGAAGAAACGAGCAAGGACGCNGGGGGGGGGGGGGGGGGGGGGGGGGGGGGGGGGGGGGGGGGGGGGGGGGGGGGGGGGGGGGGGGGGGGGGGGGGGGGGGGGGGGGGGGGGGGAGCAGGAGCGAGGAAAGAAAGAGAGAGAAAGAGAGAGAGAAAGCGTGAAAGAGATGAGAAAGGTACCCCACCTCCTCCACATAAAGCGCGGCCCGGCTGTCTTTGTCCGCAGTGTTGGTCAGCAGGACATCGCAGTCAGAAAGAGCCAGAAGGGCCAGGAGAGCCAGAAGAGCCCGAAGAGACAGAAAAGCCAGAAGAGCCAGAAGAGCCGAAAGAGCCGAAAGAGCCGAAAGAGCCAAAAGAGCCAAAAGAGCCGGCCAGAAGCACGGGGCGAGGGGGGGAGAGGCAGGAGCGAGAGGAGGAAGGAAAGAGAGAGGGAGAGAGAGAGAGAGGGGGGGGGGGGAGCCGCACCTCCTCGACGTAGCGCGCGGCCACGTTGTTCTCGTCCGTGGTGTTGAGCAGCAGCACCTCGTCGGCGGTGATGATGCACCGGATCTGCTCCAGGTTCACCACGATCGCCCTCTCGCGCCCCAGGATGGTGGAGGGGTACACGAATACGGGGTCGAGCAGCCGCAGGTCGCGCGCCGGGAGCTCGCACCTGGCAGCGCCGCATGCACGCACGCACGCACCAATGATTCGATAAGGATCGAATGCTGCATCTAGGGTGGACTGGGAGCTCGTATCTGGACGCGCCACGACACCATGCACAGGCAGCAGCGTCGCACGCACAGGCAGCAGCGCAACCACACGCGCACAGGAAGCCGCGCCGCAGGGCAGGAGCAGTGCCACCGCACAACCAAATGTAATCAGGACTTTACGCTAAATGCGCCCGCACGCATGGGCAGCAGCACGGCATGCACAGGCGGCAGCGCCGCACGCGCAGGCATTAGCGTTGCATGCGTAGGCGGTAGCGTTGCACGCACAGGCAGCAGCACCGCATGCAGACACGGATCTCCAGATCCAGGAGCCGTAGATCACACACATGCGGGAGCTTGCATGTGGGAGCCCCGCAAGAGCACAGGCAGCAGCGCCACACGTGCACGGGGTGTAGGGTTTAAGATTTCACGAAGGAGATATGCGCGCCCGGAAGAGGTGGCGAGGCCAGTCTCCACACTAAGAGACTAGGGCACCTTCATGAGCTAACTCTATGAGCTTCCCTAAGGAGCGCTGACCCCATGATTGTACGCCCTATCAAGCCGTGACCCTAGGGAGCCATGACCCTAGGGGAGCTATGACCCTAGGGAGCTATGACCCTTGGGAGCTATGACCCTAGGGAGCTATGACCCCTACTAAGCTATGACCAAATAGAGTTGGGGGGGCGCAGGCGGCTTCCACGCAGGCTGCAGCCAAGCCGGCTTTCAGATGCATGGTGATGCCCTCTTTGCCTTGGAGGGCACGCCTGGCAGTCCCAGCGGTGGGTCGGCCAGGGAGCCATTATGACGCGAGTGGGACAGGAGCTCTGCATCGCTGACTGGCACGCAGAAGTTTTAAACTGCTACTGATGTTTCAAAGTATTACAAATCATTACAAGAATCACCCTGACCGGGAGACTTCCCAGTGACCCGGATCATTAGCTTTGACTACCCAGCGTCCAGATCTGCATCCTTTGTGTCCACAGGCTTGACCACCCAGTGACCCAGACCACTAGATCGAACCAACTGGTGAGTCAAACCACATTTGACTGCACAGTGACCCAGTTCAGTTGGTTTGACTACCTGATGAGCCAGATCACTCAACCCAGATTTGACTACCAAGTGACCCAATCAGTCAAAGTGACCTAGATCTGCAAACCACGTGGCCAACCCACTCAACTCCCCAGAAGCTCTTTACCTCATATGCTCAAAAGGTTGGAAGGACAGCCCTGCTTCTGCTGAAACCCCACACAGAAACTTGAGCCCTCACCTCATGACGACCCTAATGAGTTCCGGTCATCGCCTGAGAATCTAAGTGGTGAAAAGGAAAGTGATGAGGAAGATCTGTTCGATCCCATGAGGTAGTTCTTACCCCAAATAGCTCCTACCCCAGATAGCTCCTACCCCAGATAGCGCAGGAAGTTGGAAGACCTGAGGCCGACACTTCAACAGCCCAACCTCCCTCAAATTTGCCTGAGCCATTGGCGTGCTAATAACCTCCTATGTTATTATTAAGCATGCACGACATATTAGTAGACCAGCAGCACATGGTGGGCCAACCTGGTCCGCTAGTCAACTGGTCAACTGGTCAACTGGTCAACTGGTCTCGTTGCATTGTAGGGCGTGTAGCTGAATTTGTTAGGCATATGATATTGTTTCATTGTTATTAGAGTTGCAGGTTCGAGGGGTTGAATCTTGCACCAATGAGCATGAGCCGCAAAAGTGTTGAAGAAGGGACAGTGTGAACGAACAAGTGTTTCACGGATTACCTCATGTTTCTTCACTGATATCATCGCTACCCCTTACTCCCCCCTAACGTGACTAAACGTCCTGGATCCAACACATTTACTGCCCGTTCATCTCTGAGATATGTTTTGGGTCCAACATATGACCGCCTGTTTAGAGGAAGGTGATAATAATAAGAGGTGTGAGCGAGATGAAATCACATGTAAGGTCCCAGGCCGTGCCCTCACCTTCTCATGATAGCACTTTTATTGACTTCCATGGTCTGGACATTTCCCATCGAGTCGATCTTTATCCAAGACCTCACATGCGCCTTCTTCTTAGTGTCTCCCGTAGCCAACACAGGTCTTCCGGGGACTGGCCCTATCTTTTGAGCAATAGCCGGAGATGGTGGCCTTAAAGGTAAGGCTGCAGCAGGAGGAGTTGGAGGCCTGGGTAGTAACCGCTTCTTTAGCTCATTTTCTAAATCATCACGTGCCATAGTGACTCCACTCAACACTTTGAGAACCTAAGCTAAATAAAACGTTGACCAGATCGGGTGCTGCAAGGCCCTATAAATAACAAGCTTCAGACCTCTATATCCTTACAGGCACGTCATTTGTGAAGCCGCAATGGTCAACTATTCATATAAACTAGAAAACACCCTCTATTCACTTTCTCAAAACAAGTCGCTTGACCTCCCGTATTGCTTACTTAAAGGACTGCGGTATGAGAACATATGACGTCTGGAGCATCAAAGCTCCTCATTTGTCTACCGCCATAATTTTATGTCTTTTTTTTTACATTCCAGAAGTAGCGCGGCTCAATTGCTTATGAGCCAAGCAGAATTCACGCGGACTGAGAGCTGAACGACCACGGTCTTTTCACGTAGCAAGTACAGTTAGGAAGATAGTTAGATCTCACAGTAAGCCCGGCAAAGGGACTATCCTTGCTGAGGAACTTTTGCTTTACGGCAAGCGACTAGAAACAAATGAAGCGCGCTGAAAAATGATCAACTATATCATGTTCGTGCGTCGAAGTGTCTCGTCTCTCCCAGCCTCTTAGAACGTCAGACCGGACCGAGCAAGGGACTAAAGCAGCAGCCTGATCACGATCTTTCTTAGCATTCAAAGGCTGCAACTTAGAAAGCATACCACATATATGCTAGCCCTTAGCTAGGAAACATTTCGAGATGTTTTATGATCACCAGGTAATCCAAGGTGAACGCCGAACATAGGTGCATGTTGTCATGGTCGCCATGTGTCGCCTCAGGTTCACATTAGTCAATCCTAGTCCACCATAATCCCACCCTGGCACATGTTAGCATGTGTTGGCACATCTTGGCTGCCTTTGTACACTTCTGACGCACCCAGACGCACGCCCCATCTTGGCCGGACCAGATTGGACGATTGTAGGTGGATTGTAGGCATCTCGAGGCAGTTGTGGGCGACCCCAAGTGACCCCGAGGCACCCCGAGGGCTGGACCTGGGCTGGACTGCCGCTGAAGGCCGCTGGACCATGCCAGGTCACCGATAAATGGGAAGTCAAAGCTGGATCTGTAGTGCAATTGTGCTAATGTTGCCTGCCTCCCCCACAACCAGCCGTTTCTCCATGAGAACGGATGGTTTGATCGTGGCTTTTGTTTATCCTGTCCTCACAAGTAAATAACGTCAGCAATGTGTAATTACCGATATGTTATGAAAGGGTAAAAAGCTGACCGGATTTTTGAGGGTCATCGCCGGCCCCCGGGGTCACCCTTGGTGATGCTCATGGGCCTTATGGAGCCACCCCAAACGTATAGTAACTAGGTAGTGGATTATACTTGCCTGTCAATCTTTATAACCTAGGGCCATTCGCGATTGGCCTGCAACCAGAAGCCCTTCACTTCGATCATCTCATTTTTACCAGCCCGTCCACCGGTCGTCTTTTCAATCGACTCAAAGATTAGTTATTGTCTTAGTTTGCGATGATCAAGGAAGCTGCCAGTCATTGCTGCACTCGGCAACGACATTCGCCCTAGGCTCGTCCAACAAGTTCTATGTCTGGTTACCCTCCAAGCTCTTTAGTGTTCGGGACCTGCCCCGCAGAGTAGCTGTCGACATGGGCTTCTGCGACCACATTAAGTCTTCTTTTCGTAGTCTTGTCATCCTCAGTGAGGAGGTTGCCACGTATCGTCTTTGTTTCAAGGTAATGTACATTCTCTCTCGCCCTTTGCGTGACTGACGAGTTTCCGATCCAATGATAAGATATTTTTTGTTGACTAGGCGTAAGGGGGAGGAGAGATGGTAAACACAGGGGTTAATATGTTGGACAATACAACGACCGACCTCTTTGGTCGTCTTCGGAGCTTCTCCCAGTATCATTACATCATGCAGGCTGCCTTTGAATATGGCCTTTGGTTGTTGAAGTATTCTCAACTAGACGGCTTAAGGACAGGTGCTTAGGGACAGCTACTACATTCTCATACGCGCTTGAACTCTTGTCTCTTTGATGTGCAGGAGGTGTAAGCAAGCATAGAGTTACTGCAATTGGCATGCGAGCTTAAGCGAGACCAAGACCAGCCTTAGGAGTTCACTTAAGCCAGGGAGTCCAGAGACTAAATCTGCTGTACGCAACAATCAAAAGAACTTTAGTGCTGTACATCAAATTACAGGAAGGAATGCATATCTTTGAAGCCCTGATCTTATAGGTCATCAAAGTGCACACGCTGTTAGCTAAGTGACTCTAGCGTGACGAATATGACGAGCTAATACAGAGGCTAGGATGGCTACAACGAAAGCCCCCCCTAGATTTGATCCAACAGCATATGCTGCTAAGAGGAAAGAGCAGCTGGCGCGTGCGAAAGATTTGCGAGAGGCTCGGAATAAGCCTGGCACTCCTGTCTTTGACACTTCAACAGCTTCATCAGGTATGTAGGAGTCACCTGGAGAATGCCTGCACTATGAAGCAGTCGTCATTTTGGAACTTAACCAGCTTTCCCTACATTGCAAGCGTATTGGAGCGGAGGGCTGTACTGGTTGGCCTGTAACTGGACCTTGGCTTATTAAAACATGTCCAAGACACCTCATTTGACTCGACTGTGGCTAACTTTATTGTCATCGTGTCTCCTAGAAAGCTCTGGGCAGCCTTCTATCAGGATTTAGATGCATCATGCTGTCATGCCCAAACATCCAGTTTGGGTGCGACCTCTGCCGTGCCAAAGCATTCATGCAGATTGTAAATTTTTGACTGCAGGAAGAAGAAAGTCAACAGGGGATGCATTTGGTGGTGAAGCTTCTCAAGAAACATCAAGTACTGACTCAGCCCCGAGAAGACTATCTACACCAGCTTCAGCCTCATCGAGGCCAACAGCCTTACAGCCATCGAATATTCCAGGGCATCAAAGATTGAAATCTGAGTCTGCGGGTACGCTTTTATTTCTCTTTCAATCAGCAACTCATTGTTACCTTGGCTGTTGGAAGCTTGTGGAACTGGTGACTTTTAAACTCAAAAAGTTCATCAAAATCAGCAGGTTATGTTGCCTGACTGGTGTGTGTACCAATTTGTAGGACAACTCTTCTTGTGGTGCCAATCTATTTGCAGCACGTGGTATATAAGATTGCCTCATGCTTTCTTTTGCTGCTAGATGCAGTTCCAGGTGAAGAAGAGGAGGTTTCTTCAACAAATGGCGTGCAGCCTCGTTCTTCAGCTGAATTGAAGAAGGGGTCAAAAATACCGTCGCCTAAGAAGGGCTGGCGACCGAATACGCCCAAGGACAAGTTGAGTGCCATACCCTCTGGCCCTGACCCACAATCCCGGTCAGAATTGATTGAGGTCCATACTGCAGAGCCTGCAGTGGAACGAACCCTCCAAGTGACTGTTGAAGAAGCAGCCAGCAGTCCAGAACCATCACCAGTCCTCGCGAGAAGGCCCAGTCTCTTGTCACGTTCCCTAAAGAAGCTCTTCAAGAGAAATAGCACTTCGCCAGGGAAATCTTCACCTTCCGACTCCCCCTCCAGCTCAAGCCCGCACTCATCAGAGCCTCCATATAGCGAACAACATTCTCATGCCACAGCTCTGGACATCACAGACTCAGCTACCACCCCTGAGCCAAACGGTTGCATCAGTTCTCCTCGTTCTGCTTCTAAACTCAAACCTGGGCTGCCATCACCCCGAGGTACTCTTAGTAGCTCCGTCACTGCAGAGAAGGTTGGGCTATCATCACCTCGGGGTACTCCTAGCGGCTCAGTAACAGCAGAGAAGGTGGAAAAGGCTGAGAAGCCTGGACTTCGTACCAGCCCTCCAACAAAGGCAGCAGCAAAGGCAGGTGACAAGCTACAGGGAGCACAGACGGGATCAAGCAAGCTGCCGCAGCAGCGCCAAAGGTCAGATGATGGACTTCCATCAATGAACGGGAATAAGAAGGCGGAGCCACTTACTTCAAGCAAGTTGACTCCAAAACAGAAAGCTCAGACTAGTCCTCATACACCTGCGAAGTCTGTGGCGACAGCAAAGGAAGTTACAAAGCGGAAATTAGATCTTGGAGTTTCCCAGCCCTCCAGTGCAAGAGGGGAGGAATTTGGAACACCTTCACAAGCACCAGGATTGTCTATGGACAAACCCAAAAGCGGGCCCTTGCCTGGGCCGAGGTTCTCTGGTGAGAATGGTAGAGGAGAGGACTCCAGGCTGTGGAAGAGATCAGCAACAAGCTTAGAGGGGAAAGAAGCAGCAGCGAGGGTAGGAACAGGAGGCGAAGTAGCACCAGCAAAGAGTAGGAGTATCACTGCTGGTATTGGCAGGTTACTGTCTCCAAGGGGCAAGAAAAGCTCTGCAGGAGATGCATCTCCTGTTAAAGCTAGCAAGGAAGAGGCAGCTGAAGCTCCTTCTCCAGTCGATCCGGCTCCAATCCTAGCTGCAGCTCCACTGCCTCCTGCCAGAATGCCCAATGCTAGTCCCGAGCAAAAACAGGAAGGGAGTGCGGCTAAGCCTGCGAAACGAGGACTGTTTGAGTCGCTTGGGCTAGCAAAGGGAAACAAGCAAGAGCAGAAGCAGAGGAAGAGCATGTCAGCAGCCGGGTGAGCAAGTCCTTCCCATGTTCAACATAATATCTGGTCCAATGCTCATTCACAGGGGCTTCCTCGTATGCTCATACTAAGTATGGTGTGTAGTCAAGTACATAACTCTGCGGAAATGACGGGGGTGCCTCGTGTTAGATATCTAGTATGTGGTCCAGTGGTCATCTGCAGAAGTACTTCATCCTTCAAGGAAACGCCTTGTGTACAATATGATAAGGTCGTCAAATGTCACATGTGCATGAGTACTCTTTCCATTATGGAGATGTTTCTATCATCCTCTTGTAGGCAGATCGGGACAGGGCTCCCCCTAAAGCCCGTCAGACATGAAGTATGGTGGTACTGTGAGGGCACCGTGAGCTGCTGCACTCCTTGAAGCTAGAAGTATACTTATACAGGATACTCTTCCTGTGCTGGAGCCCATGCCCTTAATAATGCCGAACATGGCCGGGAGATTTTCTCACAGGGTGCTCATCTCCTATGATATCTGGGTTGGTATTGATGACAGTATTATCAGTTGCATATATAGGGTGGACAAAGCTTTAAATGGCCGAGCACGAGAACCAACTACTACGTAGATTTGAAAGATTATTTTCTGGTTAGTATCTGACAAGAGCATGATTAATTCCGTGGCAGATGCTTTTGAGGTTACCATCTGACTGCAGCTCATTCTAGGATGCAGGGCATTGCTCGGTCATACTTGCACAATCATACATGCTCAGACATGAATTCCAGTAACCCAGTGCCCAGCGTGCTCGCTGCATTCTTCTCGTCGTGGTGTGCTCTGTCACCTCTGTTTGGCAAGTGCATTTCCCGCAAGATGCATTCCGGTGCACTTCCGGCAAGGTCTCCAGGACGTAAGCATCGTAACTAACCATGATGAAGTTTCATCAATGTAGTCCTCTTGCTGCCGGTGTGAGTGAGTCTGCTGGTGCTTATCTCGGTGTCCCCCCGACAGACATCAAGATGCGAGCTCATCCTCGGTGTCGGTAGCTGTGAATTTCCTCCTTGACGTTGCCTGGCCTGAATATAATTTGGTCCCTCTCTAGCATGCTCTCATCCTCAGTGGTGTCTGCACGGGCCCTGCTTGGCGTGCCCTGAGATCTGCTGATGTCTCTCTGGTGTCCCGCTGGTGTCTCTTTGGTGTCCCGCTGGTGTCTCTTTGGTGTCCCTCTAGTGTCTCTCGCGTGTCTCTTGTGTGTCCCTCGTACTCAGCGGTGGCTGCTGGGTCTTCAACAACAGTCCTGGCACTTGGTCTAAACTCGATCACGATGTTTGAAGGAGGCTCTGCGTGGCACTCCCCTCATCCTCAGTGGTGTCCCTGTGGTCCTCCATGGCGACACCTGGCGTGAAATGCATTGGGATCCTCTGAGCAGGCCGGCGAGCAGTGGACCAGTCTTCCCAGGCGAGGCGCCTGAAGACGACGAGTCTGTCGAGCTGACCGAGTGCCCAGATTGCGGCCGCAAGTTTCGTCCTGAGGTTCTCGCCAAGCACTCCGCCATCTGCAAGTAGGTTTTACACCTTTTCCCACATTGGTGGTATTGATATATACATGTGACCATGCTCTAAGTCTTTCCGGAGGCAAGTAGCGGCTGTCATGCACATGTTTTCTTTCATTTTTATCGTCTGAGTCCACGAGCTTCCGCATATTGTCTATATGTATGTGTATATAGCATATATTTATGTATGTACATATATGTATGCATATATCTATTTTATATGCATCATGCTTGCATCTCTGCACTTCTTGCCTGCCCTCATGCTTGCATCTCTCTGCTTTTTTTGCCTGCCTCTCCCTCGCCCGTGAGCAGGAAGGTCTTCCTGACAAAGCGCAAGGCGTTTGATTCGACGGCGCACCGAGTTGCCGGCACCGAGGCAGCGGAGTTTGTGGAGAAGCCACCTGGCAACTGGAGAAGCGCCCAGGCAGGCAGCCGCGGCAGCAGCACTGGCAGCACTAGCAATACTGCATCAGGATCCGGCAAGCCTGCAGCAGCAGCAACAGCAGGCGCAGGAGCAGGAGGAGCAGCGAGAGGAGGGGGAGGGGGAGGGGGAGGAGGAGGCAAGAGCGCAGAAGGAGACAAGAAGCCTGCTTGGAAGGCCAGGAGCGAGGCTTTTCAGGCGGCCATCCGCGCTGCTAGAGAGTACGCGACTCTCTCTCTTTCTCTCTCTCTCTCTCTCTCTCTCTCTCTCTCTCTCTCTCTCTCTC
>WELA01010100.1:562432-579526 GCA_009602735.1 Mesotaenium endlicherianum | reverse complement strand
TCTCTCTCTCTCTCTCTCTCTCTCTCTCTCTCTCTCTCTCTCTCTCTCTCTCTCTCTCTCTCTCTCTCTCTCTCTCTCAATCATACACACACACACTTACACACACATACACACAGACGCGTACACAACACCCCGCCTCCTCTGATCACGCCACCCCTGGGCTCGGGAGCATCCTCTGCCTGCCACCTCACCCCTCTCACTTTAAGCGCGCAGCTCCCCCTGGGCCCAGGGGCATCATCTCTCCCTTGTACTTGTTCAAGACCATCTTTCCCCTCTCAAGAATTCACCTCCCACCTTGTTGGGGTTCATCTCCACTCTTCCCCCTCCCTCCCCTCTCTCCCCCCCTTCTCCTTTGGGGGCAGGTTATGGGTTTAGTCCCCTGGATACGTCGAATCAGCCCCTTAGCTTCCTGGCTGGGCGCTCACGCCATCTCCTCCCTACTTATCCTTTAATGAGGCTACGAGCAAGCAGCCTGTGCCTACGGCCCTTTTCCGGCAAGCCTCTAGGGGAGGGGTCGTCCGAATCAGCCCTCATTCCTCCTGGAAGCCTCTGCCATATCTCCCTCTCAACAAGCAGCCCCTGCATGCTTCTTCTCTTATGCCAGCATATGACAGCAAAGGAAGGAAGAGCATACAAAACGAACAACCAAATAAAGAAACAGTATTCATTGATATACAGCCGTCGCGACTTACACCCACTGATTTGCCCGCCGACAGTATCGACCTAGCAAGCACATACTCTCCCTACACCTGACCTAGCGAGTAGTACAGTACCCTCCCCAGTCCTGATCTGGGCCAGCACAGCCGTCTCTATCCAGCAAGCACTCCTTCTAAACCTGATCTAGCAAGTACTGGACCCTCCCCAGTCTTGAAGTGGCGAGCGCAGCCATCCCCAAGTACAGTACTTTAGGCAGACCTGCTTCCCCACAATAAGGAGCATCTCATGGTCCTGAAAGGAAAGGAGCCAGGTTGTGCCCTTCCTGGGAATGTCGACAGAGGTCGAGAGCGCAGTGACGTTCTACTTTCGCGAAGCAGGTCATAATATATAAACCACGAAGAGTCACCATCTGGATCATTTGCAGCCCGGTTAGCAAGGGGGATTAACAGCTGTGAGTGGGTGTAAGAGGCAAAAATGTTGTCGTAAGTAAACTAATTGATGTCCTTTCGTACGAGCTGATCCGGGGAGGGCAAGGGACCGAGAGCAGGAGAGAAGACATAGGCTTCCGTGACCCCTCCTCGTATTGGGCTGTCAGTTTTTAATGAAGCAAGCCCTTCCATCTAACCCTTTTTCCTTTTCAACTTTCTCTTTGTGCGAGTGACAGAATGAAGGAGGCAGAGGCTGCCGGAATCAGCCTGGCATCGCTACCTCCACCCCCTCCCATGGGTAAGCCCACCCCATGCCCGCCCAGTCCTTGCCTGCATTTCTCTGGTGCTCTCTTTTCTGCGTGCATACGTGCCGTGCGGGTCAGCAGATCTGAAGAAGCGGAACACGTGCATGCGCATGCCCTGTGCCCAGTGCCCTGTGCCCCTGTGCCCTGTGCCCTGTGCCCTCTGCGGGAAGCATGCGTGCTCATGTGCCATGCTCTGCGATAACCTCACCTGCCGTCTCTGGGAAGGTCTTAGTACGGCAAGTGCGACCCTCATGTCCTGACGTGTAATCTCGCCTCCTCTCTCCTCTCTCCCCAGCTGTCCTGGCCTGTCCTCGCGTGTCCTCACATCTGTCCTCACCCGCCCCCATCGGGTCCCAGCCGTCCTGTTGTGTCCCCCTGTCTTCTGATCTGCCCCTAAGCGGCCTCATCTATTGTCGCGTGTCCTGAGGTGTCGTCACCTGTCCTCATTTGCCTTGGGTATTGCAATGTGTCCTCATGTGTCCTTGTGTGTCCTTACCTGTCCTCACCTGTCCTCATTTGTCCTGGGGTATCGCAATGTGTCCTCATGTGTCACTCACAAATTTCTTGGTCTGTCTCAATCGGCGCTCCGTCTGCAGAGAACCCCGACTACATCCAGTGCCCCAACTGCAGCCGACGGTTTGCGCCCACGACTGCTGAGCGGCACATACCCAAGTGCAAGGATATCAAAGCCAAGCCCACGTCGCTGGTCCGCAAGAAACCGGCTCCCGCGCCGAAACCCACTCAACGGCAGGCGTCGAGGCCTTCACAATAAGATGTAGTACTCTTGCTCGCTGGAGTACGCGGATAAGAGAGTAGAGACGTGACATGTGCAGGGTCAATTATGTGCTTCAGCCCAAGGACCCAGGGCAGTCTGACATTCATACAGTTTCTGCCACTAATGCTATATTTGTGTCATCAACCATAATAGGGCCGCAAGACAGCTCACGGCAGTCTTTGCCTGCAAGGCGAGCTCAGTCGATCGAGGGGGGCATGAAAGTCTCGGCTACTTATTATGCTTGATTTGGAGAAGGCGTAGGTATATATATTCGTGCGAGTTTTCGGTATTGTTGACGTCTTGGCATTACATATATACTACATCTAGCTTTTGATCGAGATATATTCAGCTTTGGGACAGGTTTGTCGTCTTCAACTGTGACTGTGTACCTCTACCCTCAAGCTCAGTTTGATACCACATGGACGTGCAGTCCCACTGCTTCTATATGCTTGCTGGAAGACTATATGATGCTCCACAATGTTCGTACTTCATGGATTATGCATGTGTACAGGATGTCGATATCTCTAGTCTACGATAAGAGAGCTCAATAATTTTGTGCGCGAAATGTTGAAGCTGACGTCGTGCGCGTACCTGCAAGAAGAAAATGCAAGGTTCGTTTATTTGATGAAGACGACCTTGACACTGCCAGCTCTAGCATGCTCTGTTGTAAATGTTTCCTTCTGTTGCATTAACAGATTGCCTTCTGCGGCATTGATGTTTTATGGTTCCTCCAAGTATTGAATCTAGCCGCGTGATTAAGCTGAACATGTACATACATACATCTCTTGTGTATCGTAACCGCCAGCGCTTCTGTATCCCAATGCATAGCTTATACACATCCAGCTCTACCTTGTAAGCTTATCTAGCCAGTCCAGCTTGACAGATTGTAGCTTACTGGCACTTTGTTTCACATAACCACACAGTCCAGCCGATCTTTTGCTCCTGTGCTCCTTTCCCTTGAACCTCTTACGGTATGCAGATTTGTGGCAGTTGATGTTGAGGCATTTTGCTCTAACTGCTGCATATGTCCAAAACTGGTGTGCAAAGCAACGCATGCATGCAACCTTACGTTTCATTTGCATGCTCGCTCAGAGCAGTCCATTTTGCATATCAGCTATGAAAGTACTTGTCAATTCGTCCACATATGCTGCTGCATATAGAATTATACAGATAACTGGCACGTCCTTTTATGCAAACTGTATTACAGGTGCATGCATTCAGTATATGGGCCACTAAATTGCTCGCTAGCCACGTGGCAATGGGGCATGCCTCACAGACAGAGCTCATGTTTAGAGCCAACCTTAAATTCAGGAACACGAGCTCCTAATGCACAAACATGACCACATTCTATATAATGGCCGGGTATTGTTCTCATTGTTCTTAATAGACATGTTACAATCATAGCATGCAATTAGATCGTGATCTTTCTGCAAATCTCAGGCTTGTTTGTCACAAGGTTTGAGTCACGGCATTTGTGTAGGTACATGTGCTCCCATCTCATAGATAGCAGCCTTCATCCTTCAACCACGTTTGGCAGAGATCTACTTTGAGGCTTGCTCAACGAGGCGGGACACCTTTCAAATAAAGTTTCCCCCCCCCACCCCAATCTTGTAATAGAGTATGACCTTGCCACCGGCCTACACTAGTAATCACACGGAACAAAGTAGCCAGGCCACACACTCTTAGCTGTTGAAACACCAACTCGCACCTTTTTCACATTAATGACTAATCACAAGAACAGGTGTGCACTCGACTAGCAGAAAGCCAATGGGAGAGGCATTTAACAGCTACAACCTCCTTAACTTTGACATTGCTTATCTTCACTGACCACTCATAAGTAAGACCATATAAAGCGAATAACTGCAGAACGGACACAACAAGCAGGCTTGGAAGGAGAACAATTTTGATTCGCTTATGGTGACAATGGAGACATCTTCTCACGACATGCATGAGTTAGATTCAAGTGAAAGCATTGCTAATGAGCAAATGCAGTTCTTCAAGGTCCACCAGGCATGCCAGGGGGCATGCCTAAACTGGTGGCCAGGTCCTTCATTCGCTCCTTCATGGCCTGCGACACAATGAAAAAGAAGAATATAACATTTACTATACACACGTCACCATCCACACGGCCAGGATAAGCCCCGCAGCATGAGACCAACAATCAGCCGGAAAACCAGCAACAGCAAACAGCACACGCTGCAAACATGATATGATACTTATGTTCATATCAAGTGCACCGGACTACAAGGTTTTCATATTAGTGCTCAAACTCCAGAAACAGAGAAGCAAAACGAGGAGGAAGAAGAAGAAGAAGAAGAAGCAGCAGCAGCAGCAGCAGCAGCAGCAAAGACTTTCAAGTGCTGCCAACGCAGCGGCCTGACATAAATATAACAATCGCCTCCTACAGCAAGCACATGGAACTGCACCGCCTGCAAGGGCTGCCTTAACAGCTCATTTCCATTTGGCCCTGGGACTCTGGCGGCAAACTTACAACCACATCAAGCTTCACCGACTTGCAGCACACATGCAAGGAGGGCAAAACCATTGCTTTGTCCTCCGATTCTCAGACTCCCTGAAACTTGAGAATCACATTGTGCAAGATAGCAATGAACCATGAGAAGCGTCGCCAGCAGCAATTTGGGGCATGCTAGCAGACAAGAGCAACCCACGCACCGCTACACTCTTCTGGTGAGCGTCTTTGTACGCCTGCGTCACCAGCTCCGACAACTTCTGCTCCCGCATCACCCGCCGACACGGACCACAGAAACCAATCAGCTTGGCCCATTTCTTGCTACAAGCACTCGAGGCGAGTTCGGGCATTCGACAAATCTCCGAGCAATCGATGCAACTCCGTTGAGCAAGCGCTGGACGGAAGTTTAACCACTCGACAGATTTCGAAGCACTTGACAGAGTTTCAAGCACTCGATGCGACTTCTAGCAAGCACTCGACAAAACTTTTAGCAAGCACTCCACGCGACTTCAAGTGCTCAACGGAAACTCATGCATGGACAGAACGTCAAGCGCTGAACAGGACTTCCCCAGGCCATGGCTGGAGAAGAACAACTGAAAATGCAGCTCTGATGATATCCTCTCCAGAGTCAGAAGTAACGACTGAAAACCTCTGCCAGGAGCGACGTTCGCCTCGGGCTGATGCTGACACTCAGCCTCTTCTCTAAGTATACACCTAGTGCCGGCGCCCACTAGCTAATAGAGCCCTTCTCCCCCACAATTGCGCAGTTTGACGCGCATTGGTGTACCAAAGCATCAAATGCGCTGCTGACTAGGTCAGGAGTTGCCTTTGTCAAGCTGTCCACACCTCGTAAACTCAAGATTCCATGCAGAACAATGCGTATATAATTTCCCCTTACTTTGACAGAACCTCTTTCAATCAATTACGTACTGAATATTGCTTCCCCACTGTCGAATTGTTTGAGGAGTCGGGGAGAACCTGAATAATCATTGGACCTCCTGCGAGCAATGTGCGTGTAGAGTGAGTGTGTGTGTGTGAGTGTGCGTGTGCGTGTGTGTGTGTGTGTGTGCGGGAGGGTGGGTGGGTGGGTGGGTGTGGGTGTGTGTGTGTGTGTGTATGTGAGAGAGAGAGAGTCAGCCGCAGCCATACCTCAGGCCCGAGCTCCATGGCAGCGTCGGTGATCTCTACCTTCGTGGGTTCCTGGTTTCCCGTCAACGTGGCCTGCATGCACCATCACATGCACGAACCCGTCACATGCATGCACCATCACATGCGTGTGAACCATCACAGCGAACCCAAAAGTTCGAGTCCCTCTGCCGTCAACCAAGGCAGAGATAGCACCACCAACGGGCTCACTCTGAAACATACCCCCCCCTCCCCCCCACCTCCTCCCCCTTCCCGTCTCCCCCCCCCAAAATTGGTTTTTTCTTCGTTATATTTTCTTTTTCCTGCCTTTTTAATCCCTTTATGTAGCATTATTCATTTTTACATAACTATAGCACTCGCGGGCCTTGCTGCAGGCACTGAGGTTGTAGTCCTAGTACGAGGTAACTCTACACGGCTGACTTTAGCACAGCTGACTCCACCAGCACATATTCAACCTGGTCCCCAGGAAAATATGATAAACCAATATTGGAGCCCTGTCTGAAGCCAAACCCCAGGCAATTACTACAGACCCGAAATGGAGCCTTGTTTGAACCCAACCCCAAAAAGGTCATTGTGGACAAAAGACAGAGCCCATTCAGCTCAGCTCCAAGCCGTTTACAACGGACCGACGATAGAGCTTTGTCCAACCCCAACTTGGGGCACTATTAATGGAACAATGTTGAAGCCCTTTTCGACCAAAGCCCAAAGGCGGCAATAAGGATCGCTGACGGGCACCTGCTTACTTCACACTTCACACCTCAGAATGTGTGTAGTGGAACAATGATGAAGCCCCACGAGGGACCAATAATGTGGCCCTACCAAATAGGGCTATGTTATTGGGTTATGATTGTGCGTCTTAAATTGGCTCAAGACTCATGCCTGAACGATGTGTCACCAAGATTCAGCCTGTGAAAAGCTTCCAAGAACGAATCTGCTGCAGTCTCCTACAGAATAACACCATATAGTTCTGTGCAGATTGCTTGCCATGTGACTTGAAGTATAGTGCATAGCAGCCTAATGTGAGTGAAGATAGTAGCAGCCTAATACAGGTTCAACTGGGTTGACAAAAGAGTACAGAGAGTACAGACCTTCACTAGCTCGCCCTCGCAGTAGCCGTCAAACTCAGTACTGCAGCACACATCACACAAAATGGCCACCCAGAGAGCCCCCCGAAAGCTCAGAGCCGGCACGCACATCATCTTCATAGCATGGAGCAGTACCCCTAAGGACTTTTTCACATGATCCTACCCACATCCTGTCCACATCCTATCCACATACAAGAGGGTGGGCTGGAAGGAGCTACTCGTTTTCACTAAAAAGTTATGTTCCCGACAACACTAAGAAGGCACGTCAATCTTCATGACATCTTGAATTGGCGTGAGGTTTGGTAGAGGTCGCCTGGTAAAGCCCGAACTGCAGACAAGGGAGAACGGAGCACTCTCCAGAGCCTTCTACATCCCACAGTGCTGTTGGAGGCTGTGGAAGCGGACCCAGGCCCGCACGAGCTTGCCATGGGTACACCAACCCCTTTTAGAGAATACTCAACCACAACCCAGTCTGCGAAATAATCTACATCGATGCGGCAAGAGGAGGGTAGGGGAAGGTGTATATACAATAAAGTCACAATGAAGTCACCTGGGTTAGGAGCAGCCAAGGCAAGACGAGGGCTTTGGGCAAGGAAAACGGCTATCATGCCAAGCTCCTTCGAGAGGCCAAGCACTCACCCCACACCGAAGGAAAGCAGAGGCAAAAGGGGGGAGACTCGATCAGGAGAGGGAGGGGGGATGGAGAAGAAGGGCTTACGTGGCAAGCTCCTTCTGAATGCGAACAGCCTCCACTTGCACCACCTGCTGTGCCTTGCGCACAGTCTCGAACAAGCCCGTCATGTCGCCAAACATCCCCTTCTGCAGCCAGCAAAAGATCCCCACCAAAGGATCCCCAAGGTCAGAAGCACAATCTAACACAAGCAAGCCCGTTGGTCGCCAAACTTTTCTTCCTGCAGCCAGAATCTTATCCCCAAGTAATCCCACAGGTACCTTAATGTCAGAAGCACGTATCACCACATAATCCCTTCTGCAGCCGGCAAAGGTTCCCACAGGCACCCCAGGGTCTAAAGCAAATTCCAACTTTAAATAAAGGCCTGATCACGACCTGAAAGGCATGTTCTTCTTCCACACCTTCCCTGCTTCCCTATAGTAAGTCCTTACACGACCTCCGTATTTTCAACTAAGGCCAGGGCCTTTACACGAGAGCCCAGCTGTCAAGACTATATGCAGTCACTGACCGCAAATACATCATTCGTATGTAGAATTTGGTATGACTTGCTAGTACGTGTTTCTGCTCAACGTGGTCTCTCGCGTGAAACTCTTCACTGCATGCCCAGGTGGGTCTTGGGGGAAAATGTGCACGACAATCCAGTCACTAGGTTCATCCAGTCAATCCAGACAAACCAGTCACTAGGTTGCCCATAATTCGTATTGCATAAAGAAGAGTCCTGGCTGTGATGTCTAAGCTCATGCAATATCATTGATCATGAGAGAATAAGTACTGCACCCCATTAAAGTACTCCGAATCAAAAAACTGATGCACGCAAAGTGAGCTCCAAATGCACCCCGCATGACAACATAATATTGCTCTCAACACCACCATTATTGCTGTAAATATAGAGACATTTTATCAACCCAGTCCACCTCTCCACCCTGAGATTGAGTAGCTGCATTCCAAAAATGTTGACAATGAACAGCAGAGGCTACTTTCAGATTTTCTGAAAGCAGTTTAACTGGACATCTAAATGACATATTTCTTTCACACTTGTGACGTGAGAAAGAGTGACACGATACCAACACTGCTAAAAGCACAAAGCCCTGACATCTCCTCGTCAACTACCTCAACTTTCTACTGATATTCTCACATTTGATTAACCTTGGTCAGGTACTTCATGATCACTGCTTCCCATGTCCTTCAAAAGGCTAGACCACCCAACATATTGTACTTTCCTGCTTGATCCCATCAATATCGCAATTTAAAACAGTTACTTGGTCATGCATAACATAGTGGCAACCTCCAAGTTCGGTCTTTTGACCCACCCTACTACATTTAATTTCAGATTGCTATGAGGTCGGCCAAGCCTTCAGCTCAAAAAACGGTTCATAAAACTCTCTAAATTTCAAGCATGTACGTTGAACACTACTTGCAGCTGAGAATCAAATAACAGTGAAACTAGTGCCCATCAGCCCGACCAACCCCTTCACTTCAATGAAGAGCACCCTTCCATTCTGTTATTACATAAACGTATTTCAAGACGCTGTATTTAGGAGGATAGTACCTTCTTCTGCTCCTCAGGGACATCTGAGTCCTTCTTGCCCCCTCCAAAGAGAGCATGGACCTGAAGAGATGACTTCCTCCTTCCGACGTTACTCAAGCTGACCTTCTGAGATGCATGTCTCGAATCACCTGCATCAAGAAGCCTAGACCTTTCTGTCACGACTTGTAAGAGAAAAGTGAGACACCAAGGACCTACACTAGCATCAAAGAAACTGGCACCAAAAGCTGCTGCAGAAGAGAGCCTCTCGAAAACTGCAGATAATTCATTCTTAAAAGTGGCAAGCTCACGTACAGTTATATCAAAATTCGATAAGGCATCAAGCGACGAGATGCCACTGTAGACACAAAGCATAATCAAGACCACCTGCTATTCATGAATCACTGCTGAAAAAGGGGCAAAGCTTGGTGAGGACCTAAGTATTCTAATAGAAAGAATAAACAAGTTATTCCATGATATGTTTTTTTTGAGCTCAAGTTCAATGCTAGACGGTGACTCTAGCAGAAAGACTCCAATTTATGACGAAGTACCAGTTGCCTGGCTGAACAATATTTCACACAAACATTGGACAGCTAGGAGGGCAGAAGGCCCAAAATTCTCATAATATAATACAAGAAAGGTTAAGAAACACAAAGATGACGTGAAGCAAAGCTGAACTAGTCGAGCTGCAGCTGGCCGCTGAACTACAGACATGAAAGAGTATATGAACCTGTGAGTTGCCTCTGATTGAGCGGCTGTGAAGTGAGAGCCACTCCCGACATACAGCAGGTCAGAGCCATCGCAGCCATGTTTCTACAACGAGCTGGTGGGTAACAACGCGTCTAGCTCTTTCCAAAAGTTCGGGAAACACTAGCAACTAGAATGCAACTATCGTTAGACAACACAGCTGAAGCTTCTCCGGCACTACTTAATCCTTGCTCAAAAGTTTGCGTCAACTACAATTAACGGAGCGTGGAAGCTGCTAAAGCTGGGAACAAGCTGAAGTCTAGCTGCTTTAGCGAGGCTGAGTGAAAGAAGGCTTTGCTGTTTGCTCGAGAGGAGCGAGTTGATTGATCAAGTGATTCCAATTCGACTGTCCAGGTGGCGCTCTTCGGCTGGGAAGCCGAAGATCTTCCGATATATATCTACATCGAATGTACAGGAAAGTACATGCACGCAGCAAAACCCTCACCGTCTTTCACTCGTACGTACAATTTCGTCTGCTTTCTTCTCTGCGAGCTCTTGCTCCCTTGCCCGTTTGGCGTCAACTGCATGTATGGATGAAGCTCGCACCAAACGATAGAACGTTCCTTGCGTTATATGGAATTTCTACATGAACACAACTCTTGTACACATTCAGTTGAAGGGCAGAGAAGAAAGATCCGTGCATTTTATACAGGCTCGTCAGTTTCTCCAGCAGTTATCTGGCAAAGGTACGAATGCTTCCTCTAGGCAACTTACGCTCTATACTCTGTGAAAGCGTTAAATTCTCAGCGCAATTTGCTGTGCATGCGGGGACATGAAGTTCCTTGTAAAGTATGTGGAAGCTGAGAACAAAAAAGGACCATGTATTTGGGCGCTTGAATTGACTAACCTTAGACCATGTGTTCTGTTCGTTACAGGCTTTTGCTGTCGGTCCCGAGAGATGTCAGGTCGTGGGAGGCTGCCAGGTCCGCTCATGCGAGGACCACCAGGGCCAATGTTGAGAGGTCCTGGCTTTGCTGGCGGAATGGGGCCAGGTTTGATGGCCGTACCATCTAGTACAGCGCAGGCCTTTGATCAGAAGCTTCACACTCAACATCAGGAAATCCAGCGGTTGCTTACAGAGAATCAACGTCTAGCAGCGACACATGTGGCACTTAGGCAGGAGCTAGCAGCAGCACAGGCAGATGGGCAAAGGCTGCAAGTAGTTGCAGCTGACAAGGATGCGGCTTTCAGGGGCTTGGTGGAGAAGCTTACAAAGATGGAGGTGGAACTAAGAAACACAGGTGAACATTTTCATTGAGTATATAGGAATGCACTCTCCACTGGCTACCAAATAAGTGTCACAGCAGTGACGATACTTTCTAGAGGTTTTGTGGATTTTAGATCGACTTGCACCATGTATGGACTTGAGAGTCGCAGAGCTGCTTTGCTTCTCTATCCTTTTCCACCGTTTGACTTGTGGAGTCACCTCTATATTAGTAGTCTTAAAAGTTACAAAAGTGGAAGTAGACTATTGAAGGTGCCTTTTGCGCTTCATGCCAGGCCATTTGCTCGTCATGGTGGAAAATTATCAATGCTCCTGGCTCTAATTTATAGCACCTGTAAGATAAAACCAGGAATCAATAATAGCCCAGTGACGTGCATTTAGGAGACCAACTGAAAACAATATTCCTTGAGAGAGTGCAGAGCAGCCACCTTGTGCACCTTCAAAGTAAAGACAACAGCATTTTTCGGAGTCTCAGGTCTCTTGGAGTCCACGCTGAGTCAACTTTAAGTCAAGGGACCAGGTGACGTGCATTTAGGACGGTCTAATAGGGAGCAGGTGCGGTGCATCCCATGTAGGTCTCTTATTGTCACCTTGGAGTCGAGGGACCTGCTGCCATGGTAAAGTCTTTGGGTCAACTTGGAGTCAACTTGAAGTCAAGGGACCAGCTGACCAGCATTTAGGCACTGAATTTAGCAACCACCTCTAAGACTTGGTGCTGCCTGGGGTTTGGACATGAGCAGAGCCCATGAGGGTGGAGCTTCAGCAGGCGCGCATGGAGCTTCAGAGCATGAACGCTCGCAGGCAGCAGGATGCTGAGCAGGCACGCCAGGTGGCGGCTCAGCAGCTTCAGCAGATGCAGCAAGACATGCAGCGCATGCACACGGACCTGCAGCAGCTGCCCCACCTGCAGCAGGAGTCGGAGTCTCTGAGGCAGGAGCTTCAGCAGGCCAGGTGAATCTCATGGAGAAGCCTTTATGTGGTCGTCCCCCTTTGCTGTTCATTTGTAGCGCTTTCTTCTGACCTGCATGCGTGCAAGCCTCTGGCTGCACGGCCGTCTGCTGCCAGCCCTCACAAGCCTATGTTGAGGAGTTTGTGTAATTTGTGAACATGCTTCCTCTTGCAGTGCCTGCTGGATTGCCTCTGAGAAGCATGCTAGGAACTATGCCATATCACCAGCCCTGGACAGATAGCACGGGTTGAGATTGGGGGGCAGTCACTTTACGGGCGAGAAAAGAGGGGCGGTCTTGACGTGCTCTGTCCAAGGAGCCCTAGTCCTTTTGAATTTGTGAAGGAGAGAATAACTCTGGTCTTTAAGTGCTCTGTCCAGGGAGCCCTGCTTCTTAAACTTTGAGGACAAGATAATAATGTTGTCTCGGAGCGCTCCGTGTAAGGAGCCAGAACGAGTGTCGGGTTCAAAGGGCTCCGTCCAAGGAGCCCTCGTGAATGCTGGTATCGGAGTGCTTCGAAACAAACTTGGTCTCGGATCTTGGTCTCCACCCAAGGAGCCCAGAAGAAAGAAGATGTGTGTTGTTCTCGAAGTGCTCCGTCTGAGGAGCCCTAAAATGAAAACAGAAAGACTGAGGCAGAAACAAGTACGAGTAAGCAATAGAAGCATGTTGGCCTCAAACAGCTCCGTACAAGGGACCCCTTAAACAAGGACAGAAACAAAAACAAAATTGATCGCTGACAACAATAACAAAAACAGAGAAGATTTGTTTGGTTCCGAAGTACTTCATATAAACAGCCCTGAGAGATTGGCCTCTTCGGGTTTATGACTGCCCATCTCGCATATGACTGCCCACCGGCAAGGCCTTTGATCTTCATCATCTCCGTGAACCTTCAACCCCTTGGAGTGCAGGGCTTCTGCGGAGTACGAGAAGAAGGTGAATGCAGACCACTCTGATCAACGGCAGGCGATGGAGAAGAACCTTGTCACAATGGCGAGGGAGGTCGAGAACCTCAAGGCGCAGCTGACCAATTATCAGAAAGGTACTACTGGGCGTGGCTGCTCTCTGCAGCAGCAGGCCCTGTTTCTTGATCTTGCCACCCCCATGCATGTCGAACCCAGGCCCCGCTGCTTTTCTTCTCCTGGAGACAGCCAGAAGCTCCTTGCTCTCGACTGCCCTGCTGGCTGCCTCGTGCCCCGTCAAAGTGCCTCTCACCACTTTCATGTCTAGTGCTTTTTCGCTCTTTTATATGTTTTTTTTTTAGGGGGGGGGGGGGTTCATGGGGTTTTTCTTTTAAAAAGCCTATAGCTTGTGGCTTGCCTCGAAGAAGACTTACCCTGCTGCGTCGTGCGCTGTTATTCATAATGAGCTCACAGGGCTGTGGAACCCTAGTGGGTGTATGAATAAAGCAGGTGTTCTTCTTGCATCGATGGAACAGATTGAAGCCTGTGCTTTAACAAAAGTGCTCAGGTGCGTTTGTTGAAGGAATTTGGGAGGGGGAAGGGGAGGTGGAGGGTGGGGGGGGGGTAGTTTGTATGAAGGACTTTGGTGAAAGCGCAGCAACGGCGGGTTGGCAAAGTACAATTTTCGACACACGTCAAGCCGGGGCGGGGCTCTGAGCGACAATTTGAGTCCTCTTGCAGGCTATGGCGCATACAGTACACCCTACTCGGCGACAGATGGCGCGTATTCTGCTGGTGCCATGAGCAAGGCGCCTTACGGAGAGGAGTTCCGAGCATCCTCCCAGCAGGCAAGAGATCACTTACTTGATTGCTTACAGTCTCAACCCTGCACGGGGGTTTCGTCTTTGGGGGGGGGTTTGATTTTGCAGGTGGCTGTCTCTGCAGGGGAGAGTTTCTCTATGGGGGGTTGTCTCTGCAGGGGGGTTCATCTTTGCGGAGGGGTAATGTCGCGGGGGGCTGTCCCTGCAGGGGAGTTTATCTTTTTAGGGGGTGGGTCTTTGTAATGGGGTTCATTTCCAAAGGGGGATGTCTCTACAGGCAGCTTTGAAAGGGGGGTGTCTGGTTCAATCCCTGGTGAAGCTTGACCACTTCTTCTTTGCCCTAGGTAGAGGAAGATGCTTCAGTCTGTACTGCACCAGTGCTCACTCACCTGCAGCTGGCACCGACAGGCGAGGCTGGCGCTGGCTAGATGCAGGCCCTGGCTAGGTAGATGCTGCAGTAGACACCTGTTCCTTCCCGCCTGCAGCTGGCATCGACGGAGAGAGTGGCCCGGGCTAGATGCTGGGAACCCGCACCACTCCTCTTTTACGTGCGCCTTGCATCGGCGGGCGAGCCTGGCCCGGGCTAGATGCCGAAGGCTCCACACAAGGCTCTGCTACGTTGCTAGAGTCCGCATCAGTCTTTGGCCCTTGCCCATCCGTGGCTTGCATTGGCAGACGAGTCTGGCACTGGCCAGGTGCTAAAGCCTGCACCGCTCCTGGATCCTTGCGCCTCCGTTTGAAGAGGTAGAGCATGAGCTGTCGCAGACTCGTGGGCAAGTTGGACAGAGTGGACAGATTGCGAGTGAGCTGGCTCGCAGGCTCCTTGCACTGGAGCCGACAGATCAAAAAGGAGCTGTCACGGGGTTCGGGCCGTAAGTCAAGACGTCAGGAGAGAGGGCGGCACAGGCTTCAAATACCTGCTGACACCAGCTGGTCATTTTTTATTGAAATATAGTGGTTACAGTAGTAATAATAATCATAATGTTTTACATGTAACATGTCAAATGTTATATTATCATAGTTATTGTTATCTAATTTACCAAGACGTCTCCGAATGCTGCTGGGTGGTGTTGCGCATGCAGGCGTCTGCCGGCATGCCGATGGCCGGCGGGGGCTACTCAACTCCGGCGCCTGCAGCCTATGGGCAGGTACACTCTCACTCGCCTCGACCATACCACTTGTGCATGCTTTCTGCTTCGTCGGACCACCTTCTTCGTTCGGCCACCTTGGCCTTCTGCTGTGCCCACCTTGGCCCGTCCGGTCTGAAGATGCAACTTGGCTTCTTCATGTTCTTCCAGGGGTGCTGACGCGCCCTTCTGTTGGGCCATGCCGGTGCGGCAAAGCTGGGCAAAGCCCGCCATGCCCACTTGACGAGCCATGTGTGTGTGCAGCCTCTCCTTCACACTCGCGTCGCGCCCGCGTCGCTCGTTGCTCGGTCCCTTTTCGTTTTTATGTGCTTATTTGCATCAGACAGTGGGTGGGATGCGTGCGACCCCTCCCTACTACGCACGTGTCGCGCTCGTCGCCTTTTCCGCTCTGATATGCTCGCCTGTGCTAACCTGTACCATTGGGCCCGGCACTTGCAACCCCTCGTCGATGCATTCGTCGTTTGTTCCCCTCTGGTAGGATATGCTCATCCGCATGATTGGCCAGGACAAGTGCGGCCTCTCTCCCGTTTCTCCCTACCTCTCTAACCCCTCTTTCCACATGCTCCGCGCATGTCGTTTCCCCATGCTTTGCACATGGCATTGCGATCTGCTCACTCTACGCTTACCTGCACATCTTCCAATTTCTCATCCCCACCGGGCAGGACGGCGGCGCAACGCAGCAGGCCAACGGCGGCCTTGCCTCGGCCGGCGGCGCGGAGTATTCTTACAGCGAGCCCTCCACCTACGCCAGGGCCCTGGCCGCCAGCACCAACACCGCTGCCCAGTACACCGACCCTGCTTCTGCAGCTGCTGCCGCGGCTGCTGGCGGCGGCGGAGCAGCGGCCGGTGCGGTGAAGGACGAGCCGTACTCGCTGGAGGCGGCTGCGGCGGCAGCCACCACGGCCGCCGCGGCCGACTGGGCCGAGCACAAGGGGCCCGACGGCAAGTCCTTCTACTTCAACAAGGTGACAGGTGTCAGCCAGTGGGAGGTGCCGCCCGCCATGCTGCTGGCGTCGGCGGCCGCCCAGCAGCAGCAGCAGCAGGCACAGGCGCAGGCGCAGGCGCAGCAGCAACAGCAGGCCCAACAGCAGCAGCAGGCACAGCAGGCGCAATACCAAGCGCAAGCCCAGGCGCAGGCCCAGGCCCAAGCTGCGGCGGCAGCTGCTTACGGCCAGAGCCAACTCCAGCAGCAGATGATGCAGCAGCAGCAGCAGCAGGGGCTCGCCGGCCAGCCTGGCATGCAGCAGCAGCAGCCTGCTGCCTCTGGGGGCATGCCTTTGCCCCAGCCCTCCTTCGGTCAGGCAACTCAGCAACAGCAGCAGCAGCAGCAGCCGCCTCCTATGGGAGGATACTACCAGCAGCAGCAGACCTCTGTGCAGCCCCCGCAGCAGCCCCCGCAGCAGCAGCAGCAACAGCACCTGCCGCCGCCGCCGCAGATGCTACAGCAGCAGCAGCCGCCGCCAACTCAGCAGGCTCCCGGGCTCTTGCTCCAGCCACCGCAGGCTCTGTCTGGGGGAGGCGCTGCTGCGATAGGCACGGGTGCTGGCGGCACTCAGCTCCCTCACGGCGCCGTTGCTGGCGGCGCGGGGCCTCCTCCCTACAGGGGGCCCCCTGGCTTCTCCTCCGCTTACCCACTTCCCTCAACGCCCATGAGCGCTCCCGGCCCTCCCATCCATGGTGGGTCAGCCGTATTCCCTGCTGTTGTGCTTTTGAGTGAGTGTAGGGTGCTGGGCTGGCGCCAGTGTGAAGAGGTCTCTCATGAGCTGGCCATGTTAGTTCTTGTCTGTCGCGGTTTCCGAGTGGGCACTGACAGCGTGAAAGCGTGCCCAGTTGTCAGTGTGAAGGGGGCCCCCTGTAAGCTGGCCCTGCACTCTTCCTGTCAGTTTCTGAGCATGCTTTCACAAGGGTCGTCAGTGCGAACAGCCTCTCTGTAAGCTTGCCCTGTGCTCTACTACTCAGTTTCCGAGTATGCTTTCAAAGTGGTGGTCAGTGTGAACGGGGCTCATGGTAAGCTAGCCCATGCCGATTTGGTGCACGTGTGTCCCGGGGTTCCACAATCTGCATGCGTGCATTTGTGTCCCCAGTGTTGCACGGAGCAGCCGACGTTGTTATGATGCCCTTCCTTTCATGCGTGTGTGCCCCCTGACTTTTTCTGGCGTGCGTGTATCTGCTCTCTCTCTCTCTCTCTCTCTCTCTCTCTCTCTCTCTCTCTCTCTCTCTCT
>WELA01010100.1:528251-554917 GCA_009602735.1 Mesotaenium endlicherianum | reverse complement strand
CTCTCTCTCTCTCTCTCTCTCTCTCTCTCTCTCTCTCTCTCTCTCTCTCTTCAGGAATGCAGAATTTTACTGAGCACTTTGCACGCGTGTGAGGCGCAGGCGCTCTTGCCGCTTTTAAGTTCTCAACTCTTTTCAGCTGCCGCGTCCCTACTCGCGAGCCTGATGGACCTCTCGCAGAAGGTCCTCTGCCATCTCCGGTGCTTCTTCCGAATCCCGGCCGCTTGCCGTCGTGGCGTGAGGCGCTGCCTGGCAGGCCCGCGCTGCTGCCTGGCCCCCTCTCCCGTCATTGGGCAACGGCATCGGTGTTCTGGCCAGAAGCCTGAACCCCAAACCCTAAGCCCGCCCTTCGGCTCCTCTGAGGGCTCTGCCAAACCCCCCTGCTCGTCGCTGTGCCATGTGGCGTGATCGAGGCCCTGGTTGGAAAGGCGGGCTGGGTCCCTGGGATTTCGGGTTTCAGCTTTGCTCCTGCTATTTTCCGCGTTTTTGCTTCGTGAGGCACTACCTTCGGGACCTACTCAGGCTTTTTTGAGTTGTATTAGAGACGGCTGCAATTCTGAGCGCCATGAGACATCATAGACTGTGGTGGCAGGGGCTGGCAGGGGCTGGCAGGCTGATGCTGGAGCCCTGCTGCCGCCTGACCCTCCCCTGCTGGTCTCTGGCGCTCCGACAAATGGCAGTCTCGAAAGCATTTGCACAGATCCTTTGTAGGCCCTTAAAGCTGCAAAGTTCAAATCTTGTGAGGCACTCGAAGCCCTGCTGCCGCCGTCTGATCCCCACGCTGGGCTGTCTTTCTCTCCCTTTCTGTTGCACGCCCTCATGAAGAACTCTCCCACAGGTCCTATAAAGGCTGTTTGGGTCCTGGGAGCTCTTTCCTCGCGAATCGCTGGGCAGGCTACCAGAGAGCTTGCTGCTGGCTGACCCCCCTCCCCCTGCTGGCGCTTCGGCTGCATTTGGCGTTCTGAGTCATGCTTTTGATTTAAGAGCCCTCCTGTTGTTTACGGGCCCTTTGCAGGCTATATTGGAGAAGCCAATTGCTCACCACTATTGAGCTGACAGCTGCCGCCGGGCCTGCTGCTGTTGCACTCTGGCATTGCCTTGCACGCCCTTATGTAGAAAATTGAAATGCTCCCACGGATTCTCTGTATGGCTGTCTGGGAGCTCAGTCCCTTGCCTCTGCCCATGGGCCGTGTGGCACGCTAAGTGCGACGCGCCAAGTGTGAGGCACTGGCTGCACCTAGCGCGAGCACTTGCTTAGTGTCTGTCACAGGCTCACGCTCTGCTCCCTGAGGGGGCCCCTGATGCTTTTCCTCGTTCTGGTGTTCCTTCAGGACTCCAGATGTTCCTTCAGGACCCCAATGCTGGGCACTGCTGTGCGAGGTGCTGATTGGCACGAGGCGCAGGCCGGTAGGCTCCTGCCGCTGTCCAGCGCGTCCAGCTGGCGCTTCCACCCAGGCGCTGCGCGCATGCCTCTCTGGGAGGGCACTCTTCGTTTTGCGTCATCTGAAGGACCCTCTCGCATTTCATTGCTCACTCGCCTTGTGCACTCGTTCTCGCTCTCATGCTCACCATCACACTCGCACTTACTCTCACACTTGCACTTACTTACACTCACACTCGCACTCACAGTCGCACTCGCACTTACTCTCACACTCACACTCGCACTCGCACTCTCACTTGCGAGTCGCGCCCGCACTCGCACCCGCCACTCGCTCACACTCTCTCAGCACTTGTGAGTTGTGCCAGCTGCAGCAGGGAGGCTCTTGCCAAAAGGTATTGCTCCCTTTTCTTCCTCATAATTAGAATTTAGCATGCCTCTGTAAGAGTGTTTCTGGGGACAAAATTAGGAATCTTCCACGCATCGCCCCGCGGGCTCTCGCAGAAAGGCTCGTTCCTCTTCTAGTGGGCTGTGCTTGTGCTGAAGCGCACAATTGCGTGGGAGCCTCACGACTGCGTGCCAAGCCGAAGCGCGGACTTAGCGCCCCGTGCGCAGCCACACCGGTGACAGCTGTCGCGCACTGAGAGTTCAGTCCCGGAGGAGACACACGGCTCACGGTTCAGGTGCTCTAGGGGTTTGTTTGCTGCGTCCGTTCCTTGGGTAACACAGCTGCCATCGCGCAACGCTGCTGCGCTGCTGCTGCCGACGCGCGCCGCTGCTGCGTGTTGAGCGCAACTCTAAAGGCAGGCTTGAGGCTTTTCTTTATTTTAATGGGCTTGCTGCATCTCTTCGTAGTGAGGCATGGCTGCCATCGTGCAAAGCTTACTCTGCTGCGCGCAAGGTCATTCCTTACGTTTACATCTGCCATATACTCGTGTTACTACACTGCAAGCTGGCAGCTCCCCCGGCCGGCGGCAAGTGTATCATGTTTGTGGCCCGTAAGAATCTCACCCCGTGAGTATCTCCCACGGGACATGACCACAAGCCAACTGCCAGATACGTATCTGTGCCTCCCCCAGCATGTAACTCCCATGATCCTAGACCTGCAGCAAACTCTTCTGGAGCCTCTTGCTGTGGCTATTGCTGTTGCCTCTTGCTGTGGCTCTTGCTGTTTATGGCACTTCCTCCGTGCCCTCGTACGCTCACTCGTGCTCACTTGTGCTCACTTGTGCTCACTCGTTCTCTCCGGGCCAGAGGGGAGTTGCTTATAGTAGATAGCCTGAGAGTACGCTGGCGTGGGGTACTACTTTTTAGCACTTTCGTGGTGCCCTCGCGCATACTTGTGATGAGCCGTGCACTCTTTCTCTCTGGGCCAGAGCAGTCGGGCTTGGCAGACCCAAGACCTAAGACTCAACTTGCAAGAGTCTGCTAACATCGGGTATGAACTGTTACTGTCGGGGGAATAAAGACCCGATGCTCTTCCTCCTTCTGCCTTCCTTCCTGTTCCACTTCCTTTCTTTTCTCCGCTTTGTTCTTCCTCTTTGTTTCCTCTTTTTTCCCTCTTCTATTTTCTGTTAATTGCAGCCTCCTGCGGGGCAGTCTTGAGCTTGTTCCGGCACTCCTTTCAAAGTGTAGGTCCACTTAAGCTGCCTAGCATGAGCTGAATCATTTGGCCCTCAAAAATTCTTGGTCCACAAAACATTTTACCTGTTTGTAGCACTTCGTACATTATAATCGTGTATGTCATGTGCAAAATATTTGGAGCCATGTTATTACTTTTGGCGTATAGTATATAGCCAATGGTAGTTAATGGATTGAAGTCTTGTCAATATTGGCCTCTACTTTAGCTTTCCATACCAAATCGCAATATCTAATGCTTAGCACATTTGTTATGTCCATTGCTTAGCCTAGTTCTGATGCAACTACTGCATCTCATTGTGATACGTAATCTGTTATATATACTTCACAGTTTTGGAAGTACTAAGGTCAATCTAGCGCAAAAATACTAAATTTTTCCATGATTATTTCAAGTGTTAAATACAATCATCACGTCCGTTTGCCATAGAGTCTTAAGTGTAACAGTGACGTAAAATCAGCAATTGGAATACTTGTACAGTCTCGGTTGAGTTACTTGCTAGTGCAGTCGCTCCTTTTCTACGTTAGTCTTGACCGATGGCATGTCTATGCGTTTGTTATTGAAACAAAATTGTGTTGAGTGTCACAGTGCACGACGCTATGCCGAGCGCTTTAAGATTTGAGGATTGAGCACATATACGAAAAAAGATGAGTTCAAGGATGGATGCCTTTAGAGATGAATAAACACTCATTTTTTGCTAGGTCTCACATTCTAATGTAGTTGCGTGCTTATTTTGTTTGATCATGTAGAAACTTTTTGCTAAATTTACAATCCGCATGATTCTTTAGGACAGTTTTTTAACAGTACCATTGATCCTAGTCGTCTTAAGGCAATTGAGTTGCATATCATTTTATCTTGAAAACAAAAGGTCATGATTATCGCTACACTTGCTGTATCAGACGTCGATGCAACCTTCGCGAGGACCAAGTTCTCTAAGTAACGAGCGTTGATTGCACTTGAGCCTTAGTTTTAATCTTACCTGTATAAAAGCTAAGACGTGACGCAACCACACAATATATGGGCTGATTTCAAGATGGGCTTTTCTTTCTATTCGATGTCAACGATTTGTTGAGATGACCTCTTAGTCCATGAATATTGATAGTACATGATACGAACGCAAGTATTTGTCATCTTAAAACACTACATAAAGATGACAATTTTGAAGGCCTTCATCAAAGTGAACACCAATTTTTTTGGACTAAGAAAGACAATGACAATGTGCAGTAGCTTTTGCTTTTAAAAATGAGATAAGCAGTTTCTGATTTTTTTTTGAGCACATAAGATCTCCTTGTCCAGAGTGGCAAGTACTTTAAGCACACGTGGTGAAAGTGTCAGGTACATAATGATGGCATGGGCTTGTAAAGATGATACAAGCTCATGCCTCATGTATCTTACAAGTTACAAGTAATAAGTTGAGCGTTGAGAGTATCAACGCTCAAGTTGTTACTTCACTGAAAATAGAATGCAAAGGCACCGCGATTAGACAACAAAGTTCTTGGAAGGCAAACTCAACAAATGCATTTTCATTACATGAGGACTTGGACCACTTGTCCACAACTCATGTCACAGTGAAGTCCCTTGTCACAGGTACAAAAATAACACGTGCAAGGTCTTCCTTGGACATAATTGTTGATAGAGATCCATTTGCAAATAACGTCTCCAAATCACATTAAACCATACTATTGTTTGCTACACATCTCGTGATCCGAGGAGAGATGCTTGCGTCATTTTGCAACTTTCTTGGAATCTTGAGTAGCTCGTAGCTTGAAAGTCTTTGGGCCGTGAATCTAAGTCCCACAAACCATGAGAAGTCTGCCAAAACGTGTCATAGGAAGGACTGTTCAATCTGGGATATGAAATTACTTATACAAATTAAAACAACACTTTTCGGTCACATTTGGTCACTCCACGCGACGTGTCGCACGTGCCGCGATCGGCCACGTGAAAATTGCTACATCACGCTTTTCGAAAATAGGCCACACTCCCTCCAACTTAGCTTAAGGTGGGCTACCTGTCACAACCATTATTAACTGCCACTTCATGTCACTTTCCCTGTAACTTAAGTGGAGACAGAACCTCCTGTCAACTTCCCATGTTATTTGAAATGACCATTAAGGGTGAACCGTTGTTTCTCGGAGGTGGAAACGTTTCAAACCACCTTTTGCGTTGACTAGACTTTCTTCAAATTTCCAAGTGTCCCCAAATGCATCATAGCCCTTCCATCTCACCAAAAATTTCATGAAATATTTAGATGATCGACGGATGGAGCGTGCCTCCACAAGGTGGTCTACTTCATACTCATCGACGTCACTAGAGCGGACGTCTGGGACCGATCCGGTTTAATGCAAGATTCCAGAAAAGAGACATTAAACACCGGGTGACCTTTGTATTTAGCTGACATCTTCACTTTGTATGCATTTTGACCGACTTGGCGTACCTCCAAATATTTGGTGGACCGACCCAGACAGGTCCCAGATTTTTCTTGACCACTCTAGGGAGGCACAAGTGTTTAGAGAATGTCAATTCACGACGATATTGGTTGGCATAATTTTGTTGAGTTTCATGTGCCTTATACAGGTTCTGCTCAACTTCTGACAGAATGTCAACAAACTGTTGCGTTAACTGGAGGGACGACGGTTTTCAGAATGTGTCAAAGACTCCCCAAGGACATCTAAGAGGGATTTAGAGAGTCTACCCAGACTAAGTTTAAACGGTGACTTCCCCGTCGACGCATGAACAATGATGTTCACAACAAACTAAATCTTAAGCAACACGTCATCCCAATTATCATGTTTTTATATATTTAAGCTATTAGCACCTCTTGAAGAACTCTGTTATTTCTTTCAATTTGCCCATCAATCTGAGGGTAATTTGCTGTGCTGAGTAGCTGTTTGACTCTTACTCATCCCATTAAAGCTCTTCAAAATTTAGAGGTAGACTTTGAGTCTTTATCTGAGATAATGTTAGAGAGTAGCCCATGTTGGCATACTACATTATTGTAGAAACTGTCTTGCACTTTTGAGTGCAATTACCTTGACATTAGTGGTTTAAAAATGACAAGTTTTGTCAACTTATCTACTATTGCCAATAAAGAATCATTCTCATTAGCAGTTCTCAGTGGTGTCACCACCCAGTTCATTGTCCATTTCCTAGCTGGAATAGGTAGTGGTGTTTTAGCGCCTTACCAAGTGGAGGTGCGCCATGGCCTTATCTCACTTCCGTTAGATGTGACCTCGGCATGACACAAGTGAGCGGCCATAGTCGGTCGTGGAAAGGCTCCACTTCAATATGCCTCCTCTGCCAATCAATAGGCGTGTAAACAAGGCAGCGAGTGTGGACGTACGGACAAAGAGCGTGATTTTTCCAAAAAAAAGGAGGGAGAGGGATGGGGGATGGATCATGGGACTGGGCAGGTGTGAATACGTATGTGGCCGCCATGGCTGGATGGGATGAGCAAAAGGAAGGAGAGCGGAGGAGAGGGTGGGAGAGCAAGAGAGGGTGTGCTCTCGGTCTGAGCGAGTTCTACACGCTTTTTTTCTTTTAGGCATGCTCTCTATGAGTGGCAGCCAAGGCTACAATTTTAACATGTCCTAGTTGCAATAACCTCCCAGGATGTGTGTAACAAGACTTAATTTTTTGACATTGACTACAAGACTTGATATATTTAAAGACCTTCCTGGAAAAACCTTCTCAGTGGCAGTGTTTTGCCAATTTGCCAACAATTTTGGCCTGCCCCATATGTCCACTCTGTAGACTGTCATGAGCTTAACTCAGTGGTGATTCCTAATTTTCAAATCATGAGGAATGACCAACTTCAGCTTGCTTATAACGATTTCACTGACCCAGACTCCTTTCTTCAACCTACACACCCGAGTGCAGTGGCAATGGCACACACCATTAGTTGGGCTGGACTCAAATGTTGGGTCAAAAAGGTAGGTTTTCCTAAGTTGTTCAAAAAAGGACTTTTTCACCTTAAGTGAAGTGAGTGCACATAAGACTTTGTCTACAACATGTTGATCAAAGTTCCTTTCTTGCAAGTCCAATCTTCTAAAGAGAGCATCAGCAATATTCAACTTTCCTGGTTAGTAGTCAATCTGAACCTGCTTCAGCATTCAAAATACTGGCCTCACTGGAATAAACCTTTTGTAATAGTTAGCCAGGTCAAAAAAGGATCTAATATCAAAGACAGATTTTGGTGTTGGCCAGTCCCTTATGGTCTAGACCTTTCTAAGGTTAACAACAATCTCCTTGAAGAAATCACACTTGCTCATTTTAGCGTATAAGTGGTTCTTTCAGAGAGTTCCCATTTGTATTTTTAAGTCTTTAGCATGCTCAGCTTCATTTTTTGAGTAGATTAAAATATCTTACAAGAAAAGTTGCACAAAATGTCATTCATAGCACCTTCGAAGGTAGCAAGAGCATTAGTCAGGCCAAAAGGCATCATATTGAACTCATAGTGTCCATACCGTGTGCAGAAAGCAATCTTGTGTTCATCTCCCTCAACAATGACCATTTGATGATATGCACTCTTAAAATCAATCTTACGAAAATCTATAGCACCAGACAATGTATCAAGCAAATCTTTGAACCTGGGGAAAGCATACGTATTCTTTATAGTAATTTTGTTCAATGCTCTGTGATTCACACACATTCGCATATCACCATCATCCTTTCTAACATATAGGATGGGTGTGTCATAAGGTAATTCACCAGGAGAGATGTATCCACTATCCTCCAAATTTGTAGTCTGAGTTTATTATTATTCACTCTCCACATAAGACAAGTCAAAATTGCGTTGCCACCGTGGCTGACTCCTAGGCACAAATTCATTTTTGTGATCCACCTCTCTTTGGTGGAAGCTTAGGGGGCATATTGAAAACATGATCAAATTAAGCAATAATTTTTGCAGCAGTGGGGTGCTCCGGAGGGCTTAACGTTTCTCAAACACTTCTTTAGGCTAAGGGGGTTTCGCTTTGAGCATTAGGCAAAACGTTCTGCCCTCCTTCTAATCTTAGCCTCGGATGAACTCCATTGCATTCAGCGAAAGCCTTTATTTTTCCTTCATTTGCCAATCATGCAAAACAAGAAGAGATCCACTAGTGGGTGCCAACTTAGGCTGCCCATCACCGGCCTCTCTCACTTTAACTGTACCTTTGCTGCAACACACTTCGTCGTGCGCTAAGAGATCGAGTGCGCATCATCGGCATAAGCAGTACACATCAAGTAAGCAGGCTTTGCTGCAATGAAGTCTATAATACATGTGGCTTTATAGCCAAGAAGGGAGTTAAGCGTTGAATGTTTTATAAAGGAGTGTGTACTGTCTAGAATGAGCACCTCAACATTGTAGACTGGTAAGAAAACAACTAATGAAGTATGGCCCAAAAGATCATTGGAAGCACATCATGATTTTTGTAGAATAGTTCCATGCAAGGGTTTAAGCTGTGACTTTGCTCACCACTTGTGAATTTTTTCAAGTGACGAAAGCCAGGAGGGCTTGCTCTTCAGAAGAGAGAGACTAAGTGGTCCTAAAAACACAAGAGATATAAGTTCAAGTTTCATTGATAACTCTGTCACTTACAATTTGCCATAATGGACTTCTAAAAGATGTTCCACAAGGGAGATCTCTAAAGCCTTATACTCCTGAGAAACCGACGGGTTAGGCGCGGATTATATGCATGAGGGCACCCTAGGAGGCCTTTTCTACTTCCACAAATGTGTGCAAACGATGTACTAGCACTCGTATCGGCCAAGCACAACTCAAACAAATCAACTAGATGCAAGGAATATGCCAAGTGCTCCTCAATGGTTGAGCTTACCTTGACCAATGCTACCTAGATAGTGCCTTAAAAGTACTTTTGTAACTTGGGCATACTTTCTCCAGGCATAGGTGATGCAGTCACCAAGTTATAGCTAATTTGGAGCACTACTACTATGCAAATGTGAGTACTATGTGCTATCTAGATTTTCGCAAATTTCCGCTACGGCCGATAGATGGCGTTCACTAAAATGCAAACATCTCCTTTGATAGTGGTCCAAATGACGCAATTTTGGTGCCATTTGGAAAGTAACTCAATGTACTACACGTTAGTGCCTTGCAAATCTAAAAAAGGTCAATGTATGAACACGTAAAGTCAAATGAAAGTTGGTTCTCCTAGGTTGATGGTTGACACATGTGTAGCTCGATTTTGTGCGTCGACCTCGACTTACTAATCATGACAACATCAACTTGATATCTATTTGGCCAGAACCTTCCTAGCACAAAATCCTAGAAGCCATCATTGAGTACCTCGAATGCAAACGTTTGAGTTGGAATCGCAATGCCACATCCTAATTGGACCTCAATAGGCTCGATTACAAATACTCCGGGGATACTAGCCTTAGCCGCTTAACTAAGTCCTTATGGATAAAAGTGTGTGACTCTCCTCCGTCAACAAACGCCCTTACCTTCCTACTTGCAATCATACACTACAGTGGAATAGTTTTTTCTCAAATGTCTAGGACTGTCTTTAAGTGTTCAGCGTGCTGAGCTTCATCTTTAGAGAAAAATAAAATATCATCCAGGAAAACTTGCACAAACTTATCCAAATAAGGTCTGAAAATGTCATTCATAGCACCCATGAAGGTCGCAGGAGCATTAGTCAGTCCAAATGGCATCACGTTGAACTCATAGTATCCATAACGTGTGCGGAAGGCAGTCTTGTGTTCATCCCCCTCAGCAATTCTGATTTAATGATAACCACTTTTGAGATCTATCTTACTGAACACCTTAGCACCAAGGCTCAGTATACTCAAGCAAGTTCTCGATTGTGGGTAAAGCATACTTGTTCTTTACTGTAATTATGTTCAGGGCTCTGTAATCCACACACATCCGCATAATACCATCCTTTTTCTTAACAAAGAGGATGGGTGCGTCGTAAGGTGATTTACTGGGGGAAATATAACCATTTTCCTCAAGCTCTGCAATCTGTGTTTTCAACTCCTCGCTCTCCACATAAGACAAGCCATAAGTGCGTTGCCAGGGTGGTTGACTCCCAGGTAATAAATCAATCCTATGATCTACTTCCCTCTTAGGGGGTAGTCCTGGAGGCATATTAAATACATCCGTGTACTGAGCAACAATTTTCGCAGCAGTAGGGTGCTCTGGAGGGCTTACCTTTTTCTCAACCACTTCTTCAGGTTAAGGAGGTACCTCTCTTAGCAGCAGACAGAACATTCTGTCTTCCTTCTGGTTCCAGCTTTTGACGAACTCCATTGCATTCAGCAACTTGCATCCTTCTGGAAGCCTCTTCTTTTCCTTCATTTGCCATCCACACAGGACAAGAGGAAGAGCACTGGTGGGTGCCAAGTCAGTCTGCCCATCACTGGCTCCTCTCACTTTAACTGTACCTCTGCTCCAACACACTTCAGCTTGATGTCTATTAAGCCAAGACCTGCCTAGCACGAGATCATAAAAGCCAGTGTTGAGTACCTCAAATGTAAGTGTTTCAGTTATAACTGCAATGCCAGAACCTAACTGGACCTCAATAGGCTTGGTTATAACTCCTCCCGGGATACTTGAGGCATCTCCAAGGAATATTTTTCTATTCCCTTGGGTGACAGTAGGCAGCCTTAGCCGCTTAACTAAGTCCTTGTGGATAAAAGTATGTGACGCCCCTCCGTCAACAAATGCCCTCACCTTCCTACCTGCAATCGTGCAATGCAGTAGGATAGGGGGGACTGTCTTTTCCTGACTTTCGCATTGTTCTCCTGACGTAGCAAAGAAATGTTGGACATCAGGTGGAACAAGAGCATCCAGAGTGTGCACTCTCTGGACGTCTATATTACTGATGGTCTCCTTTATCTGTTTGTCAGGCATGCATAGTGAATCCAGTTCAGCAGGACCCATAATACCTACTACGAGGGCAGCTAGTGACGACTCACTATCTCTAGCATCTTCACAGTCAATAGACTGGATTACTGACTGTTGCTGTCTTTTAAAGGCTGGTCTTTTCTCTCGACTTTCGGAAGGTGCTTGCCTGGACACTAACTATGGTAGCTAATGGATTTTAATGAGGCTGGTCTCGGCTTAGTCCTACCACCACCTCTTCCATAGCCGCCTCGAGAGAAACCACCTCTCCCTCAAGATTGTATAGCATTGTACTCATACCCATATTCCTCACCCTGATCATCCTCAGCCTGGTCTCCTTCAATTGCATTGTAGAAACCGTGGGGCTTTTTGACAACCTTAGACACCAAAGCATTACTCTGGCGCTTGTGATTGAACTGCTGCTGATCCCAGGCATCAGCATCCTGGATCAAGTCAGCCAGTTTCTCATACTTCTTGTCAGCAAAATGCNAGCAAAATGACCAGAGACTTCGGATTTCAAGCCATACCTGAAGTATGCTATCCTATACCGTTCTGGCAAATCTGGCTGTTTCATCATGTTCTCCTGGAACTTTTGAGCAAACTCAGCAACTGAAGTGGTCTGCTTCAGTGTCAGGGAGATCATCGCATAGATAGCTTTCTCCTGCTGGTTGATGACATCAAACTTCTCATGCAACTTCTCGACAAACTCTACCCACGTAGGGTCACCGAGATACTGAGCCTTACGCTCTCCTTTCCAGTAAAGCCACCAGTCTGCGGCACTGCCTTTCAGTAGCGCACCCGTGTGCCTGACCTTCTCGTAATCTTGCAGTTCTGGGTAGTTCTCCAGCCACTGCTCAACATCCGCGAGAAACTTGATCAGGTAATATTTTCTGTTTCCCTCAGGATCATAGTCCTGGGGAGGTTTCGGCTTGGGCTTACTAGGCCCTCTGCCACCACCACCAGTGGTTTGAGACCCCAGTTGGTCTCTGTCCCGCAGTAGGGACATTATGATTCTTTTGTCCTCCTGTTGGGACTGATACATGGTCGCCATTTGCGACTGCATTTGAACGAACAATGCTCCCAAGTCTACACTCTGGGGTGGTAGTCTAGCAAATGCAGCAGCAGCATTGGCATCTACTCGCTGAGTAGTGTCCTCAACAGTCTCTCTCGCTCCTGCAGCAGCAATTCCTGCCGCATTCAGCCGGTCACGTATTTGACCTAGGGGGACATTGAGTTGTACAGCAGGAGGTGGGTTCAGGACATTGGCCCTTGATGCCATAAGTTCTTCAACTGCGCGCTCGTCAGCGAGCTGTCCTTCCCTCCTTTCTGTATCTACAACAGCCTTTGCTAATTGTTCAGCTAATTTGGCTCTCNTGGCTCTCTGCTCCTCAGCTTGCTGTGCTGCGACTGCGGCAATAGCAGCTGCCTCATCTGCAGCCTCTCTAGCTGCAGTATCTGCCACTGCTTCACAATAGGTACGGGTTGCCGCTACATGGCTTTCCGCCTGGTTTTCGACATTCTCGTTATCCTGGTTCTCCATGTCTCGGGAGTTGCTAGTTTGAGACCTTGTCCTTACCATACAAAGAAGACTGTGATAACTGCTCCCATACCACTGAAATGAATCGACTTACCAAATAAGCGATTAACAATTAATAAAGATCTTTATATCAGCAAGTAATCTTTATGGTATTTTCCGTTAACTGGTTAAACGGCAAAGGACAACACACTAGCAGTGAATAATACTCGTAAGTCAAATGCGAGTAAACTAGCATCAATAATGCAAATCAGTAAACTCATACATAAGCAAGGTTAGAAGACAGTGCGTATCAATGGCTTCTCGCCTTGGATTCAGATCTCTCTCAGTAAGCTGTACAAGAGAGTTGGCCTCGTTTCCGAATGCCGAACTCGAGAGCAATGCCTAGCATATGTACATGGAATGAGTTTACTGTTCAACGGTCAGTGCGATGGCACCGCCTACCCGGGAGTTGACCTCGTTGGTAGGACCTCGGTTAACCAAATCCACCGCCATCTCCCATCATCCCGAATCGCCATCCATCATAGGGATGTCATCTGGCCATTCATCTAGCATATCACACTTAGATGCATATCGAGGCAGTTCGCTGCTACCGAGTACGCAAGTCAGCTGGCTGTCAAAGAATGTGTCAGCAAGCTGACTTAAGTTGACTTCAGCCTGCTGCTTCCGGCTGAGTCATTAAACTGCTATTAAATATAAAGTCCAGCAGAGTGATTATTTAACTAGAGTTCTGCAGGCTGAACATGATTAACTATTATATTTAAATGAATATTATATCTACTAATATACTGATTCATCACAGCTGTCTCCATTCGACCATTACGCCCTTGGACTTTCACTTGTCCTGAGCTCCAGTGCACTTGAGGGTTGGCTTTTCTGAGCCATGGTCGGCCCAATATCACCTCATGGTGACCCAACTCTACCTGCTCCATAACTTCCTTACTCCGGTGCCCCGCTACTTCCACGTGAATAGCTTCCGTAGGTGCACCACACTTGAGTCTCTGCCCATTCGCCAAAATTGCCTCCTTAGGCTCATAATGCTTCTGCACAGGGATTCGCCACTCTTTCACCAGCTTCTTGTGCACAAAGTTTGCACTTGCACCACTGTCGACCATACACTTCGCCTTGTTGCCGTCGACCACTCCTTCCACGATGATAGGCTTGTCAACATCTCGTCTTTCGCTTCTCCGCAGGCTCCTGGGGATAACCTCCTTGTGAGTCCTCGTCTTCACGCCAGTAGACACCCCAGAACGACTTACTGGCGTCCTCCTTTTTCCTGCTGTTGAGGTTGCTTCGCCTTCACATGACAGTCTCAAGCCAGATGTCCAAGCTTGCCGCAATTATAGCAGGGTCCTCTCGGCTTGAAATTCTGCTGCCTGCGCTGGTACTGCACAAGTCCCAACTCCATAGGTACTGGGCCTTGAACACTCGTGCTTGGCGCTTGAGGTCCAAAATGTCGATATCCTCCAAAGTTGTGGCTGCTCCACTGCCTCTGACTATACTCCACAGCGTCAACCCTTGTTGCCAATGCCATCATTTTTCCAAGACTGGTAGGGTCCTTGAGCGCCACTTCCTTGGCCACAGATGGCTTGAGTCCCCTCTTGAACTTGTCCATCATCTCCGACTCGTGCATGGATGGACATTGAAGCACCAGCTCGTTGAAGCGCGATACATACTCCTGAACGCTTCCTCGTTGACGAAGGAGCACCAATAGATCTCGAGCGGTAGTCTTGGGTGCAATAGGTTGAAATTGCCTCTTCAAGCCTTCAAATAGCTGATCAACTGTAGCAGGAACTCCAGACAGCCGCTCTTCTTGTTCATACCAAGCTCCAGCATTCTTCTGCAGCAAAGTTATGACAAAGGCGACTTGCCTGTCGAGCGTGAGTGCAGAGTACTCCATAAACTTCTTCACTCCAAAAATCCATTGATGAACAGGCGGCGATCCACGCTCTCCAGTATACACTTCAGGCTTAGGCGCACGCACTCCTGATGCGGGTGGAATAACTGGTTGCACCACTGGGTTAACATGAATCGGTGGCACAACAAGTGCAGGTGCCGAACTCGTCGAAGCGGCATTCCTTACAACAACTCGCACCATCCTCTCCACCTCCGCGCGTATATTTTGTTGAAATTGGGCGTAGACTTCTCCTCCAATTGCCTTTGCCATTTGCCTGAGCATCGCCTGCATCTCTTGTTGCTCTCTAGTCATCGTTGGTGCTGCCTGTTGCCCCGCGCGCTCAACATGCTTGACATGTTCGCCTCCTCCAGCTGCCGACTGCGACTCCATAATATAATATGCAAACTAGCCCAGCTCCAATACCAGATGAAAGGGGCAGAGTGCCCTAGTGGAAGCGTAGTGACTCACGAGGAATAAAGCTAGTTGCAATCATACTCAAGAGTGCAGCGGCACATTGCTAAGAAAGCTTAGGAAAATTATGTGACTTTTTGAGTAGCAAGAAACTGCTCATAAACAATGTAGGATGAAAGGCCTTGTCATTACAAACTTGTAGAAATTTACAGAACTGAAAACTGATAAGAAATAAAGAAGTTATGCCTATTTATAATTTTCTGCCCAAATGCTCCTCTCTAGGAGGAAGCTACGGATTTTCGTAAGTGTTCGTCAAATCGTCCCTTCCAGAATATTCGTGAGTAAGCCAGATCAGTCTAATCTGACGTGTCGGGCCGAATTGACGTCCACATGCATGCATCAACGTTACTAGAATATTCTATCTTAGACGCGCTAGGCTAAACCGAAACTTCTAGGTAAATCGACCTAGTCGGCACTCCGCGTCAGCCAAACTTACGTGAAGGTTCGAGTTCACACTAACGGGCCAGATCGCTCGACGCTGTTGGTCAATCCGACGGTCGCGCTCACCGCAAATCGAGGACAGTCGTCAACCGACCTCCAAACTAATTAAACTTCAGAAATCCGTAACTCTCTCAATACTTGACCAAATTTGATGAACTTTATATCAAAATGACCACAAAAATGCAATCTACTTTTCTATGCAATCAAAACATACTTTCATCAAACTTTAAAATGCACTCTATAAACCTATGACCTTGCAATCTTGATGCCATCAGCAGTCACGTGGAGACCTAGGAACTCCACTTCTTGTTTGGCAAACTTGCACTTTGACTCCTTTGCAAATAGCTTGTTCTGGTTCAATACTTCGAGGACTTCTTTCAAGTGCCTTGCATGCTTTTCAAGGGTCTTGCTGTAGATAAGAATGTCGTCGATGAATTCCACCACAAATCTGTCCAACATGGGTTGAAATATGGTGTTCATCATAGTCATGAAAGTTGCTGGCGCGTTGGTGAGTCCAAATGGCAGGATCATGAACTCAAAATGTCCATATCTTGTCTTGAATGCCGTCTTCTCTATGTCAGGTTCTGCGACGCAAATCTGGTGGTAGCCGCTTCTCAAGTCCACCTTTGTGAAGTACTTGGCTCCAACCAGCCGGTCCATGAGCTCATCCATGCGCGGCAGCGGGTATCGATTCTTGATGGTGATCTTGTTGAGGGCGCGATAGTCCACACACATCCTCAAGGTACCATCCTTCTTCTTGACAAATAGTATCGGGGCTCCAAATGGCGACTTGCTTAGTCGAATAAAGCCATGCTCCCGTAGCTCCTTGATTTGCTTCTTGACTTCGTCTAGCTCCGTGTATGACATCTTGAACGTAGGTCGAGAGATGGACTTGCTTCCGGGCTCCAACTCTATCTTGTGGTCTACAAATCTCTTGGGGGGTAGGCCCTTGGGCACTTCTGGGGAGAAGACTTCTTTATAGTCCTTCAAGACTTCTTGTATCTCCTTGGGAACGGGGCTGCCTTCTTGACTCTTGATGTCGTTTGGCGTAATTAAGGCCAGAAGAAGCTCGTGTCCCTTCCTCACAAGTCTCTTGAGTTGGAGGGCGGACAATAGTATCTCGTGTGCTGGCTTTTTGATGTCTTGGATCTGGATATTCTGGATTGCGCGCAAAATACAGATTCTTGAAGTGATGTCATTCTTGATCTTGATAATACCGTCCCTCCAATCAACTTGGGGTTTGTGCTTGGTCAACCAAGGCGTCCCTAGGATGACGTCGTACTTGCCCAATTGCATGGGGAAGAACACTACTCTATCCTTGAAGGACTTGATAGAGAGTGCCAAGGGGTAGGTCTTCTTGGAAGGGGTAGTATAGGAGAATTCGTCGGGCATCATAATCTCCTCGTCGTGGTCAAGAGTTCGCATAGTAATGCCGTGCTTAGTGGCAAAATTTGCAACGATGATGTTGCCTTGAGCTCCGCTATCCACCAAGATGTGGACCTTCTCTCCTCCAAGGTAACCTCTGGAACTCATTGGGGCTGGAATGTCGTCTTCAACGGGGGTTTCCACGTCACTTGGCTTGTTGTCTTCTCGTGAAGTGGGTCTTGGGGTGGTAGGCTCCTGGCCTACCGGCGCTGTCCGTTTTTTGACAACATTTTGGGGCATGAGAGTGCACGATGGCCCTTCTCCTTACTATAAAAGCATAGTCCAGCCGTCATGAGAGCTTCTCTTTCAGCCCGGTGAAGTCTTGCTTTCACTTCTTGCTGGTTTCTTGCAGCATAAGTGTCATTGGAGAGTCTTCCACTCTTCCGGGCAGCCGCGGGGTCCCTTTTATTGACTCCAATTTCCATGGGTGTGGGTCAAGATTTAGATGTGGAAGGAGTTGCATACACCCGCGTTGTTGGTGCCCGTGAAGATGAAGGCAATGAATGCTTGAAATCCAAGGTATCCACCTTATGCGCCACTTCAATAATTTTTGAGAAGTTCGTCAGGTCGCGTAATTCCACTTCCTTTGCCACCTTGGGCTTGAGGCCAAAGATGTAGCAATCAATCTTCTCCTCAAGAGACATGTTGGGAATCTCAAGAGTGAGGGCGTGAAATCTGGATGTATACTCTTGAACGGACGTCGTTTGCTGGAGATGGTGGAGCTTTCCTCGGGCAATCTTCTCCGCATTGATGGGCATGAATTGCTTTTTGAGGGCCTCACGAAATCTGCCCATCTTGCATATGATGGTGGGGGCTGTTGGCCAAGCACGGGGTGTGCCATAGCTTGATACATAGCCGCTTGATAGTTACGCCATCATGATGTTGCTGCTACTCTAAGTAAGGTAACGGCAAAGGGAACGTAGTCCTCCTCGGGTACTTCAAGGAATGCGAGGCAAGTCTCCACTTGGTAAAGCCATAAATTCAGATTGGCTCCTTTCCCGAGGTTGAAAGTGTCGGGTTTGCCGGGCTTGATGAGTTTCCTTGCTCTCGTAGGTTCTTGTGAAGGCGCTTGAGCCGGGACTGGATTTTGAATGTTGCTTGCAATAGGGGCAGCCATGGCAGCCATAGCTTCTCTTGACGCTTGTACGGTTGCTTCATAGGTAGCCAAGCCCACTTGGTTGTGGATAGCCATTAGGAAGGCTGCCCACTCGTTTGCAGGAACTCCTTATGGTGGGGTCATCTTTGCCACAGCGGCTGCCACGGGATCTGATGGTGCTTCTCCTTGTGGTGCTCCTTGTTGTGGCAGATTTTCTTGAGAGGGCTCTCCCATCAGCACTAGAGGAGGGTCTCTTAGAAAGTGAAATGAATCGACTTACCAAATAGGCGATTAACAATTAATAAAGATCTTTATATCAGCAAGTAATCTTTATGGTATTTCCGTTAACTCGTTAAACGGCAAAGGACAATACACTAGCAGGGAATACTACTCGTCAGTCAAATGAGAGTAAACTAGCATCAATAATGCAAATCAGTAAACTCATACATAAGCAAGGTTAGAAGACAGTGCGTATCAATGGCTTCTCGCCTTGGATTCAGATCTCTTTCAGTAAGCTGTACAAGAGAGTTGGCCTCGTTTCCGAATGCCGAACTCGAGAGCAATGCCTAGCATATGTACATGGAATGAGTTTACTGTTCAACGGTCAGTGCGATGGCACCGCCTACCCGGGAGTTAACCACGTTGGTAGGACCTCGGTTAACCAAATCCACCGCCATCTCCCATCATCCCGAATAGCCATCCATCATAGGGATGTCATCTGGCCATTCATCTAGCATATCGCACTTAGATGCATATCAAGGCAGTTCGCTGCTACCGAGTACGGAAGTCAGCTGGCTGTCAAAGAATGTGTCAGCAAGCTGACTTAAGTTGACTTCAGCCTGCTGCTTTCGGCCGAGTCATTAAACTGATAATTATGTAAAGTCCAGCAGACTGACTATTAACTAAAGTTCAGCAGGCTGAACTTAATTAACTATTATATTTAAATGAATATTATATCCACTAATATACTGATTCATTACAATCCCTCCAACTTAACTTGTTGTCGCCTCGACAACATTAAACTGCAAAAGCTTTAAATAAAGAAACTGACCCTGACCAGCCTCCCTTACTGACTATCTTTTCAGCCTGTCACCTTAAGGGGTGGTTCCTGGGGCTTCAGGATCAGGGGACGGAGATCTGGACCTAGATCTGGACAGCCCTCTAGGTCTGTCAGCTGGCCTTCTAAAGAACCCTGTTTGCTCTAAAGTTGGCCCTCGAGGAGAACGGAGGATGGTGGCCTGCTCTTCAACTATTTGGGTGTTGATTCCCACATAGACAGGCATTCCAGTAGGATGCTGAAATACATTGGCTAGAGGTACATGCCCCTGAGCGGAGGGGGAGGCTGGCATACCTCTGGCCCACCCGCGTGTCCCTCTTCTGGCACCCCTGTCCTCTGGGGATTTCTGTCTGTGTCTGCTGCCCAGTACAGTCAGATCAGCTTCTTCCCCTGCTTGGGCAGGTGGGCTGGGGGAGCGAGCGCGGGGTCCAGTTGTCGCCATAACGGGGATCACATTCCACACACCTGATCGTGGTTCTTTAGGAAGTGCCACTGCCTGTCCCTGGGTATCCTGAGTACCTGCTGCTGATGCTTCTCCTCTGCCTTGTTCTTCTTCCTCATCCTCCTCATCCTCCTCCTCGGAGAGAGTAGGGGTCTCGTCCACTAAGTCGTCCTGCTCCCTAGTAGACATGGAGTAGTCTACCGACCTCCCTTTCTTAGGGCGCGCTGGAGGTTGCTTGGCCTTCAGCCTACTGATATCTATCCGGCCTGCATTCTTTGCCCATTTGACAAAGGCATGCTTTCCCTTAGAGAAGTAGTCTCTTCCCCTCCTCCTATGTTCCTTGGTCTCTGCATTCATATTGCTCAGGCATCCATTCAGCCTGGGGTCCCAAGGGGCAATGTGAGGTGGTAGGATGAGATAGCCGTCTAGGCCATAGTGGAAGTCATCCGGTTGGGCTCGGTCACACTCCTGCTTCTTATTTGTGACGGTCATCCACCTCCAGTCTGTTGGCTGCTGGTAGTACTGGGGTCCGTGCTCAGCCTTCCTCAGTTTACACGGGAACCAGTGGGGAGAGAACATCTGCTGTCCTGCTTCCCTGGCCAAGTACTCCCAGCTCCTTCTCTCAACTTCATTGTAAGCTGGCAGGAGTGTGAGGTAGAATACCGTATCCTTAAAGCTATCGGGCCGCATGCTCACCATCCGGATGAGTCTCTGATCTCCCACTATTCCCGGTATGGGGACCGGCTTGTCCTCTGAATCATCTGCGAGATACCGGGCCTGCTCTGCTGTATAGCCCACCATCTTAGCATAATCTTCGTAAAGGACCACGCCGGTGTGTGTCTCGATGTACCTGTCCAGTGCTGTAGCTCCTTCCTTCTGTAGCAGTGTTGTCTGTTCCAGCCTGTTGATCTCCTGGGCTGCCAGCAATGCTTCCTTCAGGTTATCGAAGTTTTGGCCACCCACCACAGTATACCTGTAAGTGGCCAAGCTCTTCTGTCTGTCCGCTTCAATCTTTTTTCTTTTCTCCTCTTCTGCCGCTGCCGCTTCTTCTTGCTGTTTCTTCTGTCTCTCCTCCTCAGCCTTCCTGAGGTTTTCCGCTTCCTGATCCTTCTTCCTCTGTGCCTCTTCTGCCGCCTCTTGTTGTTTGCGGACCCTTTCTTGTTCTCTCCTGGTGAGGGACGTCGCCGCCAGCTCCTTCTGGTATTGCTCCATTGTCCTCCTGGCTTCTTCTGCCTTGCGCTTTCTGTCCTCCTTTTGTGTGGTGGGCGCCATCCTGCACATGTAACCAGGGCACAAGTTAGTAGGATATGGACCTTTGTCATAGGGATTGCAGGAAGTATGTTAGTATTTAGTATAGTGGCTTCGCTGCTGTTTACCTTACAGGATGATTGCTAAAAGTTGACGTAGTTGCGATGCGCTACACATAAACGTATGAGTGTGTTTTTATCGCTCTCGCTCACTAACTGTCATATATTTTCCCCTCCAACTTAAATGGAGACAGGACCGCCTGTCACCTTCCCGTGTCAACTGAAATGACAGTTATGGAGGGACTCCAGCGGCCCGAAGGTGGAACCGTGTCAACGCCCCTTTGGCATTGGTCAAGTGGTCCTTAAACTCCCAAGTGTCCCCAGAGGCATCGTAACCCTTCCATCGAATGAGGTATTTCATGACATATTTAGACGATCGACGGACCGAGCGAGCGTCTAAAATCTCATCGACCTCATATTCCTCAGGGTCGCCGTCCCGGACAGCGGGGACCGGTCCCGGTTGGACAGGGAACCGACCTGTGAACAGTGTATCACCTTTGATGTACGGTTCCAGGAAGGAGACATTAAAGACCGGGTGCCCCTTGTATTCAGCTGACATGTTCAGTTTGTAAGCATTCTGACCGACACGACGGACCACCGAATATGGACCGACCCAGACAGGGCCAAGCTTTTTCTTGACCACACCAGGGAGGTACAGGTGCTGAGAATGCAGTTTGACTAAATCCCCCTTGGAAAATGTCAGTTCCCGACGGTGTTGATTAGCGTATTTTTGTTGGTTTTCTTGGGCCGTGTGCAAGTTTCGTTGGACTTCTGACAGGGTGTCAGCAAACTCCTGAGTTAACTGGAGGGAGACCGGGTTGTCAATCCCTTCAGGGTGAGTTAAAGATTCCCCTAGCACATCTAGAGGAGACTTAGGGACTCTACCCAGGCTGAGTTCAAAAGGAGTTTTGCCCGTTGACGCGTGCACCGCACTGTTGACCGCAAACTGAATTTGAGGCAACAGGTCATCCCAATTATCTTGTTTTTGGTTAATATATGCTCTCAGCACCTCCTGCAGAACTCGGTTAGTTCTTTCAGTCTGCCCATCAGTCTGAGGGTGGTTTGCTGTGCTGAGCAGCTGTTTGACTCCCATTAACCCCATTAAAGCTCTCCAGAACTTAGAGGTGAATTTTGAGTCTCTGTCTGAGATGATATTAGAAGGGAGCCCATGTTGGCATACTACATGGTTGTAAAACTGTCTCGCTGTTTCGAGTGCAGTCACTTTGACAGTTGTGGGGATAAAAATGACCATTTTTGTCAGTTTATCCACGACTACCAGTATTGAATCATGCCCGTTGGCAGTTCTTGGTAGTGAGACCACCCAGTCCATGGATATAGTTTCCCAGCGTCCCGCTGGGATGGGTAGCGGTTGCAAGAGACCTCCGGGTGGTGTGTGCCGAGACTTATTTCTCTGACACTGGTCACAGGACTTGACATATTTCAAGACCTCCCGGGGTAACCCCTCCCAATGATAATGTTTTGCCAGTTTGCCAACAGTTTTGGCCTGCCCCAAATGTCCACCCAGGAGACTGTCATGAGCTTGACTCAGTAAGAGAGACCTTATTTCCAAATTATTAGGAATGACCAGCTTCAGCCTGCCTGAAGTGGTTTCAGTCACCCAGACCCCTCCCTTGAGCTTATACCCGAGTGCGGTAGCACGACACATACCAGTAGTGGGGCTGGGCTCAAATGTTGGGTCAGAAAGGTAGGCTTTCCTAAGTTGTTCAAGGAAGGACTTTTTCACCTTTAGTGAAGTGAGTGCACACAGGACTTTATCTACAGCATGCTGACTAAAGTTCCTTTCTTGCAAGTCAGGTCTTCTAGAGAGTGCATCAGCAGGATTCAACTTCCCTGGTTTGTAGTCGATCTGGACTTGGAACTGCTCCAGCATCTGGCTCCAGCGGTTCTCCCTCCTCGACAGCTTGGACTTCTTCTGAAAGTGGGTCAGAGCTAGATGATCTGTAATCACCTTAAAAGCTTTACCATGTAAGTATGCTCTCCACTGTTTGAGTACATGAATGATAGCTAGCAGCTCTTTATCATGCACTGAGTAATTAATCTCCGCTGGATTAAATTTCATAGACTCATACAACACAGGATGCCACTCCTGCCGTACCTTACCATCCTTTGTGGTTTTGTCAGCAGGCTGCAACAAAATAGCACCCATGGCAAAATCAGAGGCATCAGTAACCACCTGCACCGGTTTGCTGGGGTCATACACGGCTAGCACTGGGGCAGAACAAAGGGCATCTTTAAGGGTCTGGAAGGCAGCCTGCTGCTCTTCCCCCCACACATACCCGATGTCTTTCTTAGTAAGGTCAGTCAGTTTACTGGCCTTTGTGGAATAATTCTCAATAAATCTCCTATAGTAGTTAGCCAACCCGAGGAAGGATCTAACTTCAGAGACAGACTGTGGTACTGGCCAGTCCCTTATGGTCTGGACTTTCTTAGGATCCACACTGATGCCCTCTTTACTGACAACGTGGCCTAAGAATTCAATACTTTCCTTAAAGAAATCACACTTGCTCATTTTAGCATACAAGTGATTTTTCCGCAGAGTGTCCAGCACTTTCTTTAAGTGTTCAGTGTGCTGAGCTTCATCTTTAGAGAAAATTAAAATATCATCCAGGAAAACTTGCACAAACTTATCCAAATAAGGTCTGAAAATGTCATTCATAGCACCCATAAAGGTAGCAGGAGCATTAGTCAGTCCAAATGGCATCACGTTGAACTCATAGTGTCCATAACGTGTGCGGAAAGCAGTCTTGTGTTCATCCCCCTCAGCAATTCTGATTTGATGATAACCACTCTTGAGATCTATCTTACTGAACACCTTAGCGCCAGACAGGGTATCAAGCAAGTCCTCGATTCTGGGTAAAGCATACTTGTTCTTTACTGTAATTCTGTTCAGGGCTCTGTAATCCACACACATCCGCATACTGCCATCCTTTTTCTTAACAAATAGGATAGGTGCGCCGTACGGTGATTTACTGGGAGAAATGTAACCATTTTCCTCCAGCTCTGCAATCTGTGTTTTCAACTCCTCACTCTCCAAATAAGACAAGCCATACGTGCGTTGCCAGGGTGGCTGGCTACCAGGTAATAAATCAATCCTATGATCTACTTCCCGCTTAGGGGGTAGTCCTGGAGGCATATTAAACACATCCGTGTACTGAGCAACAATGTTTGCAGCAGTAGGGTGTTCCGGAGGGTGTACCTTTTTCTCAACCACTTCTTCAGGTTGAGGAGGTACCTCTCTTAGCAGCAGACAGAACATTCTGTCTTCCTTCTGGTTCCAGCTTTTGACGAACTCCATTGCATTCAGCAACTTGCATCCTTCTGGAAGCCTCTTCTTTTCCTTCATTTGCCATCCACACAGGACAAGAGGAAGAGCACTGGTGGGTGCCAAGTCAGTCTGCCCATCACTGGCTCCTCTCACTTTAACTGTACCTCTGCTCCAACACACTTCAGCTTGATGTCTATTAAGCCAGGACCTGCCTAGCACGAGATCATAAAAGCCAGTGTTGAGTACCTCAAATGTAAGCGTTTCAGTTAGAACTGCAATGCCAGAACCTAACTGGACCTCAATAGGCTTGGTTATAACTCCTCCCGGGATACTTGAGGCATCTCCAAGGAATATTTTTCTATTCCCTTGGGTGACAGTAGGCAGCCTTAGCCGCTTAACTAAGTCCTTGTGGATAAAAGTATGTGACGCCCCTCCGTCAACAAATGCCCTCACCTTCCTACCTGCAATCATGCAATGCAGTAGGATAGGGGGGACTGTCTTTTCCTGACTTTCGCATTGTTCTCCTGACGTAGCAAAGAAATGTTGGACATCAGGTGGAACAAGAGCATCCAGAGTGTGCACTCTCTGGACGTCTATATTGCTGATGGTCTCCTTTATCTGGTTGTCAGGCATGCATAGTGAATCCAGTTCAGCAGGACCCATAATACCTGCTACGAGGGCAGCTAGTGACGACTCACTATCTCTAGCATCCTCACAGTCAGTAGACTGGATTACTGACTGTTGCTGTCTTTTAAAGGCTGGTCTTTTCTCTCGACCTTAGGCAGGTGCTTGACCGGACACTGTTCTCTGTAGTGGCCTTTCTGCTGACAATGGTAGCAAGTAGATTTTGCTGAGGCTGGTCTCGGCTTAGTCCTACCACCACCCCTTCCATAGCCACCTCGAGAGGGACCACCTCTACCTCTAGACTGAATAGCATTGTACTCATACTCATATTCATCACCCTGATTATCCTCAGCCTGGTCTCCTTCAACTGCATTGTAGGAACCGTGGGGCTTTTTGACAATCTTAGACACCAAAGCGTTACTCTGGCGCTTGTGATTGAACTGCTGCTGATCCCAGGCGTCAGCATCCTGGATCAAGTCAGCCAGTTTCTCATACTTTTTCTCAGCAAAATGACCAGAGACCTCGGATTTCAAGCCATACCTGAAGTATGCTATCCTATACCGTTCTGGCAAATCAGGCTGCTTCATCATGTTCTCTTGGAACTTTTGAGCAAACTCAGCAACTGAAGTGGTCTGCTTCAGTGTCAGGGAGATCATCGCATAGATAGCTTTCTCCTGCTGGTTGATGACATCAAACTTCTCATGCAACTTCTCGACAAACTCTACCCACGTAGGGTCACCGAGTTGCCGAGCCTTACGCTCTTCCTTCCAGTAAAGCCACCAGTCTGCGGCACTGCCTTTCAGTAGCGCACCGGTGTGCCTGACCTTCTCGTAATCTTGCAGTTCTGGGTAGTTCTCCAGCCACTGCTCAACATCCGCGAGAAACTTGATCAGGTAATATTTTCTGTTTCCCTCAGGATCATAGTCCTGGGGAGGTTTCGGCTTGGGCTTACTAGGCCCTCGGCCACCACCACTAGTGGTGTGAGACCCCAGTTGGTCTCTGTCCCGGAGTAGGGACATTATGATTCTTTTGTCCTCCTGCTGGGACTGATACATGGTCGCCATTTGCGACTGCATCTGAACGAACAATGCTCCCAAGTCTACATTTTGGGGTGGTAGATTAGCAAATGCAGCAGCAGCATTGGCATCTACTCGCTGAGTAGTGTCCTCAACAATCCCTCTTGCTCCTGCAGCAGCAATTCCTGCCGCATTCAGCCGGTCACGTATTTGACCTAGGGGTACATTGAGTTGTACGGCAGGAGGTGGGTTCAGAACATTGGCCCTTGATGCCATAAGTTCTTCAACAGTGCGCTCGTCAGCTGGCTGTCCTTCCCTCCTTTGTATATCTTCAGCGGCCTTTGCTACTTGTTCAGCTTCTAGTCTGGCTATCTCCTCCTCAGCTTGCTGAGCTGCGACTGAGGCAATAGCAGCTGCCTCATCTGCAGCCTCCCTAGCTGCAGTATCCGCTACTGCTTCCGAGTAGGTACGGTTTCCCGCTACATGGCTTTCCGCCTGGTTTTCGACATTCTCGTTATCCTGGTTCTCCATGTCTCGGGAGTTGCTAGTTTGAGACCTTGTCCTTACCATACAAAGAAGACTGTGATAACTGCTCCGATACCACTGAAATGAATCGACTTACCAAATAGGCGATTAACAATTAATAAAGATCTTTATATCAGCAAGTAATCTTTATGGTATTTTCCGTTAACTGGTTAAACGGCAAAGGACAACACACTAGCAGTGAATAATACTCGTAAGTCAAATGCGAGTAAACTAGCATCAATAATGCAAATCAGTAAACTCATACATAAGCAAGGTTAGAAGACAGTGCGTATCAATGGCTTCTCGCCTTGGATTCAGATCTCTCTCAGTAAGCTGTACAAGAGAGTTGGCCTCGTTTCCGAATGCCGAACTCGAGAGCAATGCCTAGCATATGTACATGGAATGAGTTTACTGTTCAACGGTCAGTGCGATGGCACCGCCTACCCGGGAGTTAACCACGTTGGTAGGACCTCGGTTAACCAAATCCACCGCCATCTCCCATCATCCCGAATCGCCATCCATCATAGGGATGTCATCTGGCCATTCATCTAGCATACCACACTTAGATGCATATCGAGGCAGTTCGCTGCTACCGAGTACGGAAGTCAGCTGGCTGTCAAAGAATGTGTCAGCAAGCTGACTTAAGTTGACTTCAGCCTGCTGCTTTTGGCCGAGTCATTAAACAAAT
>WELA01010100.1:509325-519821 GCA_009602735.1 Mesotaenium endlicherianum | reverse complement strand
TTCCCCCCCCCTTGAGGACTTGCTACTTCTCTATAACAGGGGTGTTCGACGTGGCTACCTGCGGCCCCCTCTACTGTCCCTTCTGCTGTCTTACCAGCTTGCTCTCTGAAAGTGACGAGGAACTGTATGAAATAGCAACCTGCCTAGGGTTCATGCACGGGGAATGGGGGAGTTGACAGCTGGCGTCCTGGGAGCACGGGGTCGTGGGTGCAGGTGAAGTACACGTACCTGGACACAGTCGGGCGGCCTGTGATCGTGCTCTCCAAGACCAACGTGGTGCCTGAGTACAACGCTCTATTTTTCCAGGTGCGTGTATGTGTGCGTGTGCGCGTGTCTGGGAGAGAGGAAGAGAGTCAGAGAAAGTTAGAGAGTGGGGTGTGTATGTGCAAGACAGTGTGTGTGAGAGAAAGAGGACGCAGTTTGTCTCTGCGCGTGTATCGGTGCTGGACTTTTGGTGCTGATGAGAAGTGGACGAGGGAGCAACAATTTCGAGACTTGGAGCTGGGAGTCTGTTGACTCATGACTGACAAGCTTGCCGGAGGAGAGGGGGGGCTGGTGGCGGAAGGCAGTCCTGCAGGAGCAAGAGGAGGGAGAGAGTGTTCAGCTGCCTCTTTGGACAGGTCGAGGGCATGATTATTGACCGAGGCTGCGATTATATAGGAACCATCATCAACCTCCGCTGCATCTTATTGGACATAACTATTGGCCTAGGTTGAATCCATCTGTCCTTGCGATCTGCTCTTGCCTTGCCTTGAAAGAAACTGGCCAAGTGCACCGGGGAGCTAGCAGGGCAAGCCAGCACATAATGCCACGCTGCATGCTGCAGATGGCATGGCATATGCGGGAACATGAACGTAGGAAGCAACCACCGTTGAGTTTAGCCCCCCATCTTCTTCAAACTCTCTCTTCCCTTTTTTGCTCCTCTTTACCTCTCTCATGTATGCTTTCTTTCACAGAGGAAATCTCTCATAAGTCCCTGCTAAGAGCCTCCCTCCTCTATTCTCCCTCCCCCCCCTCCCCCCCTCCTTCCCCTTCCATCAAAGGAGACTGCATGTGGTTGACGTTGCGAGTGACTTATGTGTGGCTCGGGATCGGGGATTGATGGGGGACATTCGCAGGTGGTGTATACATTTGGGGGGCTGGCCCTGCTGGCGGAGCCAGCGCTCCTCATTGGGGCCTTCCTGGCCTTCTTTGGCGCGTGCATGGCGTACGTGCGCCTGGNCTCTCTCTCTCTCTCTCTCTCTCTTTCTCTCTCTCTCAGTATGTTCCTTGCGCCCTTACCCTCTCCCTTGTCCGCTCCTGCTAACTGACTCATCCCTCGACCACTCTCGGCGCCTCTGCTCTTGCCCAGCACTGCTCTTCCCCTCCTCTTCCTGCTGCTGCTGCTGCCATGGGCAGTAGACGCTGTGCAGCCCTGCAGAAGGTTATGGCTCCTGCTCCTGCTCCTGCTCCTGCTACTGCTGCTGACCAACTCTCTCCTCCGCCCTTGTCGTCCCCGCTGCTCCTCCTCCTCCATCCCCCCCTCCTCCTCCTCCTGCTGCTGCTGCTGCTGCTGACCGACTCTCCCCTCTGCCTCTGTCGTCCACGCTGCTCCTCCTCCTGCTGCTGCTTTTCCTGCCGCCGCAGGTGGTCGACGCCGTGCAGCGCCTGCAGAGGGTGATGGCGGCGCGCACGGCCGCCGGCGACCGCCTCGACAAGTCGCTGCGCGAGCTCAGCCGCAGCGGCGACACCGCCGCCGCCAAGGCCACGCGCAAGGCCGGCGAGGCGAGCCTCAAGGCCAGCGACAAGGAGCTCAAGGGCATCGTCGATGGGCTCGAGGCGTGCGCGAAAGCCCCCCCCGTGTTGGCCAAGGTGGGCATCCGTTGTTGGGGTTGCGGGCTCTGTGAGGTTTGTGGGGTTTGTGGGGTTTGTGGAGAAGGTGGGGAATGTGGGGAGTTTTTGAAAAGCTCTCGGCACCATGCACGCCTGAGAACATGGGCTTGCTGTGCTCTCTGCTCTCTGCTCTCTGCTCTCTGCTGTGCTGTGCTGGGGGGGCTGGGCCGTACTGGGCTTGGCTAGAGTGAGCAGGGTTGGGGGGCAGGGCTGGGCTAGGTAACATGCTGCTGCTGCTGCTGCTGCCGCTGCTGCTTTGCTGGCCTTGAACTCTCGGATCTCTCTCTCTCAGGGCAGCACACCTGATTGCAGCTCTGCTGTCTGCTCAGCTCTACTCTTCTCTGCTCAACTGCGCTGCTAGGCTCTACGCTTCTACTGGGGCTTCATGCTGCTGCTGCTTCTTTGCTGGCGGCCCAATTCGCTTGTCAATCCTCTTCCGCTTAGAAGGCTGCTTTGTGGTGCTCTGGCCGTCTGTTTCTCTGGCATTTAATCAACTTCTTTCACGAGGGTCTAGATGCGTGCTGCCTATCCACACTGGTCCTGCTAAGGAGAGCACTCTGCTGCGCTGGGGAAGTTGCAGCCATTGAAATGGCTAGGCACTGATACTGATATTTTGTGTAGATATTAGTAACAGCAGTGGTGTTGCCCTCGCTCTCTCTCTCTCTGGCTTTGTCTCCATCTCATCTCGCCTGCTTCTCTGTATAGCGAGTTGATTGACTAGGGCAATTAGGAGCAGATGCAGGCGGATGCTAGCAGGCGATGGTGCTCGCAGACATGTGCTGAATTCAAGTTGAAATTCTGGGCTCTGGGGCTGCTGCTGTCCTCTCTCCCATTCTGTACATTGACGGTTGGCTTGGTGCTCTTCATACACTGCCATGAATAATGTGCACAGAGCGTGCTTGCGGGTGGGTGGCATTCTGCTGTGTCTCGTTTTCAATAACGGTGTGCGGTGTCATTGCTGCAGGTGCAAGCTCTGGTGGCCAAAGAGAGGGAGCTTCAGGAGAAGCTCATTCAGAAGCACTCAATTACTGTTGACGGCTACGAGCGCAAGCTCGCACCCCAAGACATCGATCAGCGCATTGCGCCTGTGCAAGCCAGGCTGACGTCTTTGAGGGCGGAAGTGCAAGCGTTGCTGCTACTTCTCGAGGAGTGATCTAGTTCTTGTTGTTCTTAGGAGAGCGTAGTCTGTCTCAGTTGTCATGTTGAGTTGCCGTTCATGTTATGGCTTGACCATGAAGGCATTTTTCAAATTCAGTGCAGATGCTTTTACATCTTTCTGCTGTCGGAAGGAGGTAGGGTAGTATGACGGCAGGGTACTTCTTCGGGGATTCCTCCTGCTTAATGAAGATTATTTGTTCTTTCGAACGACATGATGTATTGAATTAGTCTGTGCTCATATGCATGGTGGTATTTGGCTTCAATTTCCAAACCTCTTATGAAATTTATGATTTCGTTGGTTCAATGGAATTTAGTTTGTTTTAATAGTACCTTCTTCGTCCACTACTACATAAATTGGGGGCGTTTCGGAACCTCGAAGCGTGCGTGCGTGCACGGTGGACAATTTTGAAAATTTGATCTGCAGATAATATTGCACTTAGAGCGCAGCAATATTGACATCGAAAGTAATGTGCATAGAATCCTCCCAAAACCTTAAATGCAGTCCCAAGACTCAAACCTTGTACTTCTTTAGCAATTAGAGAAGACTCAAAATTTAGATGTCAAGCAAGATGAAGTTTCTCTAGTAAGACATTGCTGTACAGAGATTGTATGGTGCTACTAGAGCCCAGCCACCCGCCCTCCTGAGGCAGATGGATAGAAACATGCAGGAGCCTTGAAGCTAGAGTTTCCAGAGAAATTAAGATTACATATTATCAGAGCTTAGCTTGCAGAGAATGGATAGATTAGATTACAAAACGGTAGAATGAGGCCTTTAAGCCCCGCGCGTGTACTTAGTGTGACGACCGCGATAGGAGATAGCATACACCCTAATTGGTTAACGCCCGTGGGTGCGTCATCCGCCCCGTGTGCTTTTTCACTTGTCGTGCTCTCTCACTCTCTATAGCCCGTTGATCCAGAAGCTAACGAATAAATACAAACATAATTTTACTAATTGGTAGTGCTTCTCTGCTCCGCTTCCCTCGCCGTTTTTCGGTCCCTCTGCATTCCTCCCATAACCGCGTAGTATTTCTTCGTTCTTTTATTAGTATATACTTGAGATGATGCTCAATATTGCAAGACTCAAACTGCGTTTGAAGTTACCAAGTGGAGTTACCAACGGGACGGCTCGTGGCTTGAGCGCCGCAATTGTGACTTTTACCATGCAATGTAAAGAGTGTACATGGACTCATGATGGTGACACAAATACCTCTATTTAAAGTGCATAGAATCGTCCGACTTTAAATTACAGCAAGCTAGCGTACAAAACGTCGCTTAAGCGGCGCTGTAGTGTCCATCACATGCAACTATGAAGTTGGACTAGAATGGACTAGAATGAGTAAGAAATACCTTTCAGCGTACGAACGTTCCTTTTAGGGGTGCTGTCTTTATTTCACGCGTAAGTACACGTGCAACCTGTGTGACGAGCGCCAAATCTTTTTGGTCACTCTACTGAAAACTCCACTGTTTGGATTTTTCACAAATTGAGTACTCGCAGGATGATCATGCAGTGCAGCTCAATTAAATGCAGCAGTAGCAGTACGTTCTAATGAGTGAGTACTCCGAGGAGAAGAGATTTACGATATAGAGCAGCATTTGACAAGCTGAGTGCCAATTGACATCAGGCAATCTGCACCAGCTGCTTTTACTTGCCGGTGGTGCTCGGGTATACACCTGAAGCTCACAGGGTGCACCTTTCTTCAGTCATTAAGTTGCGCTAGCTTGTAGGTGATGAAAATACGTCAATTGATAGCATGCAGATTGCTTTTGCTGGATCACAAATCGGACTGTGTGTTTAATTCATTTTTTTGCATTTGGTGCAGCAACCGCTCTCTTTCTTCACGTGTAACCAGGGACCACTTGCTCTGATAAGATGAGGCAACATATACATCTGTCAAGCGTCTTTTATCTCTTTCAGCTACTAAGTGAGTCAAAGCCTATGACGTGCTCGTCCTTAATATTCTCCAGATCAATGTGGAGGCATTTGGAGCTGCATCAGACTTGCACCCTTGCAGCAAGAAGAAATCTGAATACGTCATCCATATCTTGGACTAGATTGTTGTAGTGTTTTGCAAAACAGCCCTTGTATATCATGCTCATGATGAATGCACTTAAATAGGATAACTTTGTCACAGGACATATCATTTGTGGGGGGGCTGCTCTTATAAGTGTGTGCTCATGTCTGGACATAAGCTTTATTGTTTTGCAGTCCTGTTCCACCCTTCTCTCGTGGAATCTTTGGACTGCCCTGCAAATTTTACAACCATTCAAGAATTAGACATTTCATCATGTGAGGGAACAGCGCCAGACCCAACAATATGCTGCAAAGCAGCGAGTAACCTGGAAGAGAAGCTTCTTGCATCTTCTTACATGAATGGCACGTCTGATGGTAAGCCACCTTAGAGGTGCAGTGTGCAGATATCCTGCAAAATATATTATAGTCTGACATGCTGCCAGCCCGCTGATTGAAGCAAGATAACAGCAAAGTGCGATCAGATGAAGGAAATTACTTTTATTATCTAATTTTCCCTATGTTGTATCTATGGTTTAGTGCAAAGCATTACAACCAAAAAAGACATCAATCAGGAGTGCCATGCTCGCTTCCAGTCTCACTTGGAGACTCAGAATGTGTCAGTGGACATATTCCAATATTGTGCACGGACACCCTTTCTTCCATTAATGAGCGAGCTTTTGGCAAACAACACATGCGCCATGTTAGCAAGCAAAGCTTCTCTGGACTATACATCACTGGAACAGGCATGTGCAAATGAAAAGGCCTGTCTGCAGCAGCCCGGTAATTTGACAAGCTGTTACGCTCAGATCCTTGCTGCTGCTTTTCAACTGAAGCCTCAGGATGACAGGCAGTTGCAAGACTGGTAATTCCTTCTCTCCTACTAATAAACTCTATATTTCTCTATTGGGCAAGGAGACAGGAGACTGAGTGGCTGCATTGAAAGAAACATGGCATCAGATCCTGACAGAAATTAATACGTGAATGAATCACATGCTGACGTTGCAGTTATGAAGCTGTTGGGCTTCAGATAGCACAAGCAGCATACGCCTCAGTGTACCTCAATGTGTTTGCAAACTGCAGTGACCAGGTATGTTTGAACATTGTTCATTTCACTTCCACGCGCATTCAATGTAGCTTTTCTCATATGCAGAATAAGGTGTGAAGCTTTGCAGATGGAATCAGTGACATATTATTATTTGAGCGGCCTTTAAATGGTGCTAGATTATTTAAAGCTGTACTTCAGAGACTGCCATAAGAATTTAGAAGTCTCCTATGTCAATGCAGGTGATATCATTACCGACTCTTGCCGGTCAGATGGGTCCTGCAGTTTCTCCAGCAATGCCACCCAAGGCTGCTAGATCTGACTCACTGACTGAAGCTCCTGCAAGATCAATGGCCATAGCCCCTGCAGCATCTCCAGCAGCTGCACCTCATGCTTTTGTTGGTCAGATGGGAGCTGCAATTTTTCCAGCAATGCCGCCCAGTGCTGGTAGTTCTGACTCACAGATGGAAGCTTCCGGGAGACCAACAGCCATGGCCCCTGCAGCATCTCCAGCAGATGCACCTAATGCTGGTCCTAAACACGTGGTGAAGTCAGCACCGCACCGACTTGCAATGGACCACTTCTTTGGCGTGATCAGCCTGTTGATGCCGATAATCTTAGCGATAGCAATACTTTGAATGTACGTGTATGTAGTAAATAGTTGACATCCTTGAGCAGCTATTGCTGAAAGTTATACATGTAGAAGGATGAATGTAGGAATATAATATGGACTAAGAATTATTTTGATGCATAATTTGTGTAATGTATAGCCGATTTTCAAGCGTGGAAACAAAACTTAAATATGTGTATCAAATCTAGCAAGACATGGGATATATCCTACATCAGCAACGTAAAGTGGAAAGCATATAAGTATGTGGCGAGCACTACACATCGTCCCTTGTTCCTCATTCAACCACAAAGTGGCAGTATAAGTTCAAAAGTTTAAGACATAATCTACCAAGCTTCGAATGTTTCTACATATTCCACAGTTAGCCTCTCAATCTGTCATTGAATAAGGCCAACAGATTTGGAAGTAACGCTTCCGCACACAAGCACCCTGTTCTGCAACCAGCATGCTCTTCCACGGCGTGGTCAATCCTGATGGGGCCCGTGTGTGTGAGGAACAGCAGCTTGCACCGAGATGCTTGCTTCTTAAGGTAAGATGCCTGATGAAAGTGGTTTTGCATACAAAGTTTGATGTAAGTGGCTGCTGGACACAGCCAACATGAGTTTTTTGTGACTTGGTTTTATGGGTAACTTATGGTAGGTGGATACCATCGAATAACATAAGAACCAATCGAGCAGTCGATAGATTGCTTTGAAGAGACCATGCGCATTCTATTCTTCACAATACCCCTCTAATATACCCTTTTGCAAATTTTCCAAGGAAAGAGGAAGTGGTACGTGAACTATGTTAGTTGGAAGATGTAAATAGAGCGGCAAATTTGAAATGCATTAATTCCGCAAACAAGGACCTCACATAGTAAATGTGAATGCTGCTATGTTCCATTCATCAAGAAACAGCCAACTGGCAGTATATTCAATAAATGCAACCCTCCCTGCAAATAGTAGAAGCGCAAAAGACAAAGTGTCCTACGCCTAGCACCTCCACATTAATCCTATAGTTGATGCCCGCTTGGGCCTAAAAAGAGGTTTTCTTGCGCCTCATCAGAGGCCCCCCCTCTAGTCAATCTATTAGCAGCTAGAGATTGCAAATTGCCAGCAGACCCCCCATGCAAGGAGGGGGCCCCGCCCCCCCGTCGCCACATCTCCTCAAAATTTGGATGTGAGACCGACTTGTTGAGCGCCTCAGGCGGCGTGTGCTGGCCCCGCCTATTCTGCCAGTCTGCATACGCTAGCATTGCGTCCATGTCCGAACGCTGGGGCAGGCTCTGGGCCTGGCCCGCGCCTACGCCAGCCACCAGTCCAGCTTGGAAACTCATCGGCCTCTCGTTGCCCCTCCGGACGCTGCCAGGGTGCGGAGCTTCGTCCCTTTCTTGCTGCCTGCCAGCCCGCCACTTGTGCACAGCTTCCACCTCCTGCCTCAACTTCCAAGCAGGGTTGGCCTCCTGGGGGCTGTCAGAAGTTCCTCCATAGGCTGCTGCCAGGTGCGGGTGCGGGTGTGGGTGCGCGTGCGCGTGCGAGCCAGGCGGCTGCGGATGGTATGCTGGCGGAGGCGTGTCGCGAGAAGGGCACTCTGACATGAGAGCAAGCGTCTCTCCTCGGCTGCGATGCTGACTACCTCCTCCTCCTCCTCCTCCTGCTCCTGTTCCTGCTCCTGCTGCACCAACCGGGCTCAACCGATGAGACAAGGTGTCACTCGGCCCTCCTCCGCTGCTGCCGCTGCTCCACCGAGGGACGTGGTGCCAGTACTGCCCTCCTTGCCCCTGCTGCTGCTGCTGCCCCTGGCCCTGGCCCTGGCTCTGCGCCTGCGCCTGCGCCTGCACCTGCGCCTCCCCATGCTGGTGGTGGTGCGGGTGCTGGAGCAGGTGCGGGTGGTGGTGAGGGCGCGGATGCGGGTGCTGGTGCTGGTGATGAGCCTGATGATGCTCAGCAGGAGCGAGAGCCGCCGCCGCAGCTGCCGCTGCTGCGCCCGCCGGCGTCTCTCCGGACTCCTTCACATCGGCCTGCTGCTGCTGAGAGCTCGGCTGCGCCAGCAGCGACTGCCCAAACAGCTTGATGTACGAAGGCCCGGGCGAGGGCCGCCGCTGCAGCTGCTGCTGCTGCTTCTGAAGCAGCAGCTGCTCCGCCTCCTGCTCCTGTCGCGCCACCTGCCTTCCGCCGCCGCCGTTGTGGCCGCCTGCTGAGTCACTGGGAACAGCGAGCCCCACAGCTCTAAGCCAGCTGTCGTCGACGCCACCCCGAGCCATGCTCTGCAGCATGCCCTGCCCTGTACCAATGTCACCGAGGTTTGCTGCACTGTCTGTGTGCGCGAAGACCTTGCCAAGTGGCAGCCTTTGCACACCCATCGATGCAGACGGTGCAGGATGTTGCTGACCTTCAGGTGCCAGCCTGGAGGAGGGATGAGCGCCAGCTGGCTCCGATGACGCGACAGGGGGTTCCCCCGCATACCCAGGCAGCGCTGACGCATGAGGTAGCACCTGCGAGTAAACATTCGAGCCTGGCGGTCCGCCGCCACCTGGTGGAAATGCATTAGACCCGTACAGCTGCATCATCATGTGCACATGCTGCTGCAGCTGCAGGCTCATGCCCGCCTGGCCGCCACCACCTGTCGCCTTTCCAGCCTGCTCACCTGGCTGCGCCATGCTGGCGCTCGCAGGATGGCCGGGCAGCTGGTGGGCCCCACCTGGCCCTTGCGCTTCTTGCAGCGAGGACATGAAGCTCCCCATTCCCATCTCCATGCCCCCAGACCCGCCAGATGGCAAACGCATGCGAGGAGACGGCGGACAAGGGCTGAGCACCACTGCTGAGCCGCCAGCTGGCGCTTGGTGCTCGTTGACCTCCCTCGCCCTTCCACTGACCCCGTGCTCAGTGTCAAACGCTCCTCTACCATACACCATCTCCTCCATAAGCCCCCCACCACCTCCCCCGCTGTTGCCCCCCCCCATGCCCACATCGGGGGGGAAATGAGCTGGCAGGGGGGGCGTGGAGGCAGCAGAGGGTGGGCCGTCGGAGGAGGTGTCTTCTAGCTTTCGCTTCCTCCCTCCTCCGATCCGCCCGCTGCCGCCGCTGGCCCCCAGGGCCGCCGCCGCCGCAACCCCCCCCACGCCAACGGCAGCAGCGGCAGTGATGTTCAGCTTGGCCTTTGAGTTCTGGAAGTAGGTCTTGATCTGCGCCAGGGACTTCCCCGGCAGCGCATCCTGCAGCTTGCCCCAGTCGCGCCCACTATGACCCACGATATCAGCAAACACCTCCTTCTCCGCCAGCTGCCACGACGTGGGCTCGCGCCGCTGCTTTCCCCCCCCGCCGCCGCCACTGCTGCCCTCGCCGCCAGCGGGCGTGGGAGTTGACCCACCGCCCCCGCTGCTGCCGCCACGGGCGCCACCCGGCACCCTCTCCCTGTCCTTCTCCTGCCGCCCAGACCGGCCCCTGCCACCACCGCCGCTGCCGGCACGCCCCTGCAGCAGCAGCAGCGCCGCCTGCTGGTCCTGGGGCAGATCCTCACGCTCGGAGTCGCCCCCCGCCAATCCTGACGGCTTGCGCCGGCGCGGGCTGGACGGCAGCCCCAGCCCTGCACCGCCACCGCCGCCACCCTTAGCAGCCGCCGCCGCGGCGCCGCTGTCGCCCTGCTCCCCGTCCTCAGGAAACTGCTGCAGCTGATTGTACGAGCCTGCCAGGCGGTGCCCGAATGGGGAGTCACCGGCGCTCCGTTGCGCGTCCATCTGCCTCAGCTCCTCCATTGCAGCACCATATCCCCCCCCCTTTTGCAACCCCCCCACAAAGCCCCCGCCC
>WELA01010100.1:447194-471164 GCA_009602735.1 Mesotaenium endlicherianum | reverse complement strand
TCTCTCTCTCTCTCTCTCTCTCTCTCTCTCTCTCTCTCTCTCTCTCTCTCTCTCTCTCTCTCTCTCTCTCTCTCTCTCTCTCGCACATGCTCTCCGGCACTCGTACGTTATCTCTCGCTTTCTCACACCGTCTTTCCTTTTCGCCCTCTCTCGTGCCCCTTCTCGCCCATTCTCTTGCCCTCTCTCGCCCTCAACTCTTGTTCAGAGGACTGGGATGGCGCACACCGAGCAAGAATCCGTCTGGTACATTGTCGCTGCTGCATTACGGCTGGAGCCTTTAACATGTGTATATTGGCATCCTCTTTTCTCTCAGCTGTGGTGTAACCGCCAGCTCAGCTCGTATTGCACGCTTGCTTGTGCCGCGGGAACCTCTGGCTCGCCGCCAGGCACCTCCTCTTTGTGAGAGAGCACACAGGAGCGGGCGGTGCAACTGCTGCCGGTGCATGTGTTTGCATGCGTATTTCGTCCTGCTGCGGCCGGCCTTGCACGCCTGACGCTTTCTTGTTCGACGTTGATACACGCGTCGCGTGGGGACTGCTTGCAGCATCTTCTGGAGATGGGGGAGATCTCGGCAGAGGAGCTGGAGGCACTTTTCGACGAGTACCCGGCGGGGTCGCCCATGGAGCTTGTGGAGAGCTATGAAATGCATGGAGAGTTCTTGCCCCTTCCCTCAGAGACTCCTGCGCTCCTCGAGGCCCGAGCTAGTGCCGCACCCAGTGTGGACATGGACAGGACCTACACGGAGATGGTGGCCTAAATGGAAATTGGAGTTAGTATCAAATTGTCAATCAATGTTGAGATTTTTCCCGTCACTGTTGAAAGTCTGACAAGACTGTGTTATTGGCTGTTAGGTCGATGGGCTAACTATGAAGTGCGCTCGGAGTTGATCCTTATGTGCTCATAGTTTGGAGTCATCATATTTTGTACTCAAGACTTGTGATAATTCCTAATAATGTGTTCCACCTTCAAGTGCGCATATATAAAGAGCACACGGGAAATGTCATTACTTATCTTAGCATCAATTTTGCTGAGCTAATTTGATTTGAGATTGAATTTGCACTCTTTCTTTGAGAGTTGGTCATTGATTCTGAAGGTATATAAATGTTACAAGTCATGACTTGCGGAGTTTGAAGCTCCCCTCACTTTTTCTTATAGCCTAGGGGCTCTAAATTCCTCTTTGTTTATGTGGCGCTTATGGTTACCAATCGTGAATCTAGAGCTTAAGCAAACCTGTTTGGTGACGAAGAAATGTTGGAATTCAAGCATTGAATGTCTTGTCCATTATTTGAAAATGGGTTGGACTTTCTTGAAACTCTAAAACCCATGATTAGACCATCGCCCTCACATGATTCTACGCATCTCTTGACGGTTGAATAAAGTTATCGGTAGGAAAGGCAACTGGCTAATCCCATGTATATAGGTACCTTACCATAAAATTATGAGTGTCATGTATAATAAGCTCTTGTTGTCTCGAACCTGCCTTGATAGTACAATGTTGCCAAAATGGCTTGAGGTTGTGACTGAAGTGTTTTTTCAAGGGGGGAGTGATGTAAACTTTAAAGTACTGGTTGTACTACGGCTCGTGTCGGGCCAATGTTGGAGGTAGATTTGGATTGAGTCGTCGAACCAAGTGTCTAGCAGGCAAAGGCTAGACCACATCAGTCGGAGGGTCACCAATATCTAGGGCTTATAGGGCAGAGCGACGCTGCCAGGGGTTGGTTCAAACTAGGATTGGCGGGAAGTGGTTGACTACAACTAGGCGAGGAAACGAAGGACGGAGTGGAACGGAGGTCATGGGTAGCACCCGGTCAGTCCGAGGCCGAGGCATGCCGGAGGCACAAGTTGGTCAGCCGAACTGGTAAAGTTGGTTACCAATTAGAAAACCGGTAAAGTTTTGGCTATGGTGGCCATGATGGAATGGCCGTCGAGGAGACTTGCAATGAAAGGGGCAAAGTGCCCTAGTGGAAGCGTAGTAACTCACGAGGAAAAGAACTAGTTGCAATCATACTGGAGAGTGCAGCGGCATCTCACTAGAAAAGCTTAGGAAACATACTCAACATTTTGAGTAGCAAGAAACTGCTCACAAATAAAATAGGATGAAAGGCCTTGTCATTACAAACCCATAGAAATTTACAGAAGTGGAAACTGATCAAAAATGAAGAAGTTATGCCTATTTATAATTTTCTGCCTAAGTGCTCCTCTCTAGGAGAAAGCTACGGATTTTCCTAAGTATTCGTCAAATCGTCCCTTCCGNAAATCGTCCCTTCCAGAATATTCGTGAGTGAGCCAGATCAGTCTAATCTGACGTGTCGGGCCGAATTGACGTCCACATACATGCATCGACATTATTAGAATATTCTATCTTAGACGCGCTAGGCTAAACCGAAACTTCTAAGTAAATCGACCTAGTCGGCACTCCGCGTCAGCCGAACTTCCGTGAAGGCTCGAGTTCACACTAACGGGCCAAATCGCTCGACGCTGTCGGTCAATCCGACGGTCGCGTTCACCACGAATTAAGGACAGTCGTCAACCGACCTCAAAACTAATTAAACTTCGGAAATCCATAACTCTCTCAATACTTGACCAAATTCGATGAACTTTATATCAAAATGACCAAAAACATGCACTCTACACTTCTATACAATAAAAACATACTTTCGTGGAACTCAAAAATGCACTTTATAAACCTATGACCTTACATCATCCCCCTCCTCAAGATGCGACGTCCTCGACGCATTCTGCAGATAACGTCTCAACTTACTCTTACAATGAGTCAAGTTGGCCTCTGGCTCCCAAGTGTTGTCGTCCGCATGGTAGCCTTTCCACTTGACCAGATACTCTTGGACAAAACGTTGACCTGGTTTGACTCGTCGATCGCCGACAACCGCCTCCACTTCATACTCCAATACATCATCGATCTCGACCGGTGGTGGCGGTGTAGGTAGTCGTCCTGGATGTCCTTCATTCGGGTCAACGTATGGCCGCAAACAACTGATATGGGACACATCGTGGATACGCCAGCCTGAAGGAAGTTCCAACCTGTAGACCACTGGATTCACCTGCTTGAGCACTACAAAGGGACCTGTAAACCGTGCCCGCAGTTTCCTCTTGCCTGTGAAAGGTAGGCTCTCTGTGGACAAGAGTAATTTGTCGCCCACATGGAATGTCACTTCCCTCTTGTGCTTGTTAGCATGCTTGACCTGCTCTTCCTGTGCCTTCCGAATACACGTCTTCGCCATATCCCAAGTCTTGGCCATCTGCTCCATAAAAGCTTGTGTAGTAGGAACCTGAGTCTCCTTGGCCTTCTCCAACAAGATGTTCCCTGGATGATATACTTCTCGCCCATAAACCATAGCGAATGGTGACTGCTTGGTGGATCCCTGCATGCTGTTGTTGTAGGCAAACTCCAATCCTGGCATCTTCTTGTCCCACTCTGAAGGGTCCTCCATAGTGAAACTCCTGAGCACCTCTTGCAGAGTTCTGTTGAGCCTCTCACTCTGCCCGTCTGTCTGAGGGTGATAGGAAGTGCTCATACTCAACTTGGTCCCCATCAAAGTAAACAATGATCGCCAGAAGTTGCTAGTAAACCTTGGATCCCTATTTGAAACAATCACCTTCGACAACCCATGTAGCCTGAAAATATGATCAAAGAATAGCCGTGCCACATCCGCTGCCGTAGAAGTCTCCTTCATGGGAATGAAGTGAGCCATCTTGCTGAGTCTGTCAGACACAACCCATACTGCATCGTGCCCTTGACCACTGACTGGTAACGATGTGATGAAGTCCATAGCAATCTGCTCCCAAGGATACTCTGGAATAGGCAGGGGCTGCAATGTACCTCCCTTCTTTTGATTTGGTGTCTTGTTTCTCTGGCACGCATCGCAACTCCTGATCCACTCCTCGATGTCCTTGTCCATATTTCTCCAGTAGTATTCCCGCTTCAGCACGCTTGCCGTCTTCTCGCTTCCAAAGTGTCCAGCATATAAGCAGTCATGATGCTCCGCAAGCAGTAAGTCTCGTAGCTCCTTGATGTCAGGTACCACCACTCTCTTGGAATCACCATAATACCATATGCCGTCCTTCTTCTACATACTTGCGTTGAACTCAGCTTCTCCACCATCAGCAAACTCTGGGTCCTCCTCATAACCTCTTTGAAGCTTCTCCTTGAAGTCCATATTCTCGTTAAGGAGTGAGACAGCTGCAAGGTCACACCTCCTGGTTAAAGCATCTGCAGGGTTGATCTTCCCAGGTAAGTACTCAATCTTGTGGTCGAACTGTTGCAGAAACTCCATCCACCTTGCCTGTCTTGGTGTCAACGTTGGTTGCGTCATGGACTTCTCCAAGCTCTTGTGGTCGGTCTTGATGAACACCTTCCGGCCGTCCACATAACATCGCCAAATCCTCAAAGCCTGGATAATAGCCAACATCTCTCGCTCGTGTGCTGCATAGTTCTGCTCAGCAGGACTCAACTTCCTGCTCTCGTATGCCACAGGCTGCAATCCTTGGCCCTGGTCCTGGAGAAGAATGGCTCCCACTGCAAAGTTTGATGCGTCTGTGATGATGGTGAAAGGAAGTTTTGGACTCGCGATTGCCAAGACAGGTGCCTGTGTCAATAACTCCTTAATCCTCTCAAATGCTTGCTGCTCCTTGTCACCCCATAGCCACTTCTCCTGCTTCTTCAACATGTCCGTGAGCGGTGCACACACCTTGGCAAATCCTTCTGTCTTTGGGTGATAGGAATGCTCATACTCAGCTTGGTCCCCATCAAAGTAAACAATGACCGCCAAAAATTGCTAGTAAACCTTGGATCCCGATCTGAAACAATCACCTTCGGCAAACCATGTAGCCTGAAAATATGATCAAAGAATAGCCGTGCCACATCTGTTGCCGTACAAGTCTCCTTCATGGGAATGAAGTGAGCCATCTTGTTGAGTCTATCAGATACAACCCAAACAGCATCGTGCCCTTGACCACTCACTGGTAACGACGTGATGAAGTCCATAGCAATCTGCTCCCAAGGATACTCTAGAATAGGCAGGGGCTGCAATGTACCTCCCTTCTTTTGATTTGGTGTCTTGTTTCTCTGGCACGCATCACAACTCCTAATCCACTCCTCGATGTCCTTGTCCATATTTCTCCAATAGTACTCTCGCTTCAGCACGCTTGCCGTCTTCTCGCTTCCAAAGTGTCCAGCATATAAGCAATCATGATGCTCCGCAAGTAGTAAGTCTCGTAGCTCCTTGATGTCAGGTACCACCACTCTCTTGGAATCACCATAATACCGTATGCCGTCCTTCTTGTGCATACTCGCGTTGAACTCAGCTGCTCCACTATCAGCAAACTTTGGGTCCTCCTCATAACCTCTTTGAAGCTTCTCCTTGAAGTCCATACTCTCCTTGATGACCGAGACAGCTGCAAGGTCACACCTTCTGGATAAGGCATCTGCAGGGTTGATCTTCCTAAGTAAATACTCAATCTTGTGGTCGAATTGTTGCAGAAACTCCATCCACCTTGCCTGTCTTGGTGTCAACGTTGGTTGCGTCATAAACTTCTCCAAGCTCTTGTGGTCGGTCTTGATGAACACCTTCCGGCCGTCCACATAACATCGCCAAATCCTCAAAGCCTAGATAATAGCCAACATCTCCCGCTCGTGTGCCGCATAGTTCTGCTCCGCAGGACTCAACTTCCTGCTCTCGTATGCCACAGGCTGTAATCCTTTACCCTGGTCCTGGAGAAGAATGGCCCCTACTGCAAAGTTTGACGCGTCTGTGATGATGGTGAAAGGAAGCTCTGGACTGGCAATTGCCAACACAGGTGCCTGTGTCAACAGCTCCTTAATCTTCTCAAAGGCTTGCTGCTCCTTGTTACCCCATAGCCACTTCTCCTGCTTCTTCAACATGTCCGTGAGCGGTGCACACACCTTGGCAAATCCTTTAATGAAATGTCGATAATAGTTTGCCATGCCGAGGAAGCTCCTGAGTTGATGAATATCAGCAGGTATCGGCCAATCTCTGACTGCTTGCACCTTCTTCTGCTCCACCTTGACTCCTTCAGCTCCCACTATGTGTCCAAGAAACTCGACCTCCTTGAGACAGAAGTCACACTTGCTCATCTTCCCATACAGCTTCTGATCTCTCAAGACCTCCAACACCTTCCTCAGATGCTCCACATGCTCTTCCAAGGTCTTCGAATAGATCAGGATGTCGTCCAAAAATACCACCACAAACTGGTCCAAGTAGGGTCTGAAGATACTATTCATGAGTCCCATGAATGTAGCAGGTGCATTAGTCAATCCAAAAGGCATGACTGTGAACTCGAACAAACCATAGCGAGTTCTGAAAGCAGTCTTCTGAACGTCTCCTTCCGCAATCCGTACCTGGTGATAGCCACTCCTCAAATCGATCTTCGAGAAATACTTCGCCCCGACAAGCCTGTCAATCAACTCGTCCACTCGTGGAAGTGGGTACCTGTTCTTGATGGTGACCTTGTTGAGTGCCCGGTAGTCGACACACATCCTCATAGTCCCATCCTTCTTCTTCACAAATAAGACTGGCGCTGCAAATGGAGACTCGCTGGGTCGGATGAATCCCTTCTCCAATAACTCCGTCAGTTGCTTCTTTAACTCATCCAACTCCGCAAACGATTGTCGATAGGCGGGTCTCACTGGTGGCTTGCTCCCTGGTTCCAACTCAATCTTGTGCTCCATAGCTCTCTGTGGAGGTAATCCTGCAGGTAGTTCCTCAGGAAATACGCACTTGAACTCCTCCAACAGCGCCTTAATTTGGGCAGGCATCTCAGCAGGCTTCTTCTCTTGAGCAGTTGGGCTCTGCTCCTTCTGAGCAAGGGGATCAGACACCACTACTTGCTCCTCCGGCGATGTACATTCGCCCAGGCTGTTAGGATTCACGCTTGCTCCATCTGATGACCTGGCCAGGGCCACCGAAACAAGGTACATCTCCTTCACCTGATTCGCCCTGCATAGCTTCTTAACTTGCAGGCTCGACAGAAGACAGTTACTTGTGGTCGTATCTACCTCCACCTGTTTCGCTGTCTCCATTCGACCATCACGCCCTTGGACTTTCACTTGTCCTGTGCTCCAGTGCACTTGAGGGTTGGCTTTCCTTAGCCATGGTCGGCCCAATATCACCTCATGGTGACCCAACTCTGCCTGCTCCATAACTTCCTTACTCCGGTGCCCCGCTACTTCCACGTGAATAGCTTCCGTAGGTGCACCACACTTGAGTCTCTGCCCATTTGCCAAAATTGCCTCCTTAGGCTCATAATGCTTCTGCACAGGGACTCGCCACTCTTTCACCAGCTTCTTGTGCACAAAGTTTGCACTTGCGCCACTGTCGACCATACACTTCGCATTGTTGCCGTCGACCACTCCTTCCACGATGATAGGCTTGTCAACGTCTCGTCCTTTGCTTCTCGGCAGGCTCCTGGGGATAACCTCCTTGTGAGTTCTCGTCTTCACGCCAGTAGACACCCCAGAACGACTTACTGGCGTCCTCCTTTTTCCTGCTGTTGAGGTTGCTTCGCCTTCACATGACAGTCTCGAGCCAGATGTCCAAGCTTGCCGCAACTATAGCACGGTCCTCTCGGCTTGAAATTCTGCTGCCTGCGCTGGTACTGCACAAGTCCCAACTCCATGGGTACTGGACCTTGAACACTCGTGCTTGGCGCTTGAGATCCAAAGTGTCGATATCCTCCAAAGTTGTGGCTGCCCCACTGCCTCTGACTATACTCCACAGCGTCGACCCTTGTTGCCAATGCCATCATTTCTCCAAGACTGGTAGGGTCCTTGAGCGCCACTTCCTTGGCCACAGTTGGCTTGAGTCCCCTCTTGAACTTGTCCATCATCTCCGACTCGTGCATGGATGGACATTGAAGCACCAGCTCGTTGAAGCGCGATACATACTCCTGAACGCTTCCTCGCTGACGAAGGCGCACCAATAGATCTCGAGCGGTAGCCTCGGGTGCAATAGGTTGAAATTGCCTCTTCAAGCCTTCAAATAGCTGATCAACAGTAGCAGGAACTCCAGACAGCTGCTCTTCTCGTTCATACCAAGCTCCAGCACTCTTCTGCAGCAAAGTTATGACAAAGGCGACTTGCCTGTCGGGCGTGAGCGCAGAATACTCCATAAACTTCTTCACTCCAAAAATCCATTGATGAACAGGCGGCGATCCACGCTCTCCAGTATAAACTTCAGGCTTAGGTGCACGCACTCCTGATGCGGGTGGAATAACTGGTTGCACCACTGGGTTAACATGAATCGGTGGTACAACAGGTGCAGGTGCCGAACTCGTCGAAGCGGCGTTCCCCATAACAACTCGCACCATTCTCTCCACCTCCGCGCGCATATTTTGTTGAAACTGGGTGTAGACTTCTCCTCCAATTGCATTTGCCATTTGTCTTAGCATCGCCTGCATCTCTTGTTGCTCTCTGGTCATTGTTGGTGCTGCCTGCTGCCCCGCGCGCTCAACATGCTCGACATGTTCGCCTCCTCCAGCTGCCGGCTGCGACTCCATAATATAATATGCAAACTAGCCCTGCTCCGATACCAGATGAAAGGGGCAAAGTGCCCTAGTGGAAGCGTAGTGACTCACGAGGAAAGGAACTAGTTGCCATCATACTAGAGAGTGCAGCGGCATATCACTAACAAAGCTTAGGAAAATTACTCAACATTTTGAGTAGCAAGAAACTGCTCACAAATGATGTAGGATGAAAGGCCTTGTCATTACAAACCCGTAGAAATTTACAGAAGTGAAAACTGATAAGAAACAAAGAAGTTATGCCTATTTATAATTTTCTGCCTAAGTGCTCCTCCCTAGGAGGAAGCTACGGATTTTCCTAAGTGTTCGTCAAATCGTCCCTTCCAGAATATTCGTGAGTAAGCCAGATCAGTCTAATCTGACGTGTCGGGCCGAATTGACGTCCACATACATGCATCGACATTACTAGAATATTCTATCTTAGACGCGCTAGGCTAAACCGAAACTTCTAGGTAAATCGACCTAGTCGGCACTCCGCGTCAGCCGAACTTACGTGAAGGTTCGAGTTCATTCTAACGGGCCAGATCGCTCGACGCTGTCGGTCAATCCGACGGTCGCGCTCACCGCGAATTAAGGACAGTCGTCAACCGACCTCAAAACTAATTAAACTTCGGAAATCCATAACTCTCTCAATACTTGACCAAATTCGATGAACTTTATATCAAAATGACCACAAAAATGCACTCTACACTACTATACAATCAAAACATACTTTCATGAAACTCAAAAATGCACTTTATAAACCTATGACCTTACATCATCCCCCTCCTCAAGATGCGACGTCCTCGACGCATTCTGCAGATAACGTCTCAACTTACTCTTACAATGAGTCAAGTTGGCCTCTGGCTCCCAAGTGTTGTCGTCCGCATGGTAGCCTTTCCACTTGACCAGATACTCTTGGACAAATCGTTGACCTCGCTTGACTCGTCGATCGCCGACAATCGCCTCCACTTCATACTCCAATACATCATCGATCTCGACCGGTGGTGGCGGTGTAGGTAGTCGTCCTGGATGTCCTTCATTCGGGTCAACGTATGGCCGCAGACAACTGACATGGAACACATCATGGATACGCCAGCCTGAAGGAAGTTCCAACTTGTAGGCCACTGGATTCACCTGCTTGAGCACTACAAAGGGACCTGTAAACCGTGCCCGCAGTTTCCTCTTGCCTGTGAAAGGTAGGTTCTCTGTGGACAAGAGTACTTTGTCGCCCACATGGAATGTCACTTCCCTCCTGTGCTTGTTAGCATGCTTGACCTGCTCTTCTTGTGCCTTCCGAATACACGTCTTCGCCATATCCCAAGTCTTGGCCATCTGCTCCATAAAAGCTTGTGTAGTAGGAACCTGAGTCTCCTTGGCCTTCTCCAACAAGATGTTCCCTGGATGATATACTTCTCTCCCATAAACCATAGCGAATGGTGACTGCTTGGTCGATCCCTGCATGCTGTTGTTGTAGGCAAACTCCAACCCTGGCAGCTTCTTGTCCCACTCTGAAGGGTCCTCCATAGTGAAACTCCTGAGCACCTCTTGCAGAGTTCTGTTGAGCCTCTCACTCTGCCCGTCTGTCTGAGGGTGATAGGAAGTGCTCATACTCAGCTTGGTCCCCATCAAAGTAAACAATGACCGCCAAAAGTTGCTAGTAAACCTTGGATCCCGATCTGAAACAATCACCTTCGGCAACCCATGTAGCCTGAAAATATGATCAAAGAATAGCCGTGCCACATCTGCTGCCGTAGAAGTCTCCTTCATGGGAATGAAGTGAGCCATCTTGCTGAGTCTGTCAGACACAACCCATACTGCATCGTGCCCTTGACCACTGACTGGTAACGATGTGATGAAGTCCATAGCAATCTGCTCCCAAGGATACTCTGGAATAGGCAGGGGCTGCAATGTACCTCCCTTCTTTTGATTTGGTGTCTTGTTTCTCTGGCACGCATCGCAACTCCTGATCCACTCCTCGATGTCCTTGTCCATATTTCTCCAGTAGTATTCCCGCTTCAGCACGCTTGCCGTCTTCTCGCTTCCAAAGTGTCCAGCATATAAGCAGTCATGATGCTCCGCAAGTAGTAAGTCTCGTAGCTCCTTGATGTCAGGTACCACCACTCTCTTGGAATCACCATAATACCATATGCCGTCCTTCTTCTGCATACTCGAGTTGGACTCAGCTGCTCCACCATCAGCAAACTCTGGGTCCTCCTCATAACCTCTTTGAAGCTTCTCCTTGAAGTCCATATTCTCCTTGATGACTGAGACAGCTGCAAGGTCACACCTCCTGGATAAAGCGTCTGCAGGGTTGATCTTCCCAGGTAAGTACTCAATCTTGTGGTCGAACTGTTGCAGAAACTCCATCCACCTTGCTTGTCTTGGTGTCAACGTTGGCTGCGTCATAAACTTCTCCAAGCTCTTGTGGTCGGTCTTGATGAACACCTTCCGGCCGTCCACATAACATCGCCAAATCCTCAAAGCCTGGATAATAGCCAACATCTCTCGCTCGTGTGCTGCATAGTTCTGCTCCGCAGGACTCAACTTCCTGCTCTCATATGCCACAGGCTGCAATCCCTTGCCTTGGTTCTGGAGAAGAATGGCTCCCACTGCGAAATTTGATGCGTCCGTGATGATGGTGAAAGGAAGCTCTGGACTTGCAATTGCCAACACAGGTGCCTGTGTCAACAGCTCCTTAATCTTCTCGAAGGCTTGCTGCTCCTTGTCACCCCATAGCCACTTCTCCTGCTTCTTCAACATGTCCGTGAGCGGTGCACACACCTTGGCAAATCCTTCAATGAAACGTCGATAATAATTCGCCATGCCGAGGAAACTCCTGAGTTGATGAATATCAGCAGGTACCGGCCAATCTCTGACTGCTTGCACCTTCTTCTGCTCCACCTTGACTCCTTCAGCTCCCACTATGTGTCCAAGAAACTCGACTTCCTTGAGACAGAAGTCGCACTTGCTCATCTTCCCATACAGCTTCTGATCTCTCAAGACCTCCAACACCTTCCTCAGATGCTCCACATGCTCTTCCAAGGTCTTCGAATAGATCAGGATGTCGTCCAAAAATACCACCACAAACTGGTCCAAGTAGGGTCTGAAGATACTATTCATGAGTCCCATGAATGTAGCAGATGCATTAGTCAATCCAAAAGGCATCACTGTGAACTCGAATAAGCCACAACGAGTCTTGAAAGCAGTCTTCTGAACGTCTCCTTCCGCAATCCGTACCTGGTGATAGCCACTCCTCAAATCGATCTTCAAGAAATACTTCGCCCCGACAAGCCTGTCAATCAAATCGTCCACTCGTGGAAGTGGGTACCTATTCTTAATGGTGACCTTGTTGAGTGCCCGGTAGTCAACACACATCCTCATAGTCCCATCCTTCTTCTTTACTAATAAGACTGGCGCTGCAAATGGAGACTCGCTGGGTCGGATGAATCCCTTCTCCAACAACTCTGTCAGCTGCTTCTTCAACTCGTCCAACTCCGCAAACGATTGACGATAGGCGGGTCTCACTGGTGGCTTGCTCCCTGGTTCCAACTCAATCTTGTGCTCCATAGCTCTCTGCGGAGGTAATCCTGCAGGTAGCTCCTCAGGAAACATGCTCTTGAACTCCTCCAACAGCGCCTTAATTTGGGCAGGCATCTCAGCAGGCTTCTTCTCTTGAGCAGTTGGGCTCTGCTCCTTCTGAGCAAGGGGATCAGACACCACTACTTGCTCCTCTGGCGATGTACATTCGCCCAGGCTGTTAGGATTCACGCTTGCTCCACCTGATGACCTGGCCAGGGCCACCGAAACAAGGTACATCTCCTTCACCTGATTCGCCCTGCATAGCTTCTTAACTTGCAGGCTCGACTGAAGGCAGTTACTTGTGGTCGTATCTACCTCCACCTATTTCGCTGTCTCCATTCGACCATCACGCCCTTGGACTTTCACTTGTCCTGTGCTCCAGTGCACTTGAGGGTTGGCTTTTCTCAGCCATGGTCGGCCCAATATCACCTCATGGTGACCTAACTCTGCCTGCTCCATAACTTCAGTACTTTGGTGCCCCGCTACTTCCACGTGAATAGCTTCTGTAGGTGCACCACACTTGAGTTTCTGCCCATTCGCCAAAATTGCCTCCTTAGGCTCAAAATGCTTCTGCACAGGGATTCGCCACTCTTTCACCAGCTTCTTGTGCACAAAGTTTGCCCTCGCGCCACTGTCGACCATACACTTCGCCTTGTTGCCGTTGACCACTCCTTCCACGATGATAGGCTTGTCAACATCTCGTCTTTCGCTTCTCGGCAGGCTCCTGGGGATAACCTTCTTGTGAGTTCTTGTCTTCACGCCAATAGACTCCCCATAACGACTTACTGGCGTCCTCCTTTTTCCTGCTGTTAAGGTTGCTTCGCCTTCACATGACAGTCTCGAGCCAGATGTCCAAGCTTGCCGCAACTATAGCAGGGTCCTCTCGGCTTGAAATTCTGCTGCCTGCGCTGGTACTGCACAAGTCCCAACTCCATGGGTACTGGACCTTGAACACTCGTGCTTGGCGCTTGAGATCCAAAGTGTCGATATCCTCCAAAGTTGTGGCTGCCCCACTGCCTCTGACTATACTCCACAGCGTCGACCCTTGTTGCCAATGCCATCATTTCTCCAAGACTGGTAGGGTCCTTGAGCGCCACTTCCTTGGCCACAGTTGGCTTGAGTCCCCTCTTGAGCTTGTCCATCATCTCCGACTCGTGCATGGATGGACATTGAAGCACCAGCTCGTTGAAGTGCGATACATACTCTTGAACGCTTGCTCGTTGAAGAAGGCGCACCAATAGATCTTGAGCGGTAGCCTCGGGTGCAATAGGTTGAAATTGCCTCTTCAAGCCTTCAAAGAGCTGATCAACAGTAGCAGGAACTCCAGACAGCTGCTCTTCTCGATCATACCAAACTCCAGCACTATTCTGCAGCAAAGTTATGACAAAGATGACTTGCCTGTCGGGCGTGAGCGCAGAATACTCCATAAACTTCTTCACTCCAAAAATCCATTGATGAACAGGCAACGATCCACGTTCTCCCGTATACACTTTAGGCTTAGGCGCACGCACTCCTGATGCGGGTGGAATAACTGGTTGCACCACTGGATTAACATGAATTGGTGGTACAACAGGTGCAGGTGCCGAACTCGTCGAAGCGGCGTTCTCCATAACAACTCGCACCATTCTCTCCACCTCCGCGCGCATATTTTGTTGAAACTGGGTGGAGACTTCTCCTTCAATTGCATTTGCCATTTGCCTTAGCATCGCTTGCATCTCTTGTTGCTCTCTGGTCATTGTTGGTGCTGCCTGCTGCCTCGCGCGCTCAACATGCTCGACGTGTTCGCCTCCTCCAGCTGCCGGCTGCGACTCGATAATATAATATGCAAACTAGCCCAGCTCCGATACCAGATGAAAGGGGCAAAGTGCCCTAGTGGAAGCGTAGTAACTCACGAAAAAAGGAACTAGTTGCAATCATACTGGAGAGTGCAGCGGCATATCACTAACAAAGCTTAGGAAAAATCCTCAGCATTTTGAGTAGCAAGAAACTGCTCACAAATAAAATAGGATGAAAGGCCTTGTCATTACAAACCCATAGAAATTTACAGAAGTGGAAACTGATCAAAAATGAAGAAGTTATGCCTATTTATAATTTTCTGCCTAAGTGCTCCTCTCTAGGAGAAAGCTACGGATTTTCCTAAGTATTCGTCAAATCGTCCCTTCCGGAATATTCGTGAGTGAGCCAGATCAGTCTAATCTGACGTGTCGGGCCGAATTGACGTCCACATACATGCATCGACATTACTAGAATATTCTATCTTAGACGCGCTAGGCTAAACCGAAACTTCTAGGTAAATCGACCTAGTCGGCACTCCGCGTCAGCCGAACTTACGTGAAGGTTCGAGTTCATTCTAACGGGCCAGATCGCTCGACGCTGTCGGTCAATCCAACGGTCGCGCTCACCACGAGTTAAGGACAGTCTTCAACCAACCTCAAAACTAATTTAACTTCGGAAATCCGTATCTCTCAATACTTGACCAAATTTGATGAACTTTATATCAAAATGACCACAAACATGCACTCTACACTACTATACAATCAAAACATACTTTCATGAAACTCAAAAATGCATTTTATAAACCTATGACCTTACATGCAATATGAGCAAGGATCCGAGTTGTGATTGACATCCATTAACAATGATTCCAAGTTTCATGTGGAAAAAATTGCAAACTTGCAATGCGTGCCCACTCACCTTTTACGCAGCCTTGAACATCTCATATGGAGACGTCGAGTCTGCAAAAACCTTGCAACAGCAAAATGTCACTTGTAGAGGTCTGTCCCGTCTCCCAACCTAAGGAGGGGGACCACCCAGCACTTGCAGATGTTGCCAGAGCCACAAGCACCAGAACCCCATACCAAATACGCGCTTTCGTGCAACTTCCATGTCACTTTTACGACGTCGCTTTCCCAAGACAGTACCACACGTACCACTTTGACGGCAAATCATGAGATCTAGAACATCATTGGGAACCTTCTCACACTGACCAACATCCTTAAGTCCTCCCGTGAGATGGCCATGAATCCTGGTGTCTCCAGCAGTAAACTCCCTGAAGTAGTAGTTGCACTTGACCTTCGAATGTAAACTCTTCCGCACAGCAGGCGTAGCAATGGATACAAGGCCCCACTCTGGACCAGAACTTGCAGCAACTGCTCTAGGGGGCAGACGGGCGGTGAAGTTTCTTGCTCCAATTCTAGCAAGCGTAAATCCTGACAATGTGGAAGGTTGAGACATGGTGCATGAAGTAACGAGCGAGGGCAATGAAGAAAGCGGTAAGAAAAAAGTATCAGTAAAGAGAGCAACGGCGGCGCATTAGCGGAGGCAAGCATAGGAGCAGGAGCAGGGGTAAGCACAGAGAGTAACAGCTGGGCAGGTGGAGAGGCAAGCATAGGGGCAGCAGCAGGGGCAAGCACAGATGGCACAGAGAGCACAAAGAGCACTACAGCAACCAACCTGCCCCGACTGAAGCAAAAAAGGGGCAAGCAAGGGGCTGGCAGCCGGCCTCGACCAAAGCAAGCAAGGGGCGGGCTGCTGCGGCACAGCAGCAGCCAGCCCGCCCCGACTAAAGCAAAACAAGGGCAAGCAAGGGGCTGGCAGCCTGCCCCGACCAAAGCAAGCAAGGGGCGGGCGGGTGCAGCACTGCAGCAGCCAGACCACCCCAACCAAAGCAAGTCAGGGGCGGCTGCAGCACTGTAGCAGCCTGCCCGCCCCCACCAAAGCATGCAAGGGGCAGGTTTGCAGCCAGCCCGCCATGACCAAATCAAGCAAGGGGCGGGTTGCTGCAGCACTGCAGCAACCTGACAGCCCCAACGAAGGCAATGAAAGAGGGAGAAGGAAGGGCATGGCACCTGATGCGCTAGCCCCGACGGTCGCTCATTGATAGGCGAAGGGACGCTGATTTGCCGTCCCTTTCAAGTTTCTCCTTGGCCTCCCTGACATGGAATACAGAGGAATACAGAGACAGCAGTTAGTTGTGAAAAATGTAGCAGCTAAAGCAAGGCAGTGGGTGGGCTGCTCTTGCCAGCCCACCTCGACCAAAGCAAGCAAGGGGCGGCGGCTGCAGCACTGCAGCAACCAAACCGTCCCCACAAAAGCAAGCAATGGGCGGGAAACTACAGCACTGCAGAAGCCAGCCAGCTCCGACTGAAGCAAAACAGGGATAAGCAAGGGGCCCGCGGCTGCAGCACTGCAGCAGCCAGCCCGCCTCAACTAAAGCAAAGCAGGGGCAAGCAAGGGGCCGGCAGCCTGCCCTGACCAAAGCAAGCAAGGGGCGGGCGGCTGCAGCACTGCAGCAGCCAGCCCGCCCGGACTAAAGCAAAACAGCCCGTGCGGACTAAAGCAAAACAGGGGCAAGCAAGGGGCTGGCAGCCTGCCTCGACCAAAGCAAGCAAGGGGCGGGCGGCTGCAGCACTGCAGCAACCAGCCCGCCATGACCAAACCAAGCAAGGGGCGAGCTGCTGCAGCACTGCAGCAACCAGACAGCCCCGATGAAATAAATGAAAGAGCAGCAGGCCATCCACAGCAACAAATACTCGCGGAACAAGAGAAATAGCACAAAAATAGCGCAGCCTGACAGCAGGCAATTAAACAGATTGGATAAATAGAAGCAAGCAAGTTTTGCAGGACACGCAATTGCCTTCAATGACAACGTAGGTATGGCCAGGGCAAGGCAGCAACAAAGGAACACAAGAACATGCACAGGCAGCAGCGCTCAGTGACCACACAAAGACCTGCCTTCACACAAGAGACAAGGAAAGAGGGAGAAGGGAGGGGATGGCACCTGATGAATTGCAGGAAGATAGTGGCGAGTCAATAGAAGAAATGGTGCTGATCTATGAACCTCTTCCTTGTACCCTGGCCTCCCCGACAAGGAACACATTAAAGGGGAAAACCATGTCGAGCACATCAGCTAGTTGCAGGTGTAACGATCCGCCACGTGGCCGGATGCGGCGCGTGCGACACGTCGCGGAATGCGATAGAAAGTGTCAGATCGAATGTGTATAAGTACAATTGGCGCGCTATCAAAATACCTCAACTTGCCTTTTTGTTTGTATCATTACATTGGTATCAAAGCGAACGTACGCAGCCGTGTTCAGGAGATCAGGGTTCAAATCCTAAAGAGCACAAGGGTGCTCAAGGTGAGAGACTGGTCAATGGTACAACTGTACGGCGATCTTTGGATCGTACGAAGAAAGGACACTATGCCGAAACAACGTCCCTTGCGCAGCCGCGGCCTAAGTGCTCGGGACGTGCACACTTGTAGGTGGGAGGAGTGTAACGACCCGCCACGTGGCCGGATGCGGCGCGTGTGACACGTCGCGGAATATGAGTGGAAGTGTTGGTTTGAATGTGTATAAGTACAATTGGCGCGCAATCAAAGTACCTCCTATTACTTTTTCGTATGTATCGTTACAGCAGGCAGATGAACAAACACACATTGAACCAGGCAAAGGTGCAAAAAGCACAGCCTGGCAGATGATAAAACATAAAGTAGACGCAAGTCTAACATTTAAACACGCCATTGGTGAGAAGGACAAGGCACGTGTGACAAGACAGCCACAGCATCAACATAACAACGCACCACCATGGGCAGCAATTAATTGACAACAAACAAAGAATCCCTCCTCCAAGTAAAAGGCCCTTCCAACAAAAAAAAGAGCGAAGAGGAAGGGAGGGATGTAGCACCTGATGCACGTGCCAGAATTGACGTAACAGTTGCTAGTATGTTGTCCTCTTCCTTTTAACCTGCCTCCCACGCAATACAAACAGAGGCACAAAGTGAAAGCAAATCAAGTCAATAACACCTAAGTAAGTTTCTATTCACCTTGGCTTGCCTCATACAAGAGGCACACACAACAACACAGCCGTTAAAGGAAATAACAGGTAGCTGAGGCCATAAACAAGAAACTTAGCATATGTATAACGTACATTGCACATTCACTCAAAACATAACAGTCTGGCCAAAAAGGAGCATATTGTGAGCTTAAGGTGAACAAATATAATTGAATCATATAAAATCAGCTCTAAATATTTGCAGGACCAATGAAAGGGGGAAGGGTGCGGGGAGTGCGCCCATACACACTCACGCACCCTCACCCGCGAGTGGAAGTGTGCACAAGGATCTTCCCTAGTTGCATACACAAGGTGGAGTGGCCTGGTGGTATGCCACCCTTGCAAGAGTTAGAGGGCTACATGAGAGAGGAGTGGAAAAGAACTCACTTTATAGAAAAGTCGTGTACAAGATACGAAGGTTAGCCTGACTAGAATAAGCTCCCTCTACTTCTTTGTGCTTCCCATTTATGCTTTAACTCTACGTGTCCTCTCTAGCAAAGTGCCTTCAGAACCTTCTCCTATGGCTCCTTCCATGTAGGTGACCTTGCCTAGTTGGACAAGCTAGCACACTCACACGCACACAATCACACTCTAGAATATTCTACTACACAATCCACTAACTCCTCACGGAGTTTCTAGAAATTCCACGATCACTTTGGCACTCTACATGATTGTACGTAGTTTCTGGAACTCTCATGTTTCAATGTCCTACTTCTTGGACTCCAACCAAATTTTTTCGTCACTGACACCTGTCCTTGTCACTGAATTGAATCTGTGACATTAAAAACACAGCGGACAGATTCCATGGTTTTGCACCTAAGTCAGTGGGATGTGTTTTAGCTACTTTATGGTCATCTGAACAAGAGCGCCTTTGCTGTTCAGTCCCCTGATGTTGTGTATGTGCTTATACATGCTTGTATGCCTGGTAGGCAAGAGGCCATGAGTTTCTTAAGGAGAAGCTCTAGTCCTCAAGCTAAAAACTCCCAAAACTCATGACTTTCTCAATACTTGTCCAAATGACTTGAAATAAAGGCCAAAGTTTTTCTAAAATCACACTCTATGCATATAAAATGCTAGAAAAATACAAACTACACTTTCATAACCTTACAACCAAGCAGCTTCACTCTAGCACCCCATTACATCAGATTTCCCCTTGTATTTAGCTCTAAAAATTAGCTCTTAACAAATTTTGTAGCAAGGAACGAGAACAGAATACCTCAGATGCTGAAAGCTGGGCAATATCCAAGCAAGCCTCCAGCACGTGCACCCTGGCAGACCCACTCTGGCACCCTAGCAGACCCACTCTCATCGTGTTAGACCTTTTGGGTGTGCTGTCTACAATGCCTTAATGTGTGCAAGCGAATATGTATCTGCATAGCACATCCACGAGACTTTTTTGGTGGTCTGAGATTGGTGAACTTCAAATGTGCATCCAAATACCCAAAGGACAGGATAGAGATGAAGCACGGTGAGGGAAAATCTCACCTGTTGCTGCAGTTGCAAAAAAATAAGAGAATATTGAGTGCAGCAAGAACCTTCAGCATCTTTCTGGCTTCGTGCCTACACAATAACACATAAATTATTGTCAGAAATCGGCAAACACAAAAGAACTTCGATGCTTGAGCCAGTTCACATTGATAAGTACCAACAAGTAAGTGCAAAACAGATACAGGCAGTACAAAAGCGAGCGGGTAAGCACAAGAATGGGAAACTTACTACAAAATGGTGCGCAAGAATGAATCGCAAGAATGAGATGTGCCTGCTATAGGCCTCAAAATGGGCCTCAATGGTGGTCCGTGCCTGTGCAATGAAGCAATTGTAGCTGCACAAATTCACGCTTGGTCGCCAAAACATTAGCAAACGCGGAAACATTAACGTCCAAATTTAGGAATTCTTAAAATTCTTGCTATTGCTGCAAGAACTTCACAAAAAATATTTTGTGTTTTCAATCTCGTCGATTGACGAGCTAATTCAAATCACGAGCTAAGCAACCCGACAGTAGAGTCAATTGCGCCAAATTGTATTCGGGCGGCGCTCACGCGTGAACTTAAGTCCGTTCGCTTCGTGCAAGCGAAGCGACTCAGTTTGCTTCATCAAGCGTACGAAGGTTGCCTTGTTTGGCGAACGACGTAACCCTGTTCATAAATAATGGCATTGTTCTTGGGAGATCTGCGCAAGCGCATTGTTGAAGTCAGAGCTCGGATTCAGCTTTCAAGGGTCCTGTGCTCACTAATCGCACAGAATCGAGGACGTTGAGGCCTCGTGGATTATTGATACTGCAAGGAGTTGCTCGCCTAAACTTCTGCAAGCTGATAAGGCATCCTTAGGGCCTGCAGTGTCGCCGCCAATTCACTTGGTAATTGGGTCCTTAAATCTTAATCTCTTGCAATATCTTTTTCAATTTTGAGGGAACCTGGCTGCCAGTTGGCTAGCCAGGCCCCGGGCTCTTAGACTCAACTGCATGGTCCCCTTTCTAAATTTCCACCCTCTTTGAGGTATGACTATGCTATTTGAGGAGCTTGATGTTGATTGGACCTGAGGAGGGACAATTCTAAGGTGGAGGATCACCTGACTGGACCTGGAGGCTGGAGCACTCAAGACAGAGGCCACTCAGCTGACTGAAGATCTCACATCAAGAGTCAAAGTTCCCTTGAGCTTGCCCTATTAAGTTCAGACAATGCGCTTTCCTTATGATTAGCCATAAGGTTTGAATGCGGCTGTTAAGACTCTCCCCTCAGCCAGTATTACTTAGTTGCAATTCCCATAGACTCGGCAGAGAAGAACATACGCCGCCTACGCCGCCTCACCGTACAAGTGCTCTGGCATGGATAAGAAGGTTGAGCACTGGCAGAAATGGGCAGAAATGGGCAGAAATGTGCATGAGTGTGTACTCTACTAACTCGACCAAGTTTGGACCAACATCCTTCATGGTCAACAGAGAGCCGTGGAGTTGACTCCTCGTTGGGGCATTTACACGTGTGATTAGAATGACGTGCATACGGTGAAAGTCAATCAGACAGTGATAGTGTAAGCTGGTGTACGCAGAGTTTAGCAGGAATAAGTGGGAATGGAGTCAATCAGTGGCAATATAAGCTTCGCGATTTTCAGCTTGGCAACGTGGCATCTACATGCATTCCCTGTCCAGTTGGCAGCAGAAACAAATTGCTTCATCCCAAGACGCAAAGAAGTGCAAAGAAGAGCTTCAAAGAGCCCTTCCCCTTTTAACCCGGCATCCAGCATGTAGGGAGAAGCACTCTTTACTTTGAAGTAAAGCATAAAGAGTGAAGCAGGACCGCAATACGGTGAGGAAGCTTATTTAGGACGCAATGAAGTGGAGCACGCTTGAGGGAGCGCTTTCGGCTATTAGGGTCTTCATTCCGGCCCTTGCTCAGGGTAGCCGCAAAGGGCAGGCAGGTCAGTAACCATGATGGTGCTTGCATCCCAAATATTTGCCACTTTATTGTCACCACAGACAGTGTGGCTCAAGTGACGTTGGCTGACAAAAATCTCAAATAGCACAGGCAAGAAACAATGTGTGTATTCTTTGGCTTCGCAATTCATTTCCAGTGTATCTTATGGAACCCATGATTTCCGAGTACAATATCCGTTGCTAGACTTGCAGTGTGGTGCCTAACACATGATAAGCAATATATCCGCAATTCTGAAGGCATATCTCACTTACAGCATTCTGCAACGTGTAATCATCAGCAAGGGTGAAGTTTATTTTTGCCACAGGAACGGGTTGCGAAATTTAAAGAAAATGTTATGTCTTGTGTGCTTTGTGACAGGAAAAATAGCGGTGATCGGGGGCTGCAGGGAGTACACAGGGGCTCCTTATTTTGCCGCTATTTCAGCTCTCAGACTCGTAAGCTTGCCTTGCGCTCCTGCACCTTTGACAGGAGCTTCAGAAAAATACTGCGTCATTTGAGCTGATTAAGTCTAGATCCACTCGCATGGAATATTAGCCATATGCAATCAATCATTTAGTATATGTATATGTGTATATTACATGTGTGCATTAATTTGATCATTCAATCCAGATATGACGGGTAGCTTCGTGATTTTCAGCGTAAAATTTCCATCTTAAAATTTCCCATGCAGTATGTGAATTGCCCATGGAGTATCTGTGGTGCTCCCTCGTTGAGTGTACATGACAGCAGTTTGTGCAAACCCTTATAGCAGGACATTTCCCACCTTGTCAAAAATGAGTTGTGCTATTTATCTTCCTAAGATCTACGTCTTTTTGGGTCACCCGACGGCAGAAGCAACCACTATTGGATGTTTGGGGATCACCTTTGCCTGTCTGCCCATATGCCCAGCTGCTGTCAGGTTTCCAGCCTGCCCGCACATGCGTCCATGTGCACTGATTCTCTGTTGCCATGTGGCATGGTTGCAGGGAGCCGATCTGTCACACGTGTTCTGTGCAAAAGATGCGGCGGTTGTGATCAAATCCTACAGTCCCGAGCTCATCGTCCATCCTGTTCTTAAAGAGTCATATGACACCGAGTGAGTTTTTTTGGTGCCTTTTTCTGTTTATTTTTTCCGTTTTTCCGTTTCTTTGTCCTTATGTGTAACTCAACATCAGTTTCCTACAGCCACGAGCTCGTCCTCCGCTCGCTGCTCAAAGAGTCCCATGACAGCGAGAGAGTTATTTGTTTAATTTAATTCAGTTTCTTATTTCTTGCATGTCCATTCCCATTTCCATTGTTTTGATTCATTTACTTCATGTTACCTTGCAAGTGATTGTTTGTACAATATATTCTTTGACATATATTTGGATTACTTCATAGAACAAAGAAATCCGTCGAGTCTTTCTGGATCAGTCTCTCATCACACATCCTCTTCTTAACCAGCATCCATATCAAAGGAGCAGCAGTCGGAGCAGCCGCATGCTCTTGCGCCATGGCTGATATCAACGCAGCAACAAAACGAGTTCTTTCATATCTAGTCAAGTGCCACCCCTTGCATTGAAGTTCAAAGCTTCTCCTGTCGCCAGCAATGCCAAGGGCATCACCTTTCTGCGTGGCTCGCTGGAGCTGCGGAGCATGTGTCTGAGTCTCCCTCTTTTGGGTTTCTAATTTTGTATATAAATGTAATCAAAAATTTGATTGAAGTCCCTTCTTCTTCCTATTTTTGAAATGTGTGTAGATGTGATCAAATGTTCATACACAAAAGTGAATACGCCGGTTATGCTTTTTCCTTACATATACAAGCACGTAGTTATTCATAAGCATATACACATGTGGTTTGCATTGTTGTGTGTCCACGAATGAGGGATCTCTTCATGCTTCTTCCGACTGGGTGATGGTATAGCATTTTCGTGGGGAGCTCATGGCCATGGCCGCTGCTCGACCTCCAGTCAAGTGAAACAAAAGAGGTGGCAGAAGGAGGGGGTGCTGACTTTGATCAATTTTTCAGCGTAAAAGATTGGTAGCAAAGGCCGGGTGCCATCATTGAGCTCATTCCCTTCCAACATATTAGCGTTTGCAGAGTAAGGGGGGGTGGGTTCTTGTTCCTACTGCTTGACTGAGCCACCATAGCTCCGGCCTCCTTCCTGTGCAACATTGGAGCACAAGCCTCGTGCAAACTTGGGGACCTGAATTTCTAACCTTGATTTGGCTCTAGCCCTGAACCCTAAATTTTCTGACCCAGAGACTCTAACCCAGAGTGATTGCAATACTTACTGCTGCGCTGACTTTACTAGGAACCTAACCCTTTAAGGTTTAGAAACCCTAAATTAGAGCTTACTTTGAAGAGCTTGAGCTTGCAAGCTACAACCTAAACCCTGGAGCTTATGCAAGGGCTCAAGTTCAGAGCCGTGATTCTAAAAACCTGCAAAACCTTAGACTGCCCTGTCATCACTGGACTCTTCCCTGCGGGGGCCAGTGGGGAGAGCTTAATATATCCTGCGGGGCCAGCGAGGGAGTCTCATGATTTTTGCTGCTTTCTCTTTTCGCTGCTTGATGTGTGCTGCCATATGCGCGCGCTCGTGAGACCGGGAGGGAAAAGAGGAAGGGGGGG
>WELA01010100.1:329857-389858 GCA_009602735.1 Mesotaenium endlicherianum | reverse complement strand
TCCCCCCCCCCCTCCCCTCTTCAACCCAACCCCACACCACACTGTGGTTCTGTGGTCACCCGCCTGCGCCCTGTGCCCTGTGTCTGTGCCTGCGCCTGTGCCTGTGCTAGTGCTGAGTGGGTCAACTCTTCTGTGCCCGAGAGGTATATGACCTGGCCCTGCGCCTGTGCCTGCGCCTGCGCCGGTGCTGAATGTGTCGACTCTTCTGTGCCCGCCTCAGAGGCATGTGACACAGACAGCCGGTTAAGGGCTACAGGCGTGTGAGGGGGGGGAGGGATGGGGGTCTGCTGACGGGAGCAGCGGCAGCAGCAGCAACGGCAATGGACGCATCGGAGCAGCAGCAGCAGCAGCAGCAACAGTCGCCGCGGCAGCATGGCCAGCAGCAGCAGCAGCAGCAGAGGCGGCAGGAGCAGCAGCGAGCGCAGCCGCCGCAGCGACAGGTGACGCGTGCGGAGGACGCGGTGAGCTTCGTGATGACGCCTGAGTCGCAGAAGCACGCACTGGCGCCCTCTCTGCGTGCCGCTGGTCAGTGCTCCGCTGCCTGGGCTGTCGCCCACCTGCTTCCCCCACTCCACCTGCTCCTCCTGCTCCAGGCTAACCACACAGCCACCTCCCAGCCAGCCACCACGTTATGTGCACGCGCGCGCGCACATGCATGCAGGGCACACGCACCCCTGTATGTTTGCACGTGCGAGCCTGCATGTGCACGCGCACCCCTGCATGTGCACACGTGTGCTCGCCTGCGCACGGTCTCATCTCCACTCAAAATCTTCTGACATTATGGCCGCGTCTTGTTCTGCCCCCCTCCAACTTCCCCAGGGAAGCCCCCGGGGCTCCATACCTGGCGCTGGGTTCGGGCTCACTGTGTGCCGAGTGTTGCTGTTGGTGCTGCTGCCCGGCGCTAGTGAAGGCGGAGAGCATGCTCGCACACGAGTGGGCCCCGCCCTCTCTGATCGCCGCTACTGATCAGCTGCTCGGCCTGTCAACCCGCCAGCCCGAGCATCCGGCATGCCAGCGCGCATGCGTGCCAGCGTGTGAGTGTGCAAGTGTGCGTGCGTGCCAGCGTATGAACGTGCCAGCGTCCAAGTGCGCGAACGTGATAGCGTGTGATAGCGTGTGAGCGTGCGAGCGTGCGTGCGAGCGTTCCCTGCTGCGGGCTTTGCTGCACGGCCCCCTTTTGCCCCTTGCGCCTGCCCCACGCAGCAAGGCAGCCGGCCAGCAGCCCAGCGTGTAAGCGTGCGAGCGTTCCTTCCTGGGCCCAACTGCGCTGCCCCATGAGCCTCTTTTTCTGCCCATCCTTTCTCATCCCCCCTGCGACATGTCTGCCAGTCACTCGTCCAGCCTGTGAGCCTGTGAGCGTGTGAGCATGCGAGCGTGTGAGTGTATCAGCACGTAAGCATTTTCTTCTCGTCCCAGCTGCAGTGTGCCAGCCTGGCAGCGTGTCGGCCAGCCACCTGTCCAGCATTGTTGCGCGCCAGCAAGCCAGTGTCCTGCGCATTCCAGGGAGGGCTCTTTGCCGGCTGCATGCGTCACCTGTGAGCCCCTCCGGAGGATGCGCTGTTTGCTCCTCCTCACATCCTTCCACCGTCACGCTACATCATACACTTCCCGCTTCACTCGCGGCGCACCCCTGGAATAAGTTTGATCAGTAATCATGCAACGTGCAAGAAAATGCACTGCTCTTTTCTTTTTCTTCACAGGCTATGGATTCTCGCCACTTTGCCCTGGTGCTGTGGGCCCAGCTACTTAGACAGGGGCTTGGGCTGGTCTTCAAGATACAGGGGAAAATGGAAGGGGTGGATGTGATGTCTCCTTCCCCTCCCTTTTCCCGGGGCCCTAATTCTTCCTCCTCTCCCTCTCTCCCCGCCCCTCGTTCTTCCCCTCCTCTCTCATCTATCTCTCCCTCTCTCTATGTCTTTCTTTTGCCCTCTCCTTTTTCATTTTCTCCGCAATACACTCCATCTCTCCCTGTCGCCCTCCCTCTCCCCCCCTCCCTCTCTCTTTCCCCGCATCCTCCTTCTCCTCGCCCTTCATCCCCTCGTCCTCCCTCTTTGTCCCCATCTCCCTCTCTTTCTGTTGCAGGCAGGTTCCGAGTGACAGGCCGGTTGCCATCAGTGTGCTCCGTCACGCTGCCACTTGTCGGCGAGGTGACGGTGGAGAGTGCGGGGGTGCCTATCCGCTCCATCGAGGTGCAACTCCTCCGCGCGGAGTCCATCCTTGCGACAGCTGGCGCCGGAGGGAGAGCCCTCCGGGACGTCTCCGAGATCCAGAGCACCCAGGTGCGCGAGTTTCTGAGTTTCTGAGTTTGCAAGTTTGTGACTTTGTGCATTGCCATAGTGAGGGAGCCAGAGAGAGGGTGTTGACCGAGAGAAGGAGGGGAGGGAAGAAGAGGAAGGGGAGGGAGGGGAGAAGAAGCACGGGAGTTTCGTAGGCAGATTAAAAGTTGACAGAGCAAAGGAGAGGGTAGTGAGCGCGAATAGGGGAGGGGGGGAGTGGGGGAGGGGCGGTATTTGGAGGTGAGGGAGAAGTGAGGAAATGAGGGAGGTGCTTGGGAGAGGGAATGAAGGGGAGAGACTCGGAGAGAAAGAGAGAGCGTGAGAGGAAGGGAGGATGAGCTTCTTGGCAGGCTTCCCGTTTGTACATCTTTACTACTTGTTCCCTCGGCATGCGGCAGCAGCAGGTTCCGCAACACGCCATGTCTCCGGCAGCATTGGTGCCAGCTGTGCGCCAGCTGGCATCGTGCATCTGGCTCCTGGCACCAGCTGGCGGCCGTGCCGCAAGGACGATAGTGCACGCCGCGGGGTGCTGTCTCAGATGGTCAAGTGGCACGCTGGTGAATACCCACAGGAGGCACTGAGCGACAAGATAAGGCCGCTGGGCTTGGCTGAGTCTGGTGAGGTTTCGCCCGGCTGAGCGCGCGCGTGCAGCAGATGGAGAAAGCTGAATAGTGTGGGAGAGAGGATGGGAGCACACGAGTGTATCAAGCTTGCTTGCGTGTCGTCTTGCTGGCATCTGCTCATCAGAGACTGGCTGGGCGCTGTAGGTGGGGATATGGGCCATGGTAGGGGAACGTAAAGAGGGAGGGAAAGAGAAAGAGTGGGCCGGTAGAGATGAGCACGCGGCTTGATGAAGTGTGCTTGATTGACACCTGGCAGCTGCTGATTGTACATGGGAGTGTGTGCTATGCTGATTAGATACAGTTTCGATGGAGACGAAGAGCCTACAATTTGTTGCAGCTTGCTTGGACACCTGGCATAACTGGATGAGGCTTGCTGCAGCTTGTTTCGCTCTCATCTGCTCCTGGTCGACTGTCGGAGTGGCTGGTGGTTATTAAGGGTCCGGGCTTTAGGATTTCGGGTTTTGGAAGTCTGTGCCATGAGAGCAGATGGAGGATACATATATGGACTTGGAAACGACATGAAACAGTAAGGCTTGCTCATGTCATCATTTGGCATCTCTAAGCAATGGCCACTCGACTGGCTGTGCCGGCTGGCTGGCCTGCTGGTTGGCTGGTGTTGTGCAGATTGCGGATGGGGACGTGTGCTGCGGCATGGTGCTGCCCGTGCACGTAGTTCTGCCGCGCCTCTTCACGTGCCCGTCCCTCTCCACCCCGTATGCCCCGCCCTTCCTCCCTCCCTCCCTCCCTCCCTCCTGCCCTTTCTCACTGCCCTTTTTCCTCCCTCCCTCCTTTCCTCGCTTCCTCGCACACTCGCATGTGAGTGTGTGTGTGTGTGCGTGTGTCTCTGCGTGTGTCTGCGCTTGCATGTGCATATCAAGACACACACATATATCTAGCTATGTACAGGTATTCGTCTATTAAGTACACACACACACACATACACATATGTTAACATACACATATGTTGACTTATCGTGTTGTCTATACATATGTGTCACACATGCGCACAAGTTTGGGTAGTTTGAGCTCGTGGAGTGCATTAATTTTTTTGTGCCAGGCAGTTCTGTCTCTCAGAAGGCCATCACGGGCAAGTCCTGCTTGGTTCTTTGCCTCTCAACGCAATCTCACACAAGAGCACTCTATTTCCACTCCATAGAGGTCACCGTGGCGTCAGATTGCTTGACTCTCCTGCAACGATGTTCGCTCAAATCATCTCGCTGGTTGTCGCTTGAGTCGGTGCCCCACCTAGCAAGAGGATTGCTTGCAGGGGGCGCAGCCTGCAGTGAGTTGTTCTTACTAGTTGTTCTTACTCAGTAAGAGATGCACACACGCGCGCCGGAGGTTCGCAGCTTACATTTTGAGGTCTTGTCTGCGGGCGCGTTCAAGGTTTGTGCAGGGCGTGATATTTCTCCGCAACTTGCCGACGATGTTGGTTCCACGGGCTATGGCAACAAATTCGTAAGCAAGAGCTTTGTGTGCTCGCGCGGCGCATTATTGGACTGCTTAGAGCATCTCCCTCTCACCTCTCTCTCGCACCTGCACCTCTAGCTACTAGCCCTCAAAGTTGTATCCTGAAGGCTAAAACATAGAGACTAAAACCCTGATTGTGCATGGGAAGTTTGAGGCCAACGTGTGTGCACTGTGGGGCTCTCGGGAACGCCCTCTCCTTGTATGAGACTCTCTCACCCGTGGAGAGAGTAAACTTAAAATTCTTCAAACATCTAAATCGCGTGCAGAGACTTTTCCGTCGACTACGAGGTTAACGTGGTGGTGGTCTTTGAGGGCGGCCAGAAGCACCGGCGATTCTCTCCGGGCGGCAGTGACGTGTCTCACCACCATTGGGTACTCACTTGCCCTCGTGCTCCTCAGCTCGGCTTGCATGTTTGCTACGTGCATGCTCTCATAGTTGTATGCCCTCGCACGCTGTCTAAGTTGCTTGCATGCAATTGTGCTTGTAGGTTCAGTATATTGAGGCTATACTTAATAGTGAGGGCTCAGTCACCCTGCTGTTTGGATGTGTAGTGTAAGATTTTTTGACAGACGTCGTCAAATGTGAAGTTTGACCTCCAAATGCGTTCTAATCTGCGCCGACAAGGTTCATCGCTGGCTGATTCACCGAGGTTTATGATGTGCAGATCGCATGTGAAATCTTGCCCCTTCGCTTGGTCCGCTCACCAGTTACGTGATATGCCGACCATCTTGACGAGTGTGATATTTGAAGTTAGGCTCGTGACGCATGAGTAGCTCGAAATGTCGAGTATCAATACGTATGATATCGGTGCTTGTTGACCCTTTTTGATCTCTTGTGAATATATCGTGGCACTAGCCACATATGAATTCTAATCTTGAACTTCAATGTAACAATGTGGCTTGACCTAGTGACTTATAATTGACGGTAAGCCATCACTCAAAATGTGACGTCACAAAACCAAGGAATTGAGGTGTGACAAATTAACTGGAGTACCAAGTTCATAATGTGAGGTGGACAAAAAGATCAAGCCTTAAGGAATACTTGCACGAGTGAAAGTGCAAGTGACCTAGATGACGGAGTTGTGGTTAGGCTGTGATTGCATGAGATGTGCAACATCAGTGTGGGAAGCACTAGAATAGGAGCAGGTTAAAAAGAGCGTTAAGAAGCTGAAGTGTATCTTCTAAGTGTGAAACAATGGGCTAGAGAGCGACACTTTTATGAAGGGTCTAACACTGGCAATCTTCTAAAAAGGAGGGCTAAATTAATTGTTCCTCACTAGGCTAGCACAATGCAATTTTGCGAACAATCGATCTGTTAAGGCATTTGACAACGAAGAAGAATGTGAAGAGCTCAGCATGATTGTCCGTGGCCGACGCAGTCTGCATGCTAGAGCACATCAAGCAACGAAGAACTTAGACTGCAATGAAGGTGAGATCTTGACAAATCATGAAGCACGCCATTATTTGTTCATTGCACTAACTAGTTATGTGCATCCAACGCGCTTTGCAGCTCTAAGTCCTCACACGAAAGGGTGGAAGAGTGTTATCTCCACTATGACAACAACATACTTGTGCTATTGTTTTAGGTCTAAGTTGTTGCAAACTTTTGAAGGCACACTTGCTACTGTCATGATGTATTAGCTCGTAGGCTTAGTTAACCTTAAGTGTGTGAAATCACTCTAAGAGTGAAATTAACCATAGGTTGACCAAAAACTGCCACATTGCAGTACAAATTTCATATAGATTTTATTTTTTGTAAAATTGCATGCAAATCACAAAACTTTAATGGACTTGAGCAAGCTTCTCAATGCGACAAAATTCGCGTCAATTGGTTCTTTACTTGTGACATATTTGCATTTAGTGGAAGGTACCTTTTGGCTCTTGGCGCGGCCACTCGCGGCCACTCACGGCCACTCATGAGGCACCACGGCCTTCCCAAAGGCCCCATTTTGGTATTTTCGTCATGCCATGCAATTCTTATCTCCACATACATTAGATCTGCCAACCGAATGACTCTCAAGAGCATTGAAAGTATAGCTTACCAAAGTAAATCTATAACAAATTAGCTCAAACTTTATGAGTATGTCAAGAATTATTGTGTGAAGCTTCCTCCCTTTCCAGACCTTAATATGAAGCTATACCTAACACACATTGGTCAAAGTAACATCTGGCCAGCCATAGCATGTAACATATTCATGCATCTAGGTTGTGATTGGCTTGGGCATTAGTTAGCCTATTAAGACCCTAGTTTAAAAATACGGATACGGCCTATACAGATACGGCCTGTACGGATACGTATATACGGGTGTGCCAAAATTTGTACGTAAAATACGCCAAAATACGCCAAGCGTGTGAACTTAGTAGAACGTTATTTGCGGCTGTAACTTTTGGAAAGTTTGAAAATTGTAAATTTTGTCGATTGTGTGAGGTGAAGAATGACGAGCGCGTCAAGAATAGATGGTCCAAAAAAAAAAAAGTCAACCATCCGCCTGTAGAAGGGAAAATCTTATTTTGGTCTTAAATAAGAAAAACTTATTATATTTTTTTTAAGTTGTTTTTTGATACGTACACGTACGCGATACGGAGTATCGATACGGCAAGCTAGGCCGATACGCGAGTATTCTAAAACTAGGATTTAGACGCTTACATCTTTGACTCGTTTGCGTGTGTGTAATATTCATCTAGAATGTGGCTATGTGCAATGAAAACCTACAAACAATCTGCGGGCATAGCTTAGTGTAACAGCCCCCAGGGATGCATCTACCTCTGATCCTTTGTAAGTCCTCATTGGCTAGTTGTAAAAGTTACATATAAAGGCTACTTTTATATCTCTCTTGTGTTTTCAGGATTACTTTGTAGTCTTGTAAAGAGCATTCTACCCTCTCTTAGGCCAATTTCTAGTCACTTGAAGACCTAACTTGTGGTGACCAAAGTCATAAGCTTACTATCCTTGCAAGGACTCCTAAGAAGAAGGTCACACATTTGTGCTATTAGTGATCTTTTGACCCTGCTTTATTAATTTATTTATTTTTCAATTTTCAATATTGTAGTGCCCACTCTAGCTGGTACATAGCCACTAAGAAGATCAGTGCAACTTTTCTTCCCCTTACTTGTATTGTACATTGGAGCATGTCTAAGGTATTGTTTTCATCATTGCAGTAAAGACTTCTAAGGAGCCACAATTTTGTGCCTTTTAAATCTTAGGCACGCACGAGTCTTCATGCACAACACTAGGAAAGGGTAGCTCAAGCGATTGACTAGAACATGCAAATACAGGTCTTCTTGCTCCTTTGACATTAAGAAGTGATAAAACGTGAGCAAAAAAATCAAAAGCCTATCATTTTTGAAGTGAAGTAAAGATGTCACTTCTTCCTTTCATTGCTATATTGACACTTGCAAGGTTTAGTGTGATTAATGCAAATTGCAACTTCATGGTGTAACGTAAATGGGAAAAAAATCAAGTTGAAGTAAGAAGGTGTCGATGCAAACCAAGTTAAGCATAAGCTTGTTCGCCAGATGGCTAATTTCACCTCTGAGATTTTGAATGGTCGTCTCAAAAGAAAAAATTATATGATCTTACTTGATGAAAAGATTAAAGGCGGTTACTTGATCGTTGTCTAAATTTGTCACAAAGGCGGCAAATTTTGCTCTCAAGAAGAGGCCCCAAATGATCACAACATAAGAAACATGAGAACGAGTCAGCAAAAACCGTCGACGTACAACCATATCTAATTTCACAAAAACCACTAAGAGGTCATGCGAGGCTAAGCAACCAGCCATGGCGGCTAAACAGCTAGCCACGGCGACAAGCCCGTGTCCCTCCAATCTCCCATTTCTCTTACTGTCTTTCATACTTTTCAACAAAAGACTCTTCATTAAGAGCACCCATGTTGTGCGGTAGGAGATTGAGTACGTATCCTTGACACAAGCAATGCATAATAAGCAAGCAGGCTTTGCTGCAATGAAGTCTATAATACATGTGGCTTTATAGCCAAAAAGACAGCCAAGCGTCACATGTTTTAATTAAGGGAGTGCGTACTCTCCAGAGTGAGCATCTCAAAATTTTAATCTGGTAGGAAAACAACTAATGAGGTCTGGCCCAAAAGATCATTGGAAGCACATCATGATTTTCAAGAGTAGTCCTATGGTAAGGTTCCTCTAGGGACATCTCTAGAACTTATACTCCTAGAAACCCGGCGTTGTATGCGGCGGATCCAATGCATGAAGTCACTCTAGGAGGCTCTCCTATGTCCACTAATGTGTACAAGGCATGTAATACTAGCACTCCTATAGGCTAAGCATAACTCAAAGCAATCAAAGCAAAGCACGTAGAATATGCTATGTGTCTCTCATTGGTGGAGCTTACCTTGGGTGATTTTACCTAGATAGCGCCTCAAAAGTGAATCTGGAACTTGAGGAAGCTTCCTCTAGGAGTAGGTGATGCAGTCACGAAGTTATAGCCTCAATGATGCACTTATACTATGGAAATGCAAGACTTATGTAGTCTAAGGGGCTCGCGAATTTGTGCACACAAAGCTAGGGGTCCTTGGGGTCACGAATAGCCAACAATGTCACCTTTGGGTACATCGAGTTATAAGTTGGCCATTTGGTGTGATTCCGCTAGGGGCCAAAAGGGATGCGAACTAGATCGCGCCTATCTCGCTCGATACTTAACCAAATGATGCAGAACCGGTGCTATTCGGAAGATGCTTCAACGCGCTACACTTTGGTGATTTGAAATTCTAGAAAAGGTCGACATATCGATGCATAAAGTCAATGCAAAGTCGATCTTCTTAGGTTGATGATTCACACATGTGGAGCTCGGTTTTGTACGTCAACGACTTAATAAATCATGACAGCTGTCGTGCGGTAGGAGATCGAGTACGTATCCTCGTGAAATGAATTGACTTACCAAATAGGCAATTAACAATTAATAAAGATCTTTATATCAGCAAGTAATGTTTATGGTATTTTCCGTCAATTGTTTTAACAGCAAGGGACAACACACTAGCAGTGAATAATACTCGTAAGTCAAATGCAAGTAAACTAGCATCAATAATGCAATCAGTAAACTCATACATAAGCAAGGTTGGAAGACAGTGCGTATCAATGGCTTCTCGCCTTGGATTCAGATCTCTCTCAGTAAGCTGTACCAGAGAGTTGGCCTCGTTTTCGAATGTCGAACTCGAGAGCAATGCCTAGCATATGTACATGGAATGAGTTTACTGTTCAACGGCCAGTGCGATGGCACCGCCTACCCGGGAGTTAACCACGTTGGTAGGACCTCGGTTAACCAAATCCACCGCCATCTCCCATCATCCCGAATCGCCATCCATCATAGGGATGTCATCTTGCCGTTCATCTAGCATACCACACTTAGATGCATATCGAGGCAGTTCGCTGCTACCGAGTACAGAAGTCAGCTGGCTGTCAAAGAATGTGTCAGCAAGCTGACTTAAGTTGGCTTCAGCTTGCTGCTTCCGGCTGAGCCCTTAAACTGATAATTATATAAAGTCCAGCAGACTCAATACTACATAAAGTTGAGTAGGCTGAACTTAATCAACTATTATATTTAAATGAATATTATATTCACTAATATACTGATTCATTACACCTCGACACAAGCAATGCATAATAAGCAAGCAGGCTTTGTTGCAATGAAGTCTATAATACATGTGGCTTTACAACCAAAAAAACGGTCAAGCGTCAAATGTTTAATTCCCCCCCCAGCTCTCAGCCACCAGCTGATGGGCTGTGATTACTGCCTAAAGCCAAAGCAGTGCAGTCACTGCAAAACCAGTCTCCAGCTGGCACGCGGGCCAGTGGCGGGTCGAGGTAGCCGATGTGAAAGCCGAGGTTGCAGCTGTCACAGAGCAGCACCCTGGCCTCCTGGCCGGGGCTGTGGCAGATCTGGCACGCCCAGTCCTTGGGCGGCTACGCGTCGCGGGGACGAACCTGCATGTCAAGGTTAGGAAGGTGGCATGGTCCACAGTTCTTTGTGTGATCGTTGTGAAGACGGCCATCTGCGCCTTCCAACTCCAGTACTTTTGACGCCAAGACACGCCTGACGCGAAGGATGACAAGAGAGCTGCTGGTGTCGAGGGTGTTCTTTGTCTGACGTCGTAGGTACATGAAGTCACCTGCGGAAAATCGCAACACTCGCGGGCGATAGGCTTCTCCACGAGTCACGGCACACCTTAGTGTGTCGCGGTGCTGAGCAATGCTGAGGTTGTCCATGGCCATGGGCATCCGGTGCTGAAAGAGCTGTGCACGCTGCCCGATAAGAGAGCTCCACGTCTTGGGACTGTCCAAGTCCAAGAGTTCTCGGCCACGGTTCTGGCTGCTGTAGGCAGGACAGGCTGTTGGCCGTAGAGAAGGAAGTAGGGAGAATGCGAGGCCAAGGAGGCCTGCTTACTGAACCTGTACCCCATAGCCAACCATGGGAGGGCGTCGTCCCAGTGGGTGTTGTTGTGGGCCAGGCAGTACTTCCGCAGCCCAAGCTTGACGGTCTACACCATGCGCTTTGCAAGGCCGTCAGCCTAGGGATGGTCGCGGGAGGTAGTGCGGTGGTCAATCATCGAGCACTCCAGCAGCTTCTGAAAGCTGCCCTGGAACTCCTTGCCTTGGTCGGTTAGGACCTCAGCGCAGCCGCCAAAGTGGCTAAGGACCCGGTCAAGGAAAGCCTAAGGAATCCCCTCACTGGCTTGCTAGGCAAAGGCACAAGCTCAATCCACTTGGACATGTGCTCAACTATCACCAAGACATAGAGGTTGCCTCGGCGAGATTTGGGCAGCTCCCCAGCAAAGTCGAGTGACCACCTGTAGAACAGCCCCTAAATAGGGAGAGGGCCGAGAGCGACGGTGCAGGCTGTGAAGCTCGAGCGCTCCCGGTCGCGAAGAGTGCAGCTGCTGGCGACGTCAACGACGATATTAGTCATGCCGTACCACCAGTACTCAGCATGAAGGAGGCTGAGAGTGCGCTTAACACCGAAGTGTCCAAGCGTCTTGTGCACACGTCGCACCAACTGGTTGCGTATTGCAGGGTCAGGAACCACCAGGACGAAGCCGTCCGCCATCACTCGCCGCATGCGCCCCTCCATGAAGAGGAAGTCTTGGCTGCGCTTGAGAATGCGGTCGCGCTCGCGAGCACTGATGCCTGGGGCCAACTCCTTGGCCGTGACGTACTCCAACACTGGGGCGTCGTCGCACACGTCCTTTGGCCGGTGCTGCCATCTTCCTGCTCCTCTGCTGCTAGTAGTGCCAGTCGTCAAGTGGTGATGGTCACCATGTCTAGGCTAGTGAGCCCAGCGGGCCGCACGTCGCCGTCAACGGTGAAGGCCAGGAAAGCTGCCGCACTGGCTCATCCTCATTGTGGCGGGCTATTGTGAGGTCCCTCGAAGAGGGCAGGGGGTTGCGGCTGAGGCCGTCGGCGTCCAGATTTGTTGACCTTAGACGATGGTGCACGTCAAAGGTGTACTCGTGCAAGATGAGCGCCCACCATGCGTATTTGCCGGTCAGGCGCTCCGATGTCATGAGCCACTTGAGTGGTTGGTGGTCGGTGACCAAGCAAAAGTGGGGGGCGTAGAGATAGTGCCTGAAGTGCACAATCGCCCACACTGCTGCCAGGCACTCCCCCTCATAAGAGCCGTAGTTGCCTTAGCACGGCTATTGCTACGGCTGGCGTATGCCACCATATGCTTGAAGCCGTCATGCTCCTGCACAAGCACCGCTCTAAGTCCTGCCTGCGACCAGTCGATGTGGAGGATGAAGGGCTTCCGATAGTCAGGCCGCCGTAGTACTGGGGCGCTCACCAACAGCTCCTTGAGCTTGTCAAACGCCGCATGCTGCTCTAGTCCCCATACATAGGCAACGCCCTTGCGTAGCAAGTCGTTGAGCGGCTTGGCCACCTCGCTGAACCCAGGCGCAAAGCAGCGACAGTAGTTGGCAATGCCAAGGAAGGCCCTCAGCTGCGAGAGGTCGGTCGGCGGCGGGATGCCAGTGATGGCCAAGATCTTGGCCTGCTGAGGGGCCAGGCCACTAAAAGACAGAAGATGCCCGAGGTACTCCACCTCTTGGGTCCCAAAGGTGCACTTGCCTGAATGACACTTGAGCCCAACGGCCTCCAAGCGGTCCAGTATTGCAGTGATGTGCGCCACGTGCTCCTCAAACGTCTCACTGAAGACGAGCACGTCATCAATGTAGCACCGGGCAAAGGAGAGCCCTGCCAATTCCTTATCCATGACCCGCTGGAAGGTGGCAGGAGCGTTCTTCAAGCCGAGGGGCATAACCCTCCACTCGTAGAGACGCTGCGCCCTCCAAAAAGCCGTCTTGTGCTGGTCCTCCTCCGCGTTGGGTTGAAGCCCTGCCTCAAACCTCAAATCCAGCACCGAGAACCAAGTACAAGCGCCGATGTCGTCAAAGATCTCGTCACGTATCGGCATAGGATATCTGTCCTGCTCAGTGACCTCGTTAGGCTTACGATAGTCACCGCACATCCTCTTTTTAGACCAGTTGCCTGAGGCGTCCTTCTTAGCTGGCATGACTTTGGGCGCAGCGTAGGTGGGGGCAGACTCACAAATGAGCTGCCACTCCTCTAGCTTGCTTGTCTGCGTGCTGATTAGGTCGTCCTCAAAGCGGCTGTAGCGGTAGCGCTTCTAAAAGATGGGCACTACTGTTTGGAGGGGGATCCTCATAGGGTCGCCTATGTAGCGCCCAAGATCGTGCATGCCGCTGGCAAAGCTGGCAATGCGCCGTGCATCCAACAATGCCGTCAACTGAGCAGCCTGTGCCTCAGTGAGAGTCTCCCCCAGCTTCCAAGTAGGGGCAGCTGGTGGTGGCTCTTGCGCTATAGCTGGCGCCTCCTGCCCTGCTGCTGGCGTGGTCTGTGGGGTTGCAGGCGTCACCTGCACTGCAGCTGGCTGCAATTGGCCTGTCTCGAGTGCCTCCTCCTCGACAGCTGCTGCCAGCTGCCCTGCACCACCTGTCGGCGGCTGAGAGCGTGGGAAAAGCAATGGGGAGCAAACCTCCCTGGGTCGCTGTAAGGACTCCTGTCTCCTCTTGGCCCCCCTCAGTAAACCAGAACCAGGACCAAAACGCGGCGCAGGCGGATGCCGAGAAGCAGGCCCTTCCCGCTGGGAATGCCAAGTCGTATCAGGCGCGGCGCGGCCGTTTCCGTCGGAATCACGGTCCATGGCGTCGTAGGACTGGTCCATCTCAGAATGACGAGCCTGTGTGTAGAGGGGAGTCAGGGCCTACATCTGCAGTAGGATCCACATCAAAACGTTGGCATCGATAGCCTGACCAAGGAGACGCACGCGGTTGACCTCGGTGATGCCGTTCACGTGTGTGAGGTGCGGAGGGAAGCCCATCGCACGCTCCATCTCCACGGCACGAGGCCGCTGGAACATGCCGGTCTCAAGGTCAATGATCATGCCGCGCTGGTCCCCTATGTAAGCCGCGCTGTCGTAGCAACTCACGAATGTAGGAAGTGCCCTCGTGACATCGTGGAGGACCTCACATTGGGCCTGAGAAGGATGCGGAAGGGCGACCACGCGCTGGGCCAAGCGCGCCACGTCAAGGATGGAGTCAACGTTGCGCGTGTGGCGTGGATGTGCAGCCGCCCATGCTTCGAGCGTGCCTGGCATAGCCAGGTTGGTGAAGTAGGCACGCACGCGGTGCGCAAAGGAGCCAATCTGGGCAGCGTCGATGACGGCCTCACGATCGACGTAGCTGCTGCAAAGGGCAAAATCGGCGCTAACGTTGGGTCGAGAATCGTGGCGTACAGCCACGTTCTCTAACACCCAGGCGAGCGTGTGAGGAGGCTGGCGGTCCTTAACCATGTTGAGGACGCGAAGCAGATGCCAGAACAGGGCCGTACGCGGGTCTGCAAGCGCGCCTCCTCATCTTGCGATGGAGAAGCCCTGGCACTCCCAGCCAGCGATGATGAGGTCAATGGGCCCCAGGCGTGTGATGTTCTCGGCGGTGATGTTGCGGATGTTCATGGGCTAGTCGATCTGAACCCAAAAGAATGCGTGCTCAAAAAGGAGGTCAGGGATACGCTCGTGGCACAAGGCCATGTGCCTGCGAGCCACCTGCTGCGCCTCGCCATCAGGGTCAACGTAGACGTACCAACGTACGGGGCAGGGTGGCCAGCAGCCTTGTCGCAATGCCGGCAAAGAGCTCGACAAGGACAACGTCGCCGAGACGCTCGTCAAGCTGGGCGGTGTAGATAGGCGTAGCCTGTAGGAAGGGGGCGGCAACCCATGGGGGGATCGCCTGCCTGCGCTGGTGGCGGGTAGGAGCGCAGAAGACTGTGTTGATGGGGCGCCATGCAGAGGGCCGCCACAGCGCGCTTTGCATAGTGACAAGTAAGCCGAGGAATGCGCTCGAGCAGCGGCTGCGGGCGAGCCATGCGAGCATGCGCCTGGTAAGTGCGCCAGCGCGCGCGAGCGTCCTGCAATGCCTCCTTGGGAACTGGGCGGACCATAGCCTACGCGTCGCAAACGCACTGCAGCTGCCACCTGTCTCTCGCCCTGTGGTCGGCGTGGTGTGAAGCGGCGTGGGCCAGCTGCTCCATGGCTGTGCGCTGGGGCAGATGGGGACGCGGGTCAAAGTACGAGCGTTGACGCTCGCAAAGATCCGCCTGGATGGACACTGTGCAGATGGAGCGCTCATCGCAGTCTGCCACCTGTCGAGGACGGAAGAGCTGACGTGGAGCCAACTGGACTCGCGGGCGTAGCGGTTTGAGCAATGCGAGCCGCACACGCTCCTGCTGCCGACGCTGCATGATCTCTGCACGTATGGCGGTGGTATAAGAATGACAGTCGCGGGGCCGGACAGCGGCGCGGGCCACCTCATGAGGAGGTGACCCTGACGGCCCGTCGCCGGCTATGTGGCTGCGCAGGACGGCGGCAGGCCAGTCGGGAGGCGTCTGGTGCAATGCGTAGACTGCAATGGTGGAGGACAATTGTGCGTCATCATTGCCGGTGCGGAGATCGCGCGGGCCGTCGTAAGGCGGTGTGACTGAGCATGGGCGCGTCTCGCGCAAAGGAGTGACCTTCCTCTCCTCGCAAAGAGGAGTAACCTCCTGTGCGCTCCTGTGCGTGTTGCGCAGAGGCGTGACCTCGTAGGCATCCCTGGCCTGCTTGCGAAGAGGGGTGAGCGCACGTGCGCGCCGGTTTGGCGGCGTACTATCATGTGCGAGGCGCAGAGCCGGCTCGGCGTAGGGGGAAGGACTTGTACGCCGAGGGCCGAGGATGCTGGTCCTGGGTCCTGGCTGCCGTGCGTGTTTGGCTCGCAGGTTGGCGGCAGGGAAAGGTGCTGTGGAGGCGGTGCTGGCTGAGGCGCAAGCCGGCCAGCTTGTGCCCAGGCTGTTGCTAGCGAACAAGTGCGTGATGTCACGGCACTCGTTGCTGGTCAAACAGTTGTGCTGTATTGGACGACTGAGCCCGCCGACGCATTAATGGGCTCGACTTGGACTGGCCGTGGTCTTGTGTGAGAGAGTGCTGAAGCCGAGAGGCCCCATAGGCTGGTGTCGATGCGAGCCGTAGGCGTAGGCAGCGGTGGCTCCTCCAAATGCTGGGCTACTGGCTCCTCTGCGGCCTCCTGAGACCAATCCTGCCAGTCCTCCTCCTCAACGCTCTCCAACGACGCGTCATCGGACTTGCCTGGGTACGCCGCCTACGTGATAGCCTCATCCTTAAATGTGGTAGTGCGCAGCCAGGAGTCACCAGTTTCGTGCGATGGTGCGGGCGAGGGCGACTGGGAGGCCATGCGATATTGCATGGCGACTCCCACCGACACGTCGTGCCGTACGCGGACGTCTGATCTCACAGAGGGTCCACTCGCCGCTGGAGGCTGTGGCCTGGGTGCGACTGCAGCGACTGTCGCTGTGTTGTGGGCGAGCGCTGCAGCAGTAATGGCAGCCGTGGCGATGGCGTGTGCCTCGACGGCGTCTGCCGCCATCTAACGCATCATGGCGTTATGAGCGATCAAAACGTCAGCCTGCTCCAAGGGTGTGAGGTGGAGCTCTGCGCCAGACAGCTCGGGGTCCTCATCCTGCGTCTCAAGCAAGTTGACGCCAACGGAGACCTCATCCTCCTCGAGTCCCAACTTATTGGTCTGAATTACAGGTCAATTGTCGTCCATTGCCATGAAGCCGTAGAGGGCGGACTCAGCTGAGCGGCGATCCACAATGTTGAGCGGCATGGATGCCGTGCGGGTCCCCCTTGACTGCCAGTCAGGTCGGTAGAAGACCCACCCCACCCAGTTATCCACGGCGGCGCCAATAGGAAAGAGAACATCCTGGCCAAGGAGCACGTCAAAGGTCTCAGAGCGAGTGACCAACGCGTGCCGGTGGATGGTCGTCTCATCTGGAGTGCCGGGCCAAAAGGTGAAGCAAAGGGCCAGCCGTGTGCGCCCAGTGACAATCTCAGAAGTGTCGGCCGCGGTGTTGATCCGCGGCGGCGAATCCTCCAGGCCGGCTGACGAGAGGCCCAGTTGACAAAAGTAGCAAAAGCTGATGAGGACTGGCTGAGCGCTAGTGTCAAACATGATGCGCTGCGAGGCCTGCGTCTTGACCAGCACAATCCCCTGCAAATTATCCAAAAATGCAACGTTAGGCGTGCTGATCATTCTGCGCATGCGCAGGTCGCACGGGTGCAAAGAGCACCGCGGCCGCCACGTCTAGCGCTAGCCTGCTGTTGGAGGCGCGCTGATGGCCGTGCGCGGGTGCCTCATCGGCTGGCACAGCTGCTGGTGCCGGTGCTGACGCACCGCGCGGTGGCGCGTTGGCGCTGGCGAGCTCAACGCTGGCGCTGAGAGAGGCGCTGGCGTTGAGAGAGGCGCTGGCGCGAGCAGGTTGGGAGCTGGCGAGCCCAGCGCTGCCGCAGGTGCCGCAGGCGCTGGCGCTCCTGCAAATGCCTGCGCAGCTGTTGGCGCAGGTGCCACGTCTGCTGGTGCGGCTGTCAGAGCTGGCGCAGCCTCGGCTGCCGGGGGGTTGCCAAGTGGCGCTGGCACACCTGGCGCTGGCGTCGTGGGTAGGGTTGGCGCTAGCCCACCTGCGGCTGGCGCCTCGACGGACGCTAATGCCTCCGCAAGAGCGGCTGCGGATGCCAGCGCAGCTTCTGGCGCAGGCTCTACGGCTGCTGGCGCAGGGACCAGAGTTGGCGCAGGCTCTGCTGCTGGCGTGCTGACCAGTGGCGCCTCGGGGTTGCCCCTGGGCCTGCCAGGTCGCGTTGTCCAACCGTTGTTTGCGTCAATTTTGGCTACCCCGAGCAAGGTCCGTGGCGCCCTCCAGATGGCGCATGCGCTTGTCGGACCCTCGCCACGCTTATCGCGCTGGCCTGAGGATTTTGTGCGCAGCCAGGGTTTAAGTCCTGGCTGTGCACAGCCGTGTGCGTGCCGTTGAAGCTTCAAACGGAGATCCCGCCGCACAACGCAGTCGGGGATGCTCCCCCCCAACTGAGGATGCCGATCGCGGCCGCCAGATTTGCGCTGGCTGAGCCGAGCTGCATGCGCGTGCCAAGTGGCGGCACGTGTGCGCAGCTGCTGACGTGGCTGCCGTGATGTGGTCGAGTGGCTGGCTGCAGAGCGAGCCTCGCAGTGCGGTGCGCAGCGTGAGCGGGCGCGTGCGGGCATGTGCCGGTGGGCGCCTGCCGACGGGCAAAGTCTCCCCAGCCGCGCACGCGACAAGTGGCGACACCTGCTGGAGCCTGCTGCTTGCAGCAGCCAGTAGGGAGCGAACGTTGGGAGGTTTCCGATTTGTGCGCAGATCTGCGCATGGGCGGGCGGCACGTACGGCAGGGGACGTTGCAGCCGTGGAAGTCGGCTGGCAGGCTCGCCCTGTCTCACCAGCTGTCGCTGTGCAGGCTGTAGACAGCCTTGAGGGCGTCAGCAAAATGACGTAGGCCAGAGGGGCTGCGGGAACCTGCGCTGGCTGCACTGACAAGAGTGCATGCCCGTCGGGGGGCGTGTCTGCGACGAGGGATGGCAAGACCGCGCGGGCTTGCGGCCTGCCATCTGGCAGTCTGTCAGGGCGGAAGTTGTTGCTGCTGACAGCTGTCAGTGCAACGTGCGCAGAGCTGGCGAGAGCATCTGCGCAGACGTCTGCAGCGCTGGCCGCAAGAGCTCTGTCAAAGGGCGGACGTGTTCGGGGCTGCAGCGTCACTGTGGCGCCAAGTGACAGCCTCTGGGGCTGCCCCATGTCGGCGTTGCAAATGTGCGCAGAGGTTGAGTGGACGCCAGCTGTTGAGGCTGGAGCGTCGGGCGGCGGGACGCGTGCGAAGAGGGCTCCGCACGCGTCGTAGTTGTTGGCGGCGACGAGGCCACGGAGTCTGGCGATCTCCGCGTTGGCCTCCACGAGGGCGTTGCTGATATCGTCAAAGCTGTAATAGTGGGCTCCGGGGGTCAGCGCGTCGTCCATCGTGGCCGTGGCTGCTGTCATTGAGGGGCGTCCACCCGTGCGAGGGTTACGCATGCCTCGCTGTCCTATTGCTAGCGCGGGGCCATCGCGAGCGCGTCCGTTCCCAACGTCGCGCTTCTTTTGCAGACATACGATCTGCAAATGACCGGCCTTGCCACAGTAGGTACAGCCGCCGGGCTTGCCATTCTGCGCGATTGTGCAGGTTTGGCGAGAGTGGCCCGTCGTCCCGAGAGACCAACAGGGGTCGCTCGTCGTGGCGGCCATAGAAATGCGGCCACGCGTAGCTCCGCGCTGCTGAGTCTACTGGGGCAGCTGAGAGCGCTGGGGCTGCTGCTGCTGCTGCTGATGGGGCTGGCAAGAAAGATGGCAGCACCAAGGACTCTTGGCGTACGCCCGTAGATGCGAGGCCCACACGGTCGCTAATGTTGCTCCGTGCGGCAGCCAAGCTCTGCTTCTCGATTGAGAGGTAAACGTCCTCTAGCGAGTACTCGGAGCCAGGGTTACGCCGTACGCTTGTTTGCTTAGTTTGACTAATACGCTAGTTTGCTTAGTTTGGTGTATTAACAAAGGACTAGTTCACTTAGTACGCCAAGTCATGACGGCGTCGACGTCAAGTAGCTTCAACGTCAACGTCTCATGTCGGTCGCACGTGTATAATGACGACGTCGTGTCAGTCTGTTTTTTTCTTTCAAAAAGTCTTGTTATTTAAGTTCTGCTTTCGTAAGTTTTTGCTACCCGCTTTGCAGCGTCGAGTCGATAAAAATAATATATATTTTGTCAACGTTGTCGAGCGTCAGCGGACGGGTTTGATCCCCCGCCACCGGGTGCAGGTCCAAGATACTAACTAATGTGCCATACAGATTGCTTTTGCCCGACAGGCTTTGACGCTATCATACCCCGCCACCATACACAGTACAAAACTATGTTTGTGACAGCTACTATTTCCTCGTAAAAATTATTTGTGCAAATATTATTCCAAGGTTGGGAGGGCCGCTTAGCAAAGCATGTTCATGGTACTTCATAATTGATTTATTATTTCAATAAGAACACTTAAGGGTATCATTTCTTTTTAATCGAGTGGAATAAGCTTTCATGAAGAAGTGTAAACATGATTCAAACTCTTCAAGAGCATTTGTAAGAACTAAGAAGTTCTTATAAATGCTACATATAAAAGTAAGTGAAGTTTGACTTAAAGTTATTTTCGTAGACACTGTTTCTCACTAACAATGGGAGGGCCGCTTATTAGAGCATTTTTTTACGTACTTCTTAGCTAATTCATTAAGTCAATAAGAAGACTTAGGAATATCATTGCTTGTTAATTGAGTATAATAAGCTCTGATAAAGAAGTGTGAAGAAGTTTGAGACTCTTATCAAGCATGCATGAAAACGAAGAAGTACTTATAAATGCCAAATTTAACAGTGAGTGAAATCTGATTTAACAAGAAAAAGTGAGTGACAAAGTAGAGCTTTCTTTAAGTAGTTCTGACCTGGTTTATTAATAAAGCAGGCTTAGGAGTACCTCTTCTTCTTTATTGAATATCTTAAACTTCAGTAAAGAAGTGTGAAGAAGGTTGAGAGTCTTAACAAGCATGCATAAGAGCTAAGAGGAACTCCATACCACGTAAATCTTTCACACAAAGTGCAACTTTGCATGAAGTCATAGTGCGCCCAAAAGTAATTTAAATATATTCACTTTCTCAACCGCCAACTTCTTTGTTATATACATGCTACCTCTATCATGTAAAACCTAGCTGATAGATACATCTAGGAACTTTAATCACTCTTGGTCTTTGTCTTCGTGGAGCTGTGTAATGAATCAGTATATTAGTAGATATAATATTCATTTAAATATAATAGTTCAGCCTACTCAACTTTATGTAGAATTGAGTCTGCTGGACATTATATAATTATCAGTTTAAGGGCTCAGCCGGAAGCAGCAGGCTGAAGCCAACTTAAGTCAGCTTGCTGACACATTCTTTGACAGCCAGCTGACTTCCGTACTCGGTAGCAGCGAATTGCCTCGATACGCATCTAAGTGTGGTATGCTAGATGAATGGCCAGATGACATCCCTATGATGGATGGCGATTTGGGATGATGGGAGATGGCGGTGGATTTGGTTAATCGAGGTCCTACCAACGCGGTTAACTCCCGGGTAGGCTGTGCCATCGCACTGGCCGTTGAACAGTAAACTCATTCCATGTACATATGCTAGGCATTGCTCTCGAGTTTGGCATTCGGAAACGAGGCCAACTCTCTTGTACAGCTTACTGAGAGAGATCGAATCCGAGGCGAGAAGCCATTGATACGCATTGTCTTCCAACCTTGCTTATGTATGAGTTTACTGATTGCATTATTGATGCTAGTTTACTTGCATTTGACTTACGAGCATTACTCACTGCTAGTGTGTTGTCTCTTGCTGTTAAAACAATTAACGGAAAATACCATAAAGATTACTTGCTGATATAAAGATCTTTATTAATTGTTAATCGCCTAATTGGTAAGTCGATTCACTCCAGTGGTATCGGAGCAGTTATCAGAGTCTTCTTTGTATGGTAAGGACAAGGTCTCAAACTAGCAACTCCCGAGACATGGAGAACCAGGATAACGAGATTGTCAAAAATCAGGCGGAAAGCCATGTAGCGAGAACCCGTACCTATTCCGAAGGAGTGGCAGATATTGCAGCTAGAGAGGTTGCAATGGAGGCAGCTGCTATTGCCGCAGTCGCAGCACAGCAAGCTGAGGAGGAGAGAGCCAGATTAGAAGCTGAACAATTAGCAAAAGCCGCTGAAGATACAGAAAGGAGGGAAGGACAGCCAACTGACGAGCGCACTGTCGAAGAACTTATGGCATCAAGGGCCAATGTTCTGAACCCACCTCCTGCTGTACAACTCAATATACCCCTAGGTCAAATTTGTGACCGGCTGAATGCGGCAGGAATTGCTGCTGCAGGAGCGAGAGGGACTGTTGAAGACACTACTCAGCGAGTAGATGCCATTGCTGCTGCTGCATTTGCTAGACTCCCACCTCAGAGTGTAGACTTGGGAGCATTGTTTGTTCAAATGCAGTCGCAAATGGCGACCATGTATCAGTCTCCACAGGAGGACAAAAGAATCATAATGTCTCTACTGCGGGACAAAGACCAACTGGGTTCTCAAACCACTGGTGGTGGTGGCAGAGGGCCTAGTAAGCCCAAGCCAAACCTCCCCAGGACTATGATCCTGAGGGAAATAAAAAATATTACCTGATCAAGTTTCTCGCGGATGTTGAGCAGTGGCTGGAGAACTACCCAGAAGTGCAAGATTACGAGAAGGTCAGGCACACGGGTGTGCTACTGAAAGGCAGTGCCGCAGACTGGTGGCTTTACTGGAAAGGCGAGCGTAAGGCTCAGGATCTCGGTGACCCTATGTGGGTAGAGTTTGTCGAGAAGTTGCATGAGAAGTTTGACATCATCAACCAGCAGGAGAAAGCTATCTATGCGATGATCTCTCTGACACTGAAGCAGACCACTTCAGTTGCTGAGTTTGCTCAAAAGTTCCTGGAGAACATGATGAAACAGCCAGACTTGCCAGAACGGTATAGGATAGCATACTTCAGGTATGGCTTGAAATCCGAAGTCTCTGGTCATTTTGCTGAGAAGAAGTATGAGAAACTGGCTGACTTGATCCAGGATGCTGATGCTTGGGATCAGCGGCAGTTCAATCACAAGCGCCAGAGTAATGCTTTGGTGTGTAAGATTGTCAAAAAGCCCCACGGTTCCTACAATGCAATTGAAGGAGACCAGTCTGAGGATGATCAGGGTGATGAATATGGGTATGAGTACAATGCTATGCACTCTAGAGGGAGAGGTGGTTTCTCTCGAGGCGGCTATGGAAGAGGTGATGGTAGGACTAAGCCAAGACCAGCCTCATCAAAATCCATTTGCTACCATTGTCAGCAGTTGGGCCACTACAGAGAACAGTGTCTAGTCAAGCACCTTCTGAAGGTCGAGAGAAAAGACCAGCCTTTAAAAGACAGCAACAGTCAGTAATCCAGTCTACTGACTGTAAGGATGCTAGAGATAGTGAGTCGTCACTAGCTGCCCTCGTAGCAGGTATTATGGGTCCTGCTGAACTGGATTCACTATGCATGCCTGACAACCAGATAAAGGAGATCATCAGCAATATAGACATCCAGAGAGTGCACACTCTGGATGCTCTTGTTCCACCTGATGGCCAACATTTCTTTGCTAAGTCAGGAGAACAATGCGAAAGTCAGGAAAAGATAGTTCCCCTTATCCTACTGCATTGCATGATTGCAGGTAGGAAGGTGAGGCCATTTGTTGACGGAGGGGCGTCACATACTTTTATCCATAAGGACTTACTTAAGCGGCTAAGGCTGCCTACTGTCACCCAAGGGAATAGATAAATATTCCTTGGAGATGTGTCATGATTTATTAAGTTGAGGTTGACGCACAAAACCAAGCTCTACGGGTGTGAACCATCAACCTAGGAAGACCAACTTTGCATTGACTTTATGCATCCATATGTTGACCTTCTCTAGATTTCCGAGTCACCAAAGTGTAGCGCGTCGAAGCATCTTCCGAATGGCACCGGTTTCGCGTCATTTGGTAATTATCGAGCGAGATAGATGCGATCTAGTCCGCACTCCTTTCGGCACCTAGCGAAACTACACCAAATGGCCAACTTGTGACTCCATGCACCCAAAGGTGACAATGTTGACTATTCGTGACCCCAAGGACCCCTAGCTTTGTGCGCACAAATCCGCAAGCCCTTTAGACTACATAAGTCTTGCATTTCCATAATATAAGTGCATCATTGAGGCTATAACTTGGTGACTGCATCACCTACTCCTAGAGGAAGCTTCCTCAAGTTCCAGATTCAATTTTGAGGTGCTATCTAGGTAGAACTACCCAAGGTAAGCTCCACCAATGAGAGACACTTAGCATATTCTACGTGCTTTGCTTTGATTGGTTTGAGTTATGCTTAGCCTATAGGAGTGCTAGTACATGCCTTGTACACATTAGTGGACATAGGAGAGCCTCCTAGAGTGACTACATGCATTGGATCCGCCGCACACAACGCCTTGTTTCCAGGAGTATAAGTGCTAGAGATGTCCCTAGAGGAACATCTTTTTTAGAAGTCCCATTATGCCAGTTGTAAGTCACAGAGATTATCAGTAAAGCTTACACTTTTATCTCTTGTGTTTTCAAGACCACTTAGTCTCTCTCTTGTGAAGAGCAAGCCTTGCTGCCTTCCAATCACTAGAAGAACTTCACAAGTGGTGAGCAAAGTCACCCAGTGGGCTCACCACGATTCTTGGTATCCCATGGCAGGTGACCACGAGGTCAAGACCGACAGGTCCTCCCTCTTCCGCTTCAGCGGCAGGCCAGGAACCTGTGATATGGAAGACACAATCTCAGAGTTCGAGGCTGAGTTTGTGACCGCAAGGCTTAAGACGCCCGCGCTCACTAAGCGTGACGTGTTCTATACGCTCATGCGCTATCTCCTCCACGAGGCCCGTGACACATTCCGTGAGAAGGGTGACGAGATCTACGTACGCACAGAGCTTGTGGGGGAAACCCCCGTGGAGATCTCCCTCGCTGATCCGGTTAAGGCCTTCTGGGACGTCCTCAGGAAGGAGTTCCAGGCCGCGACCAAAGAGAAGGTGTACGAGCTGCACCACTTCTTCCGTCGCAAGAATGAGACGATTCGCATGATGTACCACCGTTTGACGCACCTTTGCCGAGACGTTGGCATCGTCACCGACCGGGAGGCAGCGGAAATCTTCTTGCGCGCCGTAGAGCCACGTTTGAGGGAGCGAGCCATGGCTTCTCTCATCTACCACATTGGCTCCGAGTACTCGCTGGAGGACGCTTACCTCTCAGTCAAGAAATAGAGCTTGGCCGCCGCACGGAGCAACATTAGCAACCGTGTAGGCCTCGCATCCACGGGCGTACGCCAGGAGTCTTCGGTGCTGCCATCCACGACGATGCGCCCAGCTCCGGCTCGCCAGCTTCAGCAGCAGCAGCAGCCCCCGCGCTCTCAGATGCCCCAGCAGACCCAGCAGCGCGGGGCTCCGCGTGGCCGCATTTCCATGGCCGCCACAACGAGCGACCCCTGTTGGTCTTGCGGGAAGACGGGCCACTCTCGCCAGAACTGCACTATTGCGTAGAATGGCAAGCCCGGTGACTGTACCTACTGTGGCAAGGCCGGCCACCTACAGATGGTATGCCTGCAGAAGAAGCGCGACGTTGAGAACGGACGCGCTCGTGACGACCCTGCGCCCGCAGCATGACTTCGGGGCATGCGTAACCCTCGCACGGGTGGACGCCCCTCGATGACGGCAGCCACGGCCACGATGGACGCCGCACTGACTCCCAGAATTGATTACTACAATTTTGACGACGTCAGCGACGCCCTTGTAGAGGCCAATGCCGAGATCGCCAGACTCCGAGGTCTCGTCGCCACCGACAGTTACGACGCGTGCGGAGCCCTCTTCGCACGCGTCCCGCCGTCCGACGCTCCAGCTCCGACAGCTGGCATCTGCGCAGCCCCTGCGCACTTTCACGACGCCAACACGTAGCAGCCCCAGAGGTTGGCACCTGGCGCTACAGCAGTGCTGCAGCCTCGCACGCGCCCACCCCTTGACAGAGCTACAGCGACCAACGCCGCAGACGTATGCGCAGACGCTTCTGCCAGACCTGCGCACTCTGCGCTGATGTCCGTCAGCAGCCACTGCACTTGTCCGGTCGGGCTGCCAAATGGCAGGCTGCAGGCTCATGCGGTCCCGCTACCCTGCGTCACAAACGCTGCAGCTCCCGACGCGCCCCTTGACGGTCTGGCACACACGCCACCACAGCCGCAGGCTTCAGCAGCCCCGCTGGCCTGTGCCGCCGTGCTGACGCCAGCAGTGCCTTCGGCAGTCTGCGCAGCAACAGCTGTCGCGACGGGGCGCGCTCGCCAGCTAAGTACCACTACTGCAGCACACACGGCTGCAGCGCCCCTCGCTCTACGCGTCGCCAGCCCGTGCGCAGATCTACGCACCAGTCGGCAACGTCGGGATGATTGCCCCCTGCTGGCTGCTGCAAGCAGCAGGGTCCAGCAGGCGCCGACACTTGCCATGTGTCCGGCAGGCCGTGTCGCTCCCGTCGTCAGCCACGCGCACACTTTCACACTCACGCGTACACTCACGCCGCACACGGCGGCGCGAGGCTTGCCGGGCAGCCAGCTATAGGACCGTAGCCCGGCAGCCACAGCAGCAGCTGCGCACGCCAGCTGCGCACACGTTCTTCCACGTGGCGCGCGCACGCAGTCCGGCACGGCCAGCGCAGATCCGGCGGTTGCAATCACCATTCCTAGTCAAGGGGGGGCATCCCTGACTACGTTGTGCGGCCAGACCGTCGGGCGGAGCGCCGATGGCACGATCACGGTTGCGCAAAGCCAGGGCTTAAACCCTGGCTGCGCACAAAACCCCCGCGCAGATGCAATTCGCGCTATGGGGGCCTCGGCGTACGCACGCGCCAGGGGGAGGGCGTCACGAGCGGCGCCCGAGGCGGCCGACACGAACCTTGATGCCGGACCGGCCACGCTCCCCGCAACCCCAGGGGCAATTGGGAGGCGCCACTTGGCAGCCTCCCAGCAACCGCACCTGCGCCAGTCCTGGCAGCCGCGCCAGCAGCCGTCGCACCTGACACGTGCAAGGCTGGCGAGACTTTGCCTGACGGCAGCTGCACACCTGCGCATGCTTGCACACGCCCGCACACGCCGCGCACCGCACTGCGAGGCTCGCTCAGCAACCAGCCACGCGGCTGCAACCAGCCACGCGACCACCTCACGGCAGCCACGGCAGCCGCTGCGTACAGCAGCTGCGCACACATGCCGCCATTTGGCACGCGCACGCAGTACGGTCCAGCCAGCGCAGATCTGGCAGCCTCGACTGTCATCCCAAGTCAGGGGGCAACATCTTTGGTCGCGCTGTGCGGTTGCATCTCCGTTCGAAGCTGCGACGGCGCGCACACTGCTGCGCAGAGCCAGGGCTTAAACCTTGGCTGCGCACGAAAACCTCGGTCCTACACGATAAGCGTGGCGAGGGTCCTAGCGAGCATGCACGCTACCTGGAGGGCGCCATGTGCCTTGCTTGGGGCAGTCGATACCGACACCGGCCCCGGTCGGGCGACGCAACCTGGCAGGCCCAGCGGCGTCCTCGAAGCGCCACTTGTCAGGCTGCTAGCAGCCAAGCCTGCGCCAGCTCCGGCGTTCATGCCAGCAGCCGAAGCGCCTGCGGCCGAAGCGGCGCTGGTATTCTCAGCCGCCCCGACGAAGGCACCAGCGTTTGCCAAGGCGCCAGCTGCAGGAGGACCCAAGCCAGCGCATCTCACGGCGCAAGTGCCAGGTGGACCAGCGCCACCTGGCGGCCTTCCGGTCGCCGAGGCAGCGCCAGCAGCGACGGCTGAGTCAGCATGCCTGGCACCTGCGCCGGCGACTGCGCAGGCATGCTTAGGAGCGGCCGCACTCGCTCTTGCCACCCCCACGACGCCAGCGCCAAGTGCGCCTGCGCCGAGCGCGCCAGCGCCAGGTGCGCCAGCGCCAGGTGCGTCCGCGCTGGGAGCACCAGCGCCAGGTACGCCAGCGCCAAGTGTGCCAGCCGCTCGTCTACTGGCTGTCCAAGCGGCTGCGCCTGCTGTTGCAGCCGCGTGCGGCCCCATTCTGGCCTGCTGCGCACGCACAATGCCACTTGGAGGCCGCACAGCAGACGGCAGCGCACGGCGCAAGCACGCTTTGGTGGCAGCCGGACGCCCAGCGATGGCACAGAAGCGCGCCGGGCCGGATCAAGGGCGTCGCACGGAGGAGGCGCCGCGTCTGCCCCGCTTGTTCCGCGTGCTGGACACGCCAGCAGCGCCAGCGGCCTTCGCGCCTCACGCGATGGCCTCGCCGATGACCACGGTGCAGCTCAGTGCCAAGGTCATCCCGCTTCACCGCATGCCCGCAGTCTCCTTTGCGGAGCTTGGCGTGTCAATGGAAGCCACACGGCAGGCGACCCAGCTACTGCTCCAGTCGCGCAGGGCCAGCCAGCGCGCCTCTGACGGCAGGCCAATGTCAGACGCGACGGCCGCGGTGCTCTCCGCACCCGCGCGACCTGCGCATGAGCGCAAGATGATCAGCACGCCTAACGCAGCGTTTTGGATAATTTGCAGGGCATCGTGCTGATCAACACGCGGGCCCCGCAGCGCATCATGTTCGACACTGGCGCCTAGCCAGTCCTCATCAGCCTGCGCTACTTCCGCCAGCTGGGCCTCTCGTCAGCCGACCTAGAGGATTCGCATACGCGGATCAACACCGCTGCCGGCACGTCCGAGACCGTCACCGGGCGCAAGCGTCTGGCCCTTTGCTTCACCTTTCGGCCCGGCACTCCGGATGAGACGACCATCCACCGGCATGCGTTGGTCACTCGCTTCGAGACCTTTGACGTGCTCCTTGGCCAGAACGTGCTCTTTCCTATCGGCGCCGCAGTGGATAACTGGGTGGAGCGGGTCTTCTATCGACCCGACTGGCAGTCAGGGGGGACCCGCACTGCATCTGTGCCACTTGACATTTTGGATCGTTGCTCAGCTGAGTCTGCCCTCTACGGCTTCATGGCGCTGGACAACGGTCGGTTTGTGGTTCAGACCGATAAGGGGGGAGCCGAGGATGACGAGGTCTCCGTCGGCGCCGACTTACTGGAGACGCAGGAGGAGGATCCCGAGCTGTCTGGTGCCGAGCTCCACCTCACGCCCCAGGAGCAGGCTGACGCTCCGGCCGCCCAAGCCAAAGAGATAGTGCGGATCTACGCCGCGCATAACGCCATGATGCGTCGGATGGCGGCAGACGCCGTCGAGGCACACGCCATTGCCTCGGCTGCTCTTACTGCTGCAGCGCACGCTCATGACGCAGCGATAGTTGCAGCAGCCATACCTCAGCCACGGTCTTTTGCAACGAGCGGACCCTCCTTGAGATCACACGTCCGCGTACAGCATGACGTGCCTGTGGGGGTCGCCATCCATTACCGCATGGCCTCCCAGTCGCCCTCACCCGCACCGTCGCACAGGACAGGCGACTCATGGCCACGCACTACCACGTTTGAGGATGAGGCCATGAGGCAGGCAGCGTTCCCAGGCAGGTCCAACAACGCGTCATTGAGCAACGAGGAGGAGGAGTGGCAGGAGTGGTCCCAGGAGGCCGCAGAGGAGCCCGCAGCCCAGCCGTCGGCAGAGCCACCGCCGCCCACGCCTACAGCTCGCGTCCAACGCCAGCCTACAGGGCCTCCCGGCTTCAATTCTCTCTCACACGAGACCACGGCCAATACCCGTCAAGCCCATCCATGCGCCGGCAGGCCTAGTCGTTCAATACAGCACGACTGTTCGACTAGCAACGAGTGCCGTGACGTCACGCACTTGTTCGCTGGCAACAGCTTGGGCACAGGCTGGCCAGGTCGCGCCTCTGCCAGCACCGCCTCCACGGTTCCTTTCTCCGCCATCGACCCGCGAGCCGGACGTGCGCAGCAGACAGTGTCCAGGACCAGCATCCTCGGTCCTCGGCGTACAGGTCCTTCTCCCTACCCCGGGCCAGCTCTACGCTTCGCAGGCCGCACTCTGCCACTAGACCGGCGCGCACGCGAGGTCACTCCGATCCGCGAGCATACCAAGGCTGCCCGCGAGGTCACGCCTCTGCGCGACACTCTCAAAGACGCACGGGAGGTCACTCCTCTTTGCGAGGGGAGAGAGGTCACTCCTTTGCGCTAGACGCGCCCGCGCTCAGTCACACAGCCGTACGACGGTCCGCGCGATCTCTGCACCCGCGAGCATGACGCACTGTCTTCCTCCACCACTGCAGCCCATGCATTATACCAGACGCCGCATGGCTGGCCTGCCGCCGTCCCGCGCAGCCACATAGCCGGCGACGGGCCGTCTGGGTCACCTCCTCATAAGGTGGCCCGCACCGCTGTGCGCCCCCGCGACCGTCATCCTCATCCGCACGCAACACGCGCAGGGCCCATGGAGCGCAGCCAGTGGGAGCGCGTCCGACTCGCATCTCTCTCTCCGCTGCGCCCGCGAGTCCAACTCGCCCCACGTCAGCTCGTCCGTCCTCGACAGGCAGCACATTGGGACGAGCGCTTCGTCTGCACAGTGCCCCTTTAGGCGGATCTTTGCGAATGTCAACGTTCGTACTTTGATCAGCATTCCCAGCTGCCCCAGCGCACCGCCACAGAGCAGCTGGCCCACGCCGCTTCACACCACGCAGACTACAGGACGAGGGACCGGTGGCAGTAGCAGTGCGTGTGCGACGCGCAGGCTCTGGCCCGCCCAGTGTCCGAGGAGGCCTTGCTGGACGCGCGTGCGCGCTGGCGCACTTATCAGGCACATTCTCGCACGGCTCGCCCGCAGCCGCTGCTCGAGCGCATTCCTTGACTTACTCGCCACTACGCGGAGCTCGCAGTGGCGGCCCTCCGCATGGCGCCCCATGAGCACAGTCTGCTGCGCTCCTATCCACCGCTAGCGCAGGCCGGCGATCCCGCACTGGGTTGTCGCCCCCTTCCTACGCCTATCTACACCGCACAGCTCGACGAGCGTCCCGGCAGCATTGTCCTTGTCGAGCTCTTTGCCGGCATTGCAACAGGGTTGTTGGCCACCCTGTAGGTTGGCATCCCCGTACGTCAGTACGTCTACGTGGACCCCGATGGCGAGGCGCAGCAAGTCGCCCGCAGGCAGATGGCCTTATGCCACTAGCGTTTCCAAGACCTCTTCCCTGAGCATGCCTTCTACCGCGCCCAGACTGACTGGCCATGGACATCCGCGACATTACCGCCAAACACATCACGCGCCTCGGGCCCATCGACCTCATCATTGCTGGCTGGAAGTGCCAGGGCTTCTCCATTGCAAGACGGGGCGGCGCGCTCGGTGACCCGCGTACGACCTTGTTCTGGCACCTGCTCCGCGTCCTCAACATGGTTGAGGACCGCCAGCCGCCGCACACGCTCGCCTGGGTGTTGGAGAACGTGGTTGTCCGCCACAATTCTCAGCCCAACGTCAGCGCCGACTTTTCCCTCTGCAGCAGCTACGTCGATCGTGAGGCAGTCATCGACGCCGCTCAGATCGGTTCCTTCGCGCATCGTGTGCGCGCCTACTTCACCAACCTGGCCATGCCAGGCACGCTTGAGGCATTAGCGGTCGCACATCCACGCCACACGCGCAACGTTGACTCCATCCTTGACGTGGCACGCCTAGCCCAGCGCGAGGTCGCCCTACCGCATCCTTCTCAATTCCAGTGTGAGATCCTCCACGACGTCACGCGGGCGCTTCCTACGTTCGTGAGTTGCTACAACAGCGCGGCCTACGTGGGCGACCAGCGCGGCATGATCATTGACCTCGAGACTGGCATGTTCCAGCGACCCCGTGCCGTGGAGATGGAGCGTGCGATGGGCTTCCCTCCGCACCTCACACAGGTGGACGCCATCACCGAGGTCAACCGCGTGCGTCTCCTTGGGCAGGTTATCGATGCCAACGTCTTGACGTGGCTTCTCCTGCAGACACAGGCCCTGACTCCCCTTTACGCCCAGGCTCGTCATCCTGAGATGGACCAATCCTACGACGCCATGGACCAAGATTTCGACGGCGACATCCGCGCCCCGCCTGGTACGACCTGGCATTCCCAGCGCGAGGGTCCAGCTTCCCAGCAGCCGCCTGCGCCGCGTCCTGGTCCTTGTTCTGGTTCGCTGGGGGGGGGCAGGAGGAGACAAGAGTCCTCACAGCGACCCAGGGAGTTTCATTCCCCGTTTCTTTTTCCACGCTCTCCGCCGCCGACAGGTGGTGCAGGACAGATGGCTGCAGCTGCCGAGGAGAGGGCACCCGAGGCAGGCCGAGCGCAGCCAGCTGCAGGACAAGTGACGCTTGCTGCCCCACAGATCACGCCAGCAGCAGGGCAAGAGGCGTCAGTCGCAGCGCAGGAGCCACCACCAGCTGTTCCTACTTGGAAGCTTGGGGGGACTCTCACTGGGGCACAGGCTGCTCAGCTAACGGCATTGCTGGATGCACGGCGCAGTGCCAGCTTTGCCAGCGGCATGCACGATATTGGGCGCTACACAGGCGACCCTATGAGGATACCCCCCCAGACAGACGTGCCCATCTTCCAGAAGCGCTACCGCTACAGCCGCTTTGAGGACGACCTGATCAGCACGCAGACAAGCAAGCTAGAGGAGTGTCAGCTCATTCGTGAGTCTGCCTCTACCTACGTTGCGCCCACAGTCATGCCAGCTAAGAAGGACGCCTAAGGGAACTGGTCTGAGAAGAGGATGTGCGGTGACTATCGTAAGCATAACGAGGTTACTGAGGAGGACAGATACCCTATCCGACCCCTGACGAGATCTTCGACAACATCGGCGCTTGTACTTGGTTCTCGGTACTGGATTTGACGCAGGGCTTCAACCAGATACCCATTGCGGAGGAGGACCAGCATAAGACGGCTTTTTAGGGATCGCAGCGTCTCTACGAGTGGAGGGTCATGCCCTTCGGCTTGAAGAACGCTCCTGCCACCTTCCAACGAGTCATGGAGAAGGAGCTGGCATGGCTCTCCTTTGCTCGGTGCTACATCGATGACATGCTCGTCTTCAGTGAGACGTTTGAGGAGCACGTGGCGCATATCACTACACTCCTGGACCGCTTGGAGACCGTTGAGCTCAAGTGTCATCCAGGCAAGTGCACCTTTGGGACCCAGGAGGTGGAGTACCTCGGGCATCTTCTATCTTCTAGTGGTTTGGCTCCTCAGCTGGCCAAGATCTTGACCATCACAGGCATCCCGCCGCCGACCGACCTCTCGCAATTGAGGGCCTTCCTTGGCATCGCCAACTACTATCGCCGCTTTATGCCTGGGTTCAGCGAGCTGGCCAAGCCGCTCAACGACTTGCTACGCAAGGGCGTTGCCTATGTATGGGGACCAGAGCAGCAGGCGGCGTTTGACAAGCTCAAGGAGCTGTTGGTGAGCGCCCCAATACTACGGCGGCCTGACTATTAGAAGCCCTTCATCCTCCACATCGACTGGTCGCAGGCAGGGCTTGGAGCAGTGCTGGTGCAGGAGCATGACGGCTTCGAGCATGTGGTAGCGTACGCCAGCCGCAGCAACAATCGTGCCGAGGGCAACTACGGTTCCTATGAGGGGGAGTGCCTGGCAGCAGTATGGGCGATTGTGCATTTCAGGCACTATCTCTACGGCACCCACTTCCGCTTGGTCACCGACCATCAGCCACTCAAGTTGCTCATGACATCGGAGCGCCTGACAGGTAAGTACGCACGGTGGGCGCTCATCTTGCAGGAGTACACCTTTGACGTGCACCATCGTCTAGGGTCGACGAACCTGGACGCTGACGGCCTCAGCCGCAACCCGCTGCCTTCTTCGTGAGACCTCACGGTAGCCCGCCACAATGAGGATGAGCCAGTGGCCCGGCATGCGGCGGCATTCCTGGCCTTCACCGTTGACGGCGACGTGCGGCCCGCAGGGCTCACTAGCCTAGACATGGTGACTGTTACCACTCGACGACTGGCCTTGGTAGTAGCTGAGGAGCAGGACAGCTTGCAGCGCGGGCCCGAGGACGTGTGGGACGACACCCCGGTGCTGCAATACGTCACGGCCAAGGAGTTGGTCCCAGGCATTAGTGCGCGCGAGCGTGACCGCGTCCTCAAGCGTAGCCGGGACTTTGTCTTCATGGAGGGGCGCATGCGGCAAATGATGGCGGACGGCTCTGTCCTGGTGGTCCCTGAGCCCGCTATACGCAGCCAGCTGGTGCGACGTGTGCACGAGACGCTTGGACACTTCGGGGTTAAGCGCACTCTCAGCCTCCTCCAGGCTGAGTACTGGTGGCACGGCATGACTAAGGTTGTCGCCGACGTCGTCAGCAGCTGCACACTTTGCGACCGGGTGCGCTCGAGCTTCACAGCCCGCACCGTCGCTCTCAACCCTCTCCCTATCCAGGGGCTGTTCTACAGGTGGTCGCTCGACTTGGCTGGGGAGCTGCCCAAGTCTCGCCGAGGCAACCTCTATGTCTTGGTGATGATTGAGCACATGTCCAAGTGGATCGAGCTAGTGTTGTTGCCCAGCAAGGCCAGTGAGAGGATTGCCCAGGCTTTCCTCGACCACGTCCTTAGCCGCTTTGGCGGCTGCGCTGAGGTCCTCACCGACCAAGGCAAAGAGTTCCAGGGCAGCTTTCAAAAGCAGCTAGAATGCTCAATGATCGACCACCGCACCACCTCCCGCAACCATCCCCAGGCTGACGGCCTCGCAAAGCGCATGGTGCAGATTGTCAAGCTTGGGCTGCGGAAGTACTGCCTGGCCCACGACAGCACCCACTGGGACGACGCCCTCCCATGGTTGGCTACGGGGTACAGGTTCAGTAAGCAGGCCTCCTTGGCCTTGCATTCTCCCTACTTCCTTCTCTACGGCCGACAGCCAGTCCTGCCCACAGCAGCCAGGACCGTGGCCAAGAACGTTATGGACTTGGACAGTCCCGAGACGTGGAGCGCTCTTATCGGGCAGCGTGCACAGCTCTTTCGGCGCCTGCTGCCCATGGCCATGGACAACCTCAGCATTGCTCAGCACCGCGACACACTGAGGCATGCCATGACCCGTGGAGGAGCCTATCGCCCGCGAGTGTTGCAGTTCTCCACAGGTGACTTCGTGTACCTGCGACGCCAGACGAAGAACACCCTCGACTCCAGCAGCTCGCCCGTCATCCTGCGCGTCAGACGTGTCTTCGCGTCAGGCGTTCTGGAGCTGGAAGGCGCAGATGGCCGTCTTTACAAGGACCACAAAAAGAATTGTGGACCATGCCACCTTCCTAACCTTGACATGCAGGTTTGTCCCCGCGACGCGAGGCCGCCCAAGGACTGGGCGTGCTAGATCTGCCACAGCCCCGGCCAGGAGGCCAGGATGCTGCTTTGCGACAGCTGCAACCTCGGCTTCCACATCGGCTGCCTTGACCCGCCGCTGGTTCGCGTGCCAGCTGGAGACTGGTTCTGTAGCGACTGCACTACATTAGCTCTAGACAGCGATCACAGCCCATCAGCTGGTGGCTGAGAGCTGGGGGGGGAATTAAAACATTTGACGCTTGCCTATCGTTTGGCTATAGAGCCACATGTATTATAGACTTTATTGCAGCAAAGCTTGCTTGCATATTATGCATTGCCTGTGTCGATGATACGCACCCAACCTCCTACCGCACGACAGCTGTCATGATTTATTGAGTCGAGGTTGACGCACAAAACCAAGCTCTACGGGTGTGAACCATCAACCTAGGAAGACCAACTTTGCATTGACTTTACGCATCCATATTTTGACCTTCTCTAGATTTCCGAGTCACCAAAGTGTAGCGCGTCAAAGCATCTTCCGAATGGCACTGATTTTGCGTCATTTGGTTTATTATCGAGCGAGATAGACGCGATCTAGTCCGCACTTCTTTTGGCACCTAGCGGAACCACACCAAATGGCCAACTTGTGACTCCATGCACCCAAAGGTGACAATGTTGACTATTCGTGACCCCAAGGACCCCTAGCTTTGTGCGCACAAATCCGCGAGCCCTTTAGACTACATAAGTCTTGCATTTCCATAGTATAAGTGCATCATTGAGGCTATAACTTCGTGACTGCATCATCTACTTCTAGAGGAAGCTTCCTCGAGTTCCAGATTCACTTTTGAGGCGCTATCTAGGTAGAACTACTCAAGGTAAGCTCCACCAATAAGAGACACTTAGCATATTTTACGTGCTTTGCTTTGATTGGTTTGAGTTATGCTTAGCCTATAGGAGTGCTACTACATGCCTTGTACACATTAGTGGACAAAGGAGAGCCTCCTAAAGTGCCTACATGCATTGGATCCGCCGCACACAACGCCGGGTCTCCAGGAGTATAAGTGCTAGAGATGTCCCTAAAGGAACATCTTTTTAGAAGTCCCATTATGCCAATTGTAAGTCACAGAGATTATCAGTAAAGCTTACACTTTTATCTCTTGTGTTTTCAGGACCACTTAGTCTCTCTCTTGTGAAGAGCAAGTCTTGCTGGCTTCCAATCACTAGAAGAACTTCAAAAGTGGTGAGCAAAGTCACAGCTTATACCCCCTGCCATAGGACTACTCTTGAAGATCATGATGTGCTTCCAGTGATCTTTTGGGCCAGACTTCATTAGTTGTTTTCCTACCAGATTACAGTCTTGAGGTGCTCACTCTGGAGAGTACACACTCCTTAATTAAAACATTTGACGCTTGACTATCGTTTGGCTACAAAGCCACATGTATTATAGACTTCATTGCAGCAAAGCCTGCTTGCATATTATGCAATGCTTGTGTCGATGATACGCACCCGACCTCCTACCGCACGACAGATGCCTCAAGTATCCCAGGAGGAGTTATAACCAAGCCTATTGAGGTCCAGTTTGGTTCTGGCATTGCAGTTCTAACTGAAACGCTTACATTTGAGGTACTCAACACTGGCTTTTATGATCTCGTGCTAGGCAGGTCCTGGCTTAATAGACATCAAGCTGAAGTGTGTTGGAGCAGAGGTACAGTTAAAGTGAGAGGAGCCAGTGATGGGCAGTTTAACTTGGCACCCACCAGTGCTCTTCCTCTTGTCGTGTGTGGATGGCAAATGAAGGAAAAGAAGAGGCTTCCAGAAGAATGCAAGTTGCTGAATGCAATGAAGTTTGTCAAAAGCTGGAACCAAAAGGAAGACAGAATGTTCTGTCTGCTGCTAAGAGAGGTACCTCCTCAACCTGAAGAAGTGGTTGAGAAAAAGGTAAGCCCTCCGGAGCACCCTACTGCTGCAAAAATTGTTGCTCAGTACACGGATGTATTTAATATGCCTCCAGGACTACCCCCTAAGAGGGAAGTAGATCATAGGATTGATTTATTACCTGGGAGTCAGCCACCCTGGCAACGCACATATGGCTTGTCTTATGTGAAGAGCGAGGAGTTGAAAACACACATTGCAGAGCTTGAGGAATATGGTTACATTTCTCCCAGTAAATCACCTTACGGCGCACCCATCCTAATTGTTAAGAAAAACAATGGCAGTATGCGGATGTGTGTGGATTACAGAGCCCTAAACAGAATTACAGTAAAGAACAAGTATGCTTTACCCAGGATCGAGGACTTGCTTGATACCCTGGTTGGTGCTAAGGTGTTCAGTAAGATAGATCTCAAAAGTGGTTATCATCAAATCAGAATTGCTGAGGGGGATGAACACAAGACTCCCTTTCGCACACGTTATGGACACTATGAGTTCAACGTGATGCCATTTGGACTGACTAATGCTTGAAATGAATTGACTTACCAAATAGGCGATTAACAATTAATAAAGATCTTTATATCAGCAAGTAATCTTTATCGATTTTCCGTTAACTGATTAAACGGCAAAAGGACAACACACTAGCAGTGAACAACACTCGTAAATCAAATGCGAGTAAACTAGCATCAATAATGCAATCAGTAAACTCATACATAAGCAAGATTAGAAGACAGCGCGTATCAATGGCTTCTCGCCTTGGATTCAGGTTTCTCTTAGTAAGCTGTACAAGAGAGTTGGCCTCGTTTCCAAATGCCGAACTCGAGAGCAATGCCTTGCATATGTACATGGAATGAGTTTACTGTTCAACGGCCAGTGCGATGGCACCGCCTACCCGGGAGTTAACCACGTTGATAGGACCTGGGTTAACCAAATCCACCGCCATCTCCCATCATTCTGAATTGCCATCCATCATAGGGATGTCATCTGGCCATTCATCTAGCATACCACACTTAGATGCGTATCGAGGTAGTTTGCTGCTACCGAGTACGGAAGTCAGTTGGCTGTCAAAGAATGTATCAGCAAGCTGACTTATGCTGACTTCAGCCTGCTGCTTCCGGCTGAGTCATTAAACTGATATTAAATATAAAATCCAGCAGACTGATTATTAACTAGAGTTCAGCAGGCTGAACTAAATTAACTGTTATATTTAAATGAATATTATGTCAACCAATATACTGATTCATTACAATGCTCCTGCGACCTTCATGGGTGCTATGAATGACATTTTCAGACCTTATTTGGATAAGTTTGTGCAAGTTTTCTTGGATGATATTTTAACTTTCTCTAAAGATGAAGCTTAGCACGCTGAACACTTAAAGACAGTCATGGACTCTCTGAGAAGAAATCACTTATATGCTAAAATGAGCAAGTGTGATTTCTTTAAGGAAAGTATTGAATTCTTAGGCCACGTTGTCAGTAAACAAGGCATCAGTGTGGATCCTATGAAAGTCCAGACCATAAAGGACTGGCCAGTACCACACTCTGTCTCTAAAGTTAGATCCTTCCTCGGGTTGGCTAACTACTATAGGAGATTTATTGAGAATTATTCTACAAAGGCCAATAAACTGACTAACCTTACTAAGAAAGACATAGGGTATGTGTGGGGGGAAGAGCAGCAGGCTGCCTTCCAGACCCTTAAAGATGCTCTTTGTTCTGCCCCAGTACTAGTCGTGTGTGACCCCAGCAAACCGGTGCAGGTGGTCACTGATGCCTCTGACTTTGCCATGGGTGCTATTTTGTTGCAGCCTGCTGACAAAACCTGTAAGGTTATGAAAGTGTAGTTTGTTTCTTTCTAGCATTTTATGTGCATAGAGTGTGATTTTAGAAGAACTTTGGCCTTTATTTCACGTCATTTGGACAAGTATTGAGATAGTTATGTGTTTTAGAAGTTTTTAGTGAGTTTTTAATGTCACAGATTCTATTTAGTGACAAGGACAGGTCCAATGACGAAAATTTCGGTTGGAGTCCAGAAAGTAGGACATTGAAACATGAGGGTTCCAGAAAGTACGTACAATTACGTAGAGTGCCAAAGTGATCGTGGAATTTCTAGAAACTCCGTGAGGAGTTAGTGGATTGTGTAGTAGAATATTCTAGAGTGTGATTGTGTGCGTGTGAGTGTGCTAGCTTGTCCAACTAGGCAAGGTCAAGTACATGGAAGGAGCCATAGGAGAAGGTTCTGGAGGTACCTTGCTAGAGAGGACACTTAGAGTTAAAGGATAAATGGGAAGCATAAGGAAGTAGAGGGGGCTTATTCTAGTCTAACCTTCTTATCTTGTACACGACTTTTCTAATAAAGTGAGTTCTTTTCCACTCCTCTCTCATGTAGCCCTCTAACTCTTGCAAGGGTGGCATACCACCAGGCCACTCCACCTTGTGTATGCAACTAGGAAAGGTCCTCGTGCACGCTTCCACTCGCGGGTGAGGGTGCGTGAGTGTGTATGGGCGCACTCCCCGCACCCTTCCCCCTTTCACATGGTATCGGAGCTACCTAGTTGCTTCATTTGGAGGAGGGAGCTTTGGTTGGTGATGCTTGTAGGAGTGTAGAGAGGGTAGAGAGGAGAAGCAAGGATGATTTATAAGTTGCTAAGGGCAGCCATGAAGACGTTGATGCAAGCTAGCATCTCACTCTCTTGAAGGAGGGAGGAGATGGAAGAGGGAGGTGCTCCAAGAAGTGTCAACTTGGATGCAACCAGATTGTTGTACGTCTTCTTTGTAGTATGAGAAGGTTGCCCAAGCATGGTAGTGATATAAGTAATATAGAGCAGCCTTTGCTTGAGTATGGAGACATACGAGCATGAAGAGAATCTGGAGTTCACACGGCTGGATTCTTCCTTGAAGATGCAAGCTCTTTAGTGTTAAGCTCTTTCTTTGACGAGGGGGCTTAGCATAGAGGTGATAGTGGCTAGAAAGGAGTGTGTGCCCATCTTTATTTCAAATCTTCAATGAAGGTGGAGCAGATTTTAAGGGTAGGCAACCAGGGACTTAGCAAGCATGTGTACTTGCAAGTCTAGGAGCTTTGGCGGGCATAGCACTCGCAAGCTCAAGAGGAGCTCATGAGGAGCTCAAGAGAGGGTGCACCGGGGTGTTGCACCAAGTTGGCCAAGTATGTGGCCAGATTTGGGTTGCCTTGCATCACTCCTATGTAGCCACTGGTTATTTGAGGCCAGCCATGATGGAGCTTGGTACCTTGTATGGAGATAGAAGAAGCCTCAAGTGAAGAGAAGCACCGTGGAGAAGGCTTGGAGCAAGAAGAAGAAGTATTCGAGATTTTTCTTCAAAGAGGAGAGATGGAGATGGAGCCTTTCAAGTTCAGATTTCTCTTTTCTTATGGAGGAGAGTACTACGGAGTATATGGAGTTGAGAACTATGATGAAGACAAGCCTATGGTGTGGAAGAAGAAGCAAGGTATGAAGTTGGTGCAAGAGGGCTAGTGCAAGAGATGTCTCCCACTTGAAGCGTGTGTGCCATTAGTTGTGTGATGGCATAGTTAAGGGGCAGATTTTGGTGCATCTATGGAAGCTCTTCATGTGAAAGTAGAGCACCAAGGCAAGCTGGGTTTAGTAGTAAGAAGTGTCATTGGGGTGACCAAGGCTAGAGTGCACTCAAGAAGCTAAGCATGTGGAAGGAGTTGCACAAAGAGAGTAGCCTATCCTCTAGTGCTTTAGTGCACGGGTCAAGTGAAGACCGAGGAGGAGTATGGTCAAGTGAGGATAGTGAAATAGGTGGAGGTAGATATGACCACAAGTAGCTATCTTCAGCCCGCTAGCAAAGAAGCGACGCGGGAAGGTGAAGGTGAAGGAGAAGCGCTTGTTTTGGTGACCTTGGCCCGGTCATCACACGGAGCAAGCGTGCCTCCTAACAACCTTGGCGAATGTACATCGCCGGTGGAGCAAGTAGAGGTGTATGATCCCCTTGCTCATATATAGAGCAGACCCCAACTGCTCAAGTGGAGGAGCTCCTAGAAAGTGAGCTCAAGAGAAGCCCGCTTGCAAGACGACGTGTGTGCGTGCACAAGATGAGGTGCAAGCACTAAGAGTATGTGCGTATGCCCAAGTTATGGAGCTCTTGGAGGCGTTCCAGATGTGTTTCTTGGAGCCTTGTGTGAAGGCTGACCTTCAAGAAGAGCCAGAGGTATGTGGGAGTGAGCATCTAGCCAAGGAGAAGACTATGATGGAGTTTGGTGCACCACGAGCGAGACTACGCGCTCATGCCTTGTGAAGATTACTATCGTCGCTTGATGGAGACTACGACTTTATGGATATGGACCTATGAGGAGGAGACCAAGTGTTATGGGGCTGATATGTCCTGCCTAAGATGGAGATATATGACAAAGACCTGGACATGAAGCTAGGAGAATCAGCGCCTATACAAGCAAGCACGAGAGAGGCGTAAAATCTGGACTTGGACACTCGAGTGGTAAGCGCCTTACCTTCATGATGAGGGGGGGGAGTGTTATAGTTGTTTATAGTGCTTGTAAGCAAGGTCAAACCAGTCCCATGAGTTCAGTTGTAACTAAGAGATGTGAAGTGGAAAGAAGTTTGAGAGCAAGAGCTTGGAAGATACTCAAATCTGTCTATGTTTGAGGGTTTTACGGGTAGGCGAGCGCGAGGTTTAAAGTTGGCAGATTTTGGCTACTTTTTGCCTACTTAGGAGAGAGTGGGTAATATTTTCACTAGAAGTCCTACATGATGTGAGAGGCCTAGTATGAGGCCTTCCTTGAGTCATAGTCAAGTTTCAGAATCAGGGGTTTAAGCATGTGCCATTTGTAGGCGCGGGAGCTTTATCCATGTTGCGCGCGTCTGCGTCCTACGAGCATGAGGCACAAAGTGACGATCTCATTTGAGTGTTAGACTTTGATTCAGACTCTGAAATTTTGTGGAGAGGTAGTCCTATGGGTTGAGATTCAGAAAAAGTAATTTTTTTTATAAAAATATTAATTTAAGTCCTGACAGTGCCACATGGCGGTCTGCTGGACTGCCGTGCGAGCCACATGTGTGAGGCAAGGCGCAATCTGGTATCATGGTCTTAGGCTTGGAATCAGGAGAAACAAAGCATACCAGTGAGTTCAAAGGGGAGATATTATGTAGATTACACAACTTTCAGGCTAAAAATGTCAAAAAAAGTCAGGGGGGTGCCACTTGGCGTCTTGAGAGGTCACCACGAGTCACGCACACGAGTGAGAGAGTGCAATACCTCTACAAGGAGTATGGCTTAGAGCTAGAGGTAGCTAAGGGTACCAGAAGGTTCAGGAACATAGTGGACTTAGGTTCATGATGTAATCTGGTCAAAATTATAAGAGCACCACGAGTAAGCCACATGGCGCGACGAGGAGCTGCCACTTGTCCAAGAGGGCGAAAAATGAGTATTTTGGCGATTTGGCGGACTATTATGCCTTGGATCCAGCTTTGGAGTATGTGGAGTTGATGGAGGGAGTATGTTACAGCCCTTATGAAGATATTGGCCTATTCCAAGACGAAGGAGTTGAAGAGAAGATGCACTTGTGTAAGGAGACGCCATGTGTGGAGACAATGTATGCGATGGAGCTTTCACTAAGTGGAGCAAGTTTGGAGTAATGAGTATCAACCTGGAGCCTGTTCAAGACCTGCAACTTGTATAATATATGTGAATATGTGTTTTTCTAGCGTATATGTGAGCTCGATTCCTCATATTACGTCACTTATGCTTAGTATGCGCCGAGGACGTCGCATCTTGAGGAGGGGGATGATGTAAGGTTATGAAAGTGTAGTTTGTTTCTTTCTAGTATTTTATATGCATAGAGTGTGATTTTAGAAGAACTTTGGCCTTTATTTCAAGTCATTTGGACAAGTATTGAGATAGTTATGAATTTTGGAAGTTTTTAGTGAGTTTTTAATGTCACAGATTCTATTTAGTGACAAGGACAGGTCCAGTGACGAAAATTTCGGTTGGAGTCCAGAAAGTAGGACATTGAAACATGAGGGTTCCAGAAAGTACGTACAATTACGTAGAGTGCCAAAGTGATCGTGGAATTTCTAGAAACTCCGTGAGGAGTTAGTGGATTGTGTAGTAGAATATTCTAGAGTGTGATTGTGTGCGTGTGAGTGTGCTAGCTTGTCCAACTAGGCAAGGTCAAGTACATGGAAGGAGCCATAGGAGAAGGTTCTGGAGGTACCTTGCTAGAGAGGACACTTAGAGTTAAAGGATAAATGGGAAGCATAAGGAAGTAGAGGGGGCTTAGTCTAGTCTAACCTTCTTATCTTGTACACGACTTTTCTTAATAAAGTGAGTTCTTTTCCACTCCTCTCTCATGTAGCCCTCTAACTCTTGCAAGGGTGGCATACCACCAGGCCACTCCACCTTGTGTATGCAACTAGGAAAGGTCCTCGTGCACGCTTCCACTCGCGGGTGAGGGTGCGTGAGTGTGTATGGGCGCACTCCCCGCACCCTTCCCCCTTTCAAAACCACAAAGGATGGTAATGTATGGCAGGAGTGGCATCCTGTGTTGTACGAGTCTATGAAATTTAATCCAGCGGAGATTAATTACTCAATGCATGATAAAGAGCTGCTAGCTATCATTCATGTGCTCAAACAGTGGAGAGCATACTTACATGGTAAAGCTTTTAAGGTGATTACAGATCATCTAGCTCTGACTCACTTTCAGAAGAAATCCAAGCTGTCAAGGAGGGAGAACCGCTGGAGCCAGATGCTAAAGCGATTTCAAGTCCAGATCGACTACAAACCAACGAAGTTGAATCCTGTTGATGCACTCTCTAGAAGACCTGACTTGAAAGAAAGGAACTTTAGCCAGCATGCTGTAGATAAAGTCCTGTGTGCACTCACTTCACTAAAGGTGAAAAAGTCCTTCCTTGAACGACTTAGGAAAGCCTACCTTTCCGACCCCACATTTGAGCCCAGCCCCACTACTGGTGTGTGTCGAGCTACTGCACTTGGGTATAAGCTTAACACTAGGTCTCCCAAGGAAAAGACCATATATGGTCCAATAATGCACCCCCTAAGTCACACTATATTGAAATAACCACTGAAGCTTTGACTATGTGTGATAGACCATTAGAGAGCTTACATCACAAAGTATTGCACTGGCCATGTGGCCCGCAATTTTCGGAAAGGTAAGGTGTACTTTCCGTACAAGGTGTGTACGGTAACAAGAAACGAGCAAATAGGGCCAACTTTACCCTCACACACTATGAATTTGGATTTGAACCAGTAGTTGTTGATTTAATCTGGGGTAGGCATGTGTCTTACCTATCATATGAAACAGATTTCACTTCATTCTAATCAGTAGCTTTGTGGAGGCACACTCTGTACTTAGTGGACCATATGGGGTCCGGGTATTTTTCGTACTTTTTAGTGCCTCATGCACCAAAGCATCACAGTTAATAATTCATAATTTATTCTTTACACATGCAAATAGTAATCTGTAAAGTGGAGCTTGAAAGTAAGGTCTTACTTTACTTACAAAAAAATATTTATATATAAAATAATGAATTAAAATGATTAAAAATAAATTATTAGTTGCAAAATGTTGCAGAATCGACAGTTTTGCACACATGAAGCTGAATTGTTTATGGAGCACAATGTCTTTCATATATGTTTCAGTTGCAGTTCCTTTGCTCTACAATCCTACTTCTTACTGCTACTCAGCTTGTAGGGGCCACTATCTACATGTGCTATGTGCCTGTTGGTATGGTACTCCTCAAAGCAAGGCGCGGGGCAAAGCGCTACTCCACACGTTGCGCACCAATAGCTAGGCCTCACCTTACTCTTCTCATGGCCTAGGTCATACAACTTGCTCCTGCACACTACACATCCTGGTCTAGAGCCTCCTGGAAGGTGCTCAGGGAAGTGTCTCCCTAGGAACCTGTCAATCCCAGCCCGCCCCGCACTCCAGCGAAAGCGCCTCCCCTTATGTGGATCATGGAAGTCTGTCATCTCCGCTACAACATCTAACATGAAGGGATACCTGTCACTCTCAGGATGGGCCAGGTTGTAGAGGATGTAGGCATCGGCCAGGGCAGCATCAAATAGACCCCAATATAGTTTGTGCCACCACTTTAAGCTCACAGCAGAAGTCTCGACAAAGAACTTATCTCTCACACAGAGCTTGTAAAATTGATCAACAGCGTCTTTGTGTGTTTTGTAGTGCACCACAATGTTTGGAGAAGTTATGGTTAAGGAGAAATTATGGTTATGGAGCAGTTGCCCTTCTCCTCCTCTTCCTTTTCTCATTTTTAACAGTAGGAACAATGAGCATCAGCTGCTTACCTCTTCCGGTGTCAGGCCTGCCCCTCTTCCTCATAATATCCTCCTCCTCCTCCTCCTCCTCCTCCTCTTCCTCCTCATCCTCCTTACCCTCCTCACCATCACTAGACCTTGGCTGTGAGTCATCATTTGGATCTTGGGAGGACGAAATTAGACTGTGACCCTCATTCTCCCTCGAATTTGAAAGCAAAGAGGCCCTTGAGGAAACCAAGCCAAAACGAACTACATGCGGCTCAAAATAAAACCAGGACTCTTCAGGCACTGTAGATAGGTACTGCCTGACTTTCCATGCCTCCCATTGCTTCTTTTCTTTGTCATACAACACTTCTATGAGCCATAAGTTTTCCTTTTTAGTCCTCACAACCTCTTTTCTCACAATTCCAACTAAGAAAAACTCTATGTAATACTGTCCAAATGTCTTTTTCGCCCATGCATCTCCCCAGAAGGTGGCAGGGATGAGTAATTTACCACCCACAACTATTTTTGGCGCATTTGAAGAAGAAGTCATGGCTCTAAGAGCTCTTTAGTAACCTCGGGTATGACAGACTTTTCACTTGAAATTTTGTTGTGAACCTGAACTTTGAACCTCCTTCTTTTCACTCTAACTTTGTCGTTAATAATCGGAAGACCATTTTGCATTTTTTCGCCTAAGGTTCAAGTCTGTACGGTTCGTTTGAGCCATAATTTGTACTAGTTGGTCAACTGTAGCACCCTGGAGGTCAGCGCTGGAAAATGGGGGTTAGCTAGACCATATATGGTCCGAGGACCATATATGGTCCGATGGGATACCTAGTGTTAAGGGAGGGGTCTGGGTGACTGAAACCACTTCAGGCAGGCTGAAGCTGGTCATTCCTAATAATTTGGAAATAAGGTCCCTTTTATTGAGTCAAGCACATGACAGTTTACGGGGTGGGCATTTGGGGCAGGCCAAAACTGTTGGCAAACTAGCAAAACATTGGGAGGGATTACCTCGGGAGGTCTTGAAATACGTTAAGTCCTGCGACCAGTGTCAAAAGAATAAGTCTAGGCACACACCACCGGGGGGCCTCTTACAACCGCTGCCCATCCCAGCTGGCCGCTGGGAAACAATATCCATGGACTGGGTGGTCACACTGCCACGAATTGCCAATGGGCACGATTTGATACTGGTAGTCGTGGATAAACTGACAAAAATGGTCATTTTCATCCCCACAACTGTCAAAGTAATTGCACTCGAAACAGCGAGAACCATGTAGTATGCCAACATGGGCTACCCTCTAATGTAATCTCAGACAGAGACTCGAAATTTACCTCTAAGTTCTGGAGGACTTTAATGGGGTTAATTGGAGTCGTCAGCTGCTCAGCACAGCAAACCACCTTCAGACTGATGGGCAGACTGAAAGAACTAATCGAGGTCTGCAAGAGGTACTGATAGCCTATATTAACCAAAAACAAGATAATTGGGTTGACCTGTTACCTCAAATCCAGTTTGCTGTCAACAGTGAGGTGCACGCGTCAACGGGCAAGACTCCTTTTGAACTGAGCCTGGGTAGAGTCCCTAAGTCTCCTTTAGATGTCCTAGGGGAGTCTTGAACTCACCCTGAAGGGATTGACAATCCAGTCTCCCTCCAGTTAACTCAGGATTTTGCTGACACCCTGTCAGAAGTCCAATAGAATCTTCACGAAGCCCAAGAAAACCAACAAAAATCAGCACCGTCGAGAACTGACCTTTTCTAAGGGCGATTTGGTCAAGCTGCATTCTCAGCACCTGTACCTCCCTGGTATGGTCAAGAAAAAGCTTGGTCCTGTCTGGGTCGGTCCATATTCGGTGGTGCGCCGTGTCAGTCAGAATGCTTACAAATTGAACATGTCAGCAGAATACAAGGGTCATCCGGTCTTTAATGTCGCCTTCTTGGAACCATACATCAAAGGGGACACACTGTTCACAGGTCGGTTATTTGTCCAACCGGGACCGGTCCCCGCTGTCCGAGACGGTGACCCTGAGGAATATGAGGTTGAGGAGATTTTAAGNCGATGAGATTTTAAGCGCGCGCTCGGTCCGTCGATTGTCTAAATATGTCATGAAGTACCTCATTCGATGGAAGGGTTACGATGCCTCTGGGGACACTTGGGAATTTAAGGACCATTTGGCCAATGCCAAAGGGGTGTTGCAACGGTTCCACCTTCGGGCGGTTGGAGCCCCTCCATAACGGTCATTTTAGTTGACACGGGAAGGTGACAGGAGGTCCTGTCTCCATTTAAGTTGGAGAGGAAAATATATGACAGTTAGTGTGCGAGAGCGAGAAAGGGACAGTTATGTAAACCCTAAGTGTCAGCATAGTGACAGATGGGACGGTTATGTGAATCCTAAGTGTCAGCATAGTGACAGATGGGACAGCGTGGCCCACATAAAGCACCTTGGGCGGAAGGAAAAAGGTCCTCGCACAGCAATACATCACTTAACGCACCTTAAAATACATTCATACGTTCATGTCTAGCGCACCGCAACTACGTCAACTCCTAGCAATCACCCTGTAAGGTAAACAGGAGCAAATCCACCATACTAATACGAACTTACTTCCTTCCTGCAATTCCTATGACAAAGGTCGATATCCTAGTAGCTTGTGCCCTGGTTACATGTGCAGGATGGCTCCCACCACACAAAAGGAGGACAGAAAGCGCAAGGCAGAAGAAGCCAGGAGGACAATGGAGCAATACCAGAAGGAGCTGGCGGCGACGTCCCTCACCAGGAGAGAACAAAAAAGGGTCCGCAGACAACAAGAGGCGGTAGAAGAAGCACAGAGGAAGAAGGATCAGGAAGCAAAAAATCTCAAGAAAGCTGAGGAGGAGAGACAGAAGAAACAACAAGAAGAAGCGGCAGCGGCAGAGGAGGAGAGAAGGAAAAAGGCTGAAGCGGACAGGCAGAAGTGCTTGGCCACTTACAGGTATACTGTGGTGGGTGGCCAAAACTTTGATAACTTGAAGGAAGCATTGTTGGCAACCCAGGAGATCAACAAGCTGGAACAGACAACACTGCTACAGAGGGAAGGAGCTGCAGCACTGGATAGGTACATGGAGACACACACTGGTGCGGTCCTCTACGAAGATTATGCCAAGATGGTGGGCTGTACAGCAGAGCAGGCCCGGTACCTTGCAGATGATTCAGAGAACAAGCCGGTCCCAATACCGGGAATAGTGGGAGATCAGAGACTCATCAAGATGGTGAGCATGCGGCCCGATAGCTTTAAGGATACGGTATTCTACCTCACACTATTGCCAGCTTACAATGAAGTTGAGAGAAGGAGCTGGGAGTACTTAGCCAGGGAAGCAAGACAGCAGGTGTTCTCGCCCCACTGGTTCCCGTGTAAACTAAGGAAGGCTGAGCATGGACCCCAGTACTACCAGCAGCCAACAGACTGGAGGTGGATGATCGTCACAAACAAAAAGCAAGAGTGTGACCGAGCCCAACCGGACGACTTCCACTATGGCCTGGACGGCTACCTCATCCTACCACCTCACATTGCCCCTTGGGACCCGAGGCTGAATGGCTGCCTGAGCAATATGAATGCAGAGACCAAAGAGCACAAGAGGAGGGGGAGAGACTACTTCTCTAAGGGAAAGCATGCCTTCGTCAAATGGGCGAAGAATGCAGGCCGGATAGATATCAACAGGTTGAAGGCCAAGCAACCTCCGGCGCGCCCTAAGAAAGAGAGGTCAGTAGACTACTCCATGTCTACCTGGGAGCAGGACGACTTAGTGGACGAGACTCCTACCCTCTCAGAGGAGGAAGATGGGGAGGATGAGGAAGAAGAACAAGGCAGAGGAGAAGCATCAGGACCTGGTACTCAGGACACCCAGGGGCAGGCAAGAGCAGGGCTTCCTCAGGAGCCAAGATCAGGAATATGGCATTTGACCCTGGCCATGGAGGTAACTGAACTGCGCACTCGCTCCCCCAGCCCACCTGCCCAAGCAGGGGAAGAAGCTGATCTGACTGTACTTGGCAGCAGACAAAGGCAGAAATTCCCAGAGGACAGGGGTGCCAGAAGAGGGACACGCGAGGTGGCCAGAGGTATGCCGGCCTCTCCCTTCGCTCTGGGGCATGTACCTCTTGCCAATGTATTTCAGCACCCTACTGGAATGCCTGTCTATGTGGGGATCAACACCCAAGTGGTTGAAGAGCAGGCTACCATCCTGCGTTCTCCTCGAGGTCCAACTTTAGAACAAACGGGGTTCTTTAGAAGGCCAGCTGACAAAATTAGAGGGCTGTCCAGATCTAGGTCCAGATCTCAGTCTTATGTTCCTGAAGCCCCAGGAACAACCCCCTAGGTGACAGGCTGAAGAGGCAGTCAGTGGGGGAGGCTGGTCAGGTTCAGTTCCCAGACCAAAGACTTCTGCAGTTTAATGTTGTTGAGGCGACAACAAGTTAAGTTGGGGGGATTGTAATGAATCAGTATATTAGTAGATGTAATATTCATTTAAATATAATAGTTAATTAAGTTCAGCCTACTCAACTTTATGTAGTATTGAGTCTGCTGGACTTTATATAATTATCAGTTTAAGGGCTCAGCCGGAAGCAGCAGGCTGAAGCCAACTTAAGTCAGCTTGCTGACACATTCTTTGACAGCCAGCTGACTTCCGTATTCGGTAGCAGCAAACTGCCTCGATACGCATACAAGTGTGGNGCAGCGAACTGCCTCGATACGCATACAAGTGTGGTATGCTAGATGAATGGCAAGATGACATCCCTATGATGGATGGCGATTCGGGATGATGGGAGATGGCGGTGGATTTGGTTAACCGAGGTCCTACCAACGTGGTTAACTCCCGGGTAGGCGGTGCCATCGCACTGGCCGTTGAACAGTAAACTCATTCCATGTACATATGCTAGGCATTGCTCTCGAGTTCGGCATTCGAAAACGAGGCCAACTCTCTGGTACAGCTTACTGAGAGAGATCTGAATCCAAGGCGAGAAGCCATTGATACGCACTGTCTTCCAACCTTGCTTATGTATGAGTTTACTGATTGCGTTATTGATGCTAGTTTACTTGCATTTGACTTAAGAGTATTATTCACTGCTAGTGTGTTGTCCCTTGCTGTTAAAACAATTAACAAAAAGTACCATAAAATTAACTTGCTGATATAAAGATCTTTATTAATTGTTAATTGCCTACTTGGTAAGTCGACTCATTTCAAGCTGCAACACTAGGTCGCTCCTCCATCTCCTCTTCCTCTACCTCCATCTCCTCTTCCTCACTCAACAAGGCATGCAAATCAGAATTGAGACCCTCTTCTTCAGCCACCCCAACAAACGCAAGCAAGGGGCTGGCAACCAGCCCCACAAAACCAAGCAAGGGGTTGCCAGCCAGCCCCACAAAAGCAAGCAAGGGGCTAACAGCCCGCCCCGACTAAAATCCTAAAACAGCAAGCAAGGGGCTGGCAGCCAGCCCTGACAAACGCAAGCAAGGAGATGGAAGCCAACTCCACTAGACCAAGCAAGGGGCTGGCAGCCAGCCCCACTAACCCAAGTAAGAGGCTGGCAGCCAACCTCACAAAAGCAAGCAAGGGGCTGGCAGCCAACCCCACAACTCCCAACAAGGGGTTGGCATTCAGCTCGACAAAAGCAAGGAAGGGGCTGAAAGCCAGCTCCATTAACCAAGCAAGGGGCAGCCAACCAGCCCCAACTAAAACCCTGAAATTGCAAGCAAGTGACTGGCAGCCAGCCCCGACAAAACCAAGCAAGGGGCTGGGAGCCAGCCCCACTAAACCAAGCAAGGGGCTGGCAGCCAGCCCTGTGACATGCACAGGGTTGTCAGGACCTCTGCTGGTGATCACACGAGTCAAAGGAGGAGGGTGAAGGCACGCTGGTCGAGAAGTCCTCCCCCTCCCCCCCGCCCCCCCCCTAAAGAGCACGACAAGGACTGAGCCGCCTGCACGACCCGAATCTTCTGACAACCCGTTTGCGGGAGGGCATGGTAAGGTGGAGGGCGGGGGGGCACACGCACCACGTGGATGACAGATGGCAGCCAGCCCTTGTAGAGGGCAAGGGGGCCCTCCTCCTTGATGATGGTGGACATGGCGTGCAGCATCCCCCTGTACTGGTGGGGCGAGTTTGCCGTCTGCAACCGGCCAAGAGAAGCGGGCCCACAACGCAAAACCCACCCCCACCCCCAGCCCCACCCCATGCACAACTTGCCCTTTTCAATCAATAACGCCCTCTTCCTCCCCCTCCTCCTCCTCCTCAAGTCTGCCCACACGCTTTCACCCTAAGCTAGCCCGCTCAGCAGAGCGCACCTGTCGCCCAGCGTCATGTGTGCGCCCGCAGCCTAACCCAGCAGGTCCTCTCTCCAACATCAGGAGTGAAAGGAGGTTGCTGCTGCCCCTTTCCCTACCACCACTCTAGCAGCTCACGCACGCACGCACGCATGCACGCCCATTGCCACATCTCCCCACAGAGTCGTGCGGTGGCACACATTCACCTAGTCTGATGCATGCATTTATGAACACACATACACAAAGGCGGGCAAATATGCTGCTGGGCGGCAGACTGCGAAACAACAAATAGTACATCAAATTCTGGCCGCACCTCTTGTCACCAATAAGAAAGTCCGCTGTCAACCCTCTAAGCAAGGGGCTGGCAGCCAGCCCCACTAACCCAAGTAAGGGGCTGGCAGCCAGCCCCACAAAACCAAGCAAGGGGATGGCAGCCAGCCCCGCTAAACCAAGCAAGGGGCAGCCAGCCAACCCCACTAGAACCCTAAAAGAGCAAGCAAGGAACTGGCAGCCAGCCCCAATAAAACCAGGCAAGGGGCTGGCAGCCAGCCCCACTAAACCAAGGAAGAGGTTGGCATCTAGCCCCGACAAAAGCAAGTAAGGGGCTGGCACCCAGCCTCACAAAAGCAAGCAAGGGGCTGGCAGCCAGCCCCAACAAAAGCAAGCATGGGCATGGCAGANCCGAGGTCCTACCAACGTGGTTAACTCCCGGGTAGGCGGTGCCATCGCACTGGCCGTTGAACAGTAAACTCATTCCATGTACATATGCTAGGCATTGCTCTCGAGTTCGGCATTCGAAAACGAGGCCAACTCTCTGGTACAGCTTACTGAGAGAGATCTGAATCCAAGGCGAGAAGCCATTGATACGCACTGTCTTCCAACCTTGCTTATGTATGAGTTTACTGATTGCGTTATTGATGCTAGTTTACTTGCATTTGACTTAAGAGTATTATTCACTGCTAGTGTGTTGTCCCTTGCTGTTAAAACAATTAACAAAAAGTACCATAAAATTAACTTGCTGATATAAAGATCTTTATTAATTGTTAATTGCCTACTTGGTAAGTCGACTCATTTCAAGCTGCAACACTAGGTCGCTCCTCCATCTCCTCTTCCTCTACCTCCATCTCCTCTTCCTCACTCAACAAGGCATGCAAATCAGAATTGAGACCCTCTTCTTCAGCCACCCCAACAAACGCAAGCAAGGGGCTGGCAACCAGCCCCACAAAACCAAGCAAGGGGTTGCCAGCCAGCCCCACAAAAGCAAGCAAGGGGCTAACAGCCCGCCCCGACTAAAATCCTAAAACAGCAAGCAAGGGGCTGGCAGCCAGCCCTGACAAACGCAAGCAAGGAGATGGAAGCCAACTCCACTAGACCAAGCAAGGGGCTGGCAGCCAGCCCCACTAACCCAAGTAAGAGGCTGGCAGCCAACCTCACAAAAGCAAGCAAGGGGCTGGCAGCCAACCCCACAACTCCCAACAAGGGGTTGGCATTCAGCTCGACAAAAGCAAGGAAGGGGCTGAAAGCCAGCTCCATTAACCAAGCAAGGGGCAGCCAACCAGCCCCAACTAAAACCCTGAAATTGCAAGCAAGTGACTGGCAGCCAGCCCCGACAAAACCAAGCAAGGGGCTGGGAGCCAGCCCCACTAAACCAAGCAAGGGGCTGGCAGCCAGCCCTGTGACATGCACAGGGTTGTCAGGACCTCTGCTGGTGATCACACGAGTCAAAGGAGGAGGGTGAAGGCACGCTGGTCGAGAAGTCCTCCCCCTCCCCCCCGCCCCCCCCCTAAAGAGCACGACAAGGACTGAGCCGCCTGCACGACCCGAATCTTCTGACAACCCGTTTGCGGGAGGGCATGGTAAGGTGGAGGGCGGGGGGGCACACGCACCACGTGGATGACAGATGGCAGCCAGCCCTTGTAGAGGGCAAGGGGGCCCTCCTCCTTGATGATGGTGGACATGGCGTGCAGCATCCCCCTGTACTGGTGGGGCGAGTTTGCCGTCTGCAACCGGCCAAGAGAAGCGGGCCCACAACGCAAAACCCACCCCCACCCCCAGCCCCACCCCATGCACAACTTGCCCTTTTCAATCAATAACGCCCTCTTCCTCCCCCTCCTCCTCCTCCTCAAGTCTGCCCACACGCTTTCACCCTAAGCTAGCCCGCTCAGCAGAGCGCACCTGTCGCCCAGCGTCATGTGTGCGCCCGCAGCCTAACCCAGCAGGTCCTCTCTCCAACATCAGGAGTGAAAGGAGGTTGCTGCTGCCCCTTTCCCTACCACCACTCTAGCAGCTCACGCACGCACGCACGCATGCACGCCCATTGCCACATCTCCCCACAGAGTCGTGCGGTGGCACACATTCACCTAGTCTGATGCATGCATTTATGAACACACATACACAAAGGCGGGCAAATATGCTGCTGGGCGGCAGACTGCGAAACAACAAATAGTACATCAAATTCTGGCCGCACCTCTTGTCACCAATAAGAAAGTCCGCTGTCAACCCTCTAAGCAAGGGGCTGGCAGCCAGCCCCACTAACCCAAGTAAGGGGCTGGCAGCCAGCCCCACAAAACCAAGCAAGGGGATGGCAGCCAGCCCCGCTAAACCAAGCAAGGGGCAGCCAGCCAACCCCACTAGAACCCTAAAAGAGCAAGCAAGGAACTGGCAGCCAGCCCCAATAAAACCAGGCAAGGGGCTGGCAGCCAGCCCCACTAAACCAAGGAAGAGGTTGGCATCTAGCCCCGACAAAAGCAAGTAAGGGGCTGGCACCCAGCCTCACAAAAGCAAGCAAGGGGCTGGCAGCCAGCCCCAACAAAAGCAAGCATGGGCATGGCAGAATTGAGAAAAACAAACCCAATGTCCACTTGCCCCCTCCCCCTCCCCCTCCCCCCTTTTTCTCTTCCTCTCCTCTCCTCTCCTCTCCTCTCCTCCTCCNCCCCCTTTCCCCTCCCCGCTCCCCTTCTCCCTATTTTGATGGAACAGCAGACCATATAGGTGCAGGCTTTGTTGCTGCACTTTTATACCCACAGATGCGCTTCTATGGCAAGGTAGGGAGACCAATCGCACATAAGCGTTGGAATTTGTGATGCCTTGCAAATAAACATTGGATTAAGAAAAGGAATAACAAAATAGACACATGTTAGTTTAGTATGCAAACAGGTTCCTAAACTAGTAAGCACTACAAAGGTACACGTGAACTTGCAGGCCATTACAGTAGACCAGATAAGCAAAGGAATGAAGTTGAGGAAGCACAAAAAGAAAATGGAGGGCTTCATAACCTGATATCTTGTACTTGTTGATGATGTGTACAACCAGCCACGTCCTTGAGCGAGCCTCACTAAGTACACATGAATCGACAATGAACACAAAATGAGCACAACTTACGCGCAAGACATACTAAAGAATGACCAGAGAACATAACACGTGAGGACCTATAAAGTACACAAACCTCTACTATACAGATTTGGAAGATTCCATAAACGGTACCTGAATGAAACAGCAAGGAAGCGATGAATGATTAGCAGAAGACACAAACTTATACTGATTTGCAGATGCATAATGAAAGGGAAGGCGTTTCAAAGCTATTACATATGTCTGAGGACTTGGCCTGCCTAAAATAGGTTCGTGCCTCAGCACCTGCACTAGCAAAGAAAGATGCGCGTGCCAGAGAGAGAGAGAGAGAACGTTAGAACAGGGTTACTCCGTACGCCGTACAGGCCGACCCTCGTACGCTTAATTAAGCGTACTGAACCAGTACGCACGTACTAAGCGTACGAATAATTTTCAACTTGTGCGCGCCGCCCAGTGACGTGCCGACGCATTCACGTCTGGCACTGCACGCTCCGTTTCACTAGTTAGTTTAAAATTGTCGCCAATCGACGGGATGAAACGTGACAGTACATGCGGACAAGTTTTATCAGTAACGGCGGGAACATAAAAAACAAGTGAAAGTTTCACCAATATTTGGGCCACCGTGACAATGGTTCCATTTCCCTCTCTTGCACATACGCATCTGCTTCGGTATAGTGCAGCCACGAATCTTTACAAGCCAAACCCTGAGGCCTACTTAACAGCTCTGTAGCCTCTTGTTTTTCATTCTGCATCTGCTGATGATTAGTGTAAATTTCTTTACCTTGTCTTTATGACCTCGCTTCCTCGCTCGCTTGTTCTTGTTACTTGTATATGTATTCATGTTTTGTTGATGGATGTTTGTTATTCCGTTTCGTCGTGTTTGGTTTTGGTAATGGATCTTCAATTAGGCTTAGCTCACTAGTGCTAACAATGTCAACGTTCATGTGAGTGGCAGGCCTACACAATGAGCATAAAGTTGAACCCATTTAGCGCCTATCGACGTGCCACCATCCACCGACAAGTGCATCAGGTCACATGCCCTTGCCCCTCCTCTTTTTTGCTGTCTTTCTTGGTAGGGGGGATCTATTTGGCTTTCATACCCTTGCTGCCTTTGCACCTTTCTTTGTTTTGTCGCTGCTGTAGCAGCAGCCTGCCTGGCCACATTTGCGTGTTTGTGTCCCGTCGATTAGGGCTAGCTGTCTATTGGGTCTTTTAACAATTTTGTCTCCTGTTTTGTGTGAAGCAGGCCAAGACAAAAAGGAGTGAGTGGATCCCCCTTGTGCGTATCGACGCGCGCGCCTATCGACGTGTGAGCAACGACAGGTGGACAGGTGCCTTGACCCTCCCTCCTTCCTCGTTCCCCTCTCTCTCGTGCCCCTTGTTTGCTTTTGTTGGGGGTGGCAGCCAGCCCCGAGCTTGCTTTTGTGGGGCTGGCTGCCAGCTTCGAGCTTCCTTTTTTTGGGGCTGGCTGCCCAACCCCTGCTTGCTTTTGCGGGGCTGGCTGCCAGCCCCTTACTTGCTATTCTAATGTTTAAGTTGGGACTGGCTACCAGTCCCGCTCTTGCGTTTGTCGGGGATGGCTGCCGCCCCCTGCTTGCTTTTGTGGGGCTGGCTGCCAACCCTCAGCTTGCTTTTGTTGGGGCTGGCTGCCAGCCTCGAGCTTGCGGTTATTGGGGCTGGCTGCCAGCCCCTTACTTGCTATTTTAAGGTTTTAGATGGGGCTGGCTGCCAGTCCCTCTCTTGCGTTTGTCGGGGCTGGCTGCCAGCCCCCTGCTTGCTTTTGTCGGGGCTGGCTGCCAGCTCCGAGCTTGCATTTATTGGGGCTAGCTGCCAGCCCCTTACTTGCTATTTTAAGGTTTTAGTTGGGGCTGGCTGCCAGTCCCTCTCTTGCGTTTGTCGGGGCTGGCTGCCAGCCCCCTGCTTGCTTTTGTGGGGCTGGGTGCCAGCCCTGAGCTTGCTTTTGTCGGGGCTGGCTGCCAGCCCCCTGCTTGCTTTTGTCGGGGTTGGTTGACAGCCCCTTACTTGCTAATTTAGGGTTTTAGTCGAGGCAGGCTGCTAGCCCCTTGCTGTTTTAGGGTTTTGGTTGAAGATGGCTGCTGTTGTGCCCCTTGCTTAGTTTTAAGAGAGCTGGCTGCCAGGCTCGGGGCTGGCTGCTCCTGTCGGGGCTGGCAGCCAGCCCCGTGCTTGCTCTTGTCGGGGCTGGCTGCCAGCCCCTTGCTTGCTGTTTTAGGGTTTTAGGATTTTAGGGATTTAAAGTTTTAGGATTTTAAGTTGGGGCGGGCTGCCTGGCAATTATTGGCTTTTTTGGAGGTTGTTTAAATGACATCTTACTTTGTCTTTTATTGGTTTTTGTGCTTCATTATTGCAGGTTTCACCTTCATCATATCTCAATCATGCACTTCGTCTGGAGCAACGCTTACTGGAATGAGGACGTCCACCGGAGCTTTAAGCGCTTGTCTTCCCCCTAGGGCAGTTGCTGCAAGGTCTGGTCCAGAGTGGGGCCATGTGGCCATCGTTGCGGAAGCCAAGTCCAAGAACTCATATCCGAAGTTGAAGTGCATTTATTGCCCTAGGGAGTTTACTGGTGGAGCCACGCGGATTCGTGGCCATTTCACGCGAGGCTGTAAGGATGTTAGTCAGTGTGAGGAGGTTCTTGACAATGTTGTAGATCTCATGATTAGCCGTAGCAACGGTAGTGCTAGTTCTCTGTTGGGAACGCGACGTAGGAAGAGTGCCATGCAAGCTGCACGAAAGCGCGTGCATGAATGGGGTTTTGACGCTAGTGGCTCACCATGTGCAAGTGCTGGAGGGTCCCCCTCAGGCAAGGAGTCGAGTCAGACCTCTATAAGTGAAATGTTCCAAAAGATGAATGCTGATGTTGTCCATGAGACTGTCGCTCGCTTCTTCTATGGTACTGGTTCATCATTCAATGTTGCTCGTAGTGAGTTCTTTAGGGACATGTTGGTTGCTGTCAGTAAGTACACCCAAGAAACGGGTGTTGTGTATGTTCCGATGAAGGATAAGCCTCTCGGAAGTACCTTACTAAATAAAGAGGTGCTGAAGATAGAGGCTTGGGAGAATAAACAAAAGAAGGGACTCCCGCAGACAGGTTGTAGCATTGTAGCAGATGGGTGGACCGATCCATGCGGGCACCCTCTTCTTAACGTGCTTATGGTTGTGGGAGGCACTGAGATGTTCATGGATGCTATCAACACTGAGGGTGAAAGGAAAACGGGTGACTACATCGGTAACCACCTGCTTGCAGCCATGGAGAGAATAGGGGCCGAAAATGTCGTACAGCTTTGCACAGACTCTGCAGCTAATATTTAAGCTGGTTGTAATGTGGTTCGCGAGAAGCACCCGCACATATATTGGACGCCTTGTGATGCTCACATTTTGGACCTGCTGTTGAAAGCCATAGGAAAGATAAAAGAGCTCAAGGGCATAATTGATAGCTTCAAGCACTTGGTCCAATTTGTTGCAAACCACCACATACCTCACGCTCTTTACTGTGAGCATGGAGCAAGGCTTGGAAATAAATTGGAGGTGTTGAAGCCAGGGCCCACGAGGTTTGCTAGTAACTTCCTTTGCTTGCAAAAACTCATCGTTTTGAGGGATACCTTACAAGCTATGGTGTCTGAAAGAAGATTGCTTGAGTGGGCGGCAAAGAATGGTTGTGTAGGTGAGGCTACGGAGATTAGAGACCTAGTTCGCAACGATGAAGTTTGGGAGCGAGTGAAGGTATGGATAGCTGTGTGTGAGCCGATCGTAGTTCTCCTTCGACTAGTCGACTCTCCACAACCTTCTCTCGGGAAGATCTGGGCTCGCATGAGTGCCATTAAAGAGCATGTGCTTGAGGTTGAAGGACTCAAACCGACACAAAGAACCCAAGTTAAGAAGGACGTGAAGGCTCGCTGGGACCAACTTCACAGCCCCCTACATTCTGCGGGTAAAAGTCTATTTTGATGTTGCTCACCTTTCTTGCTTGGCGGCTGCTGTTCTCTTGCATGCTTGTTATTGTGAGTTGATCATTGTTATTGTTATTGTGCTTGGTATTGTTATTGCTCTCTTTTTTGTGATGTGCATTGCGTTCTCATATACTGAGTGTGCTTCTTGACTTTGTTTAGCTACAGGCTACTATCTGGACCCCGAGTTCCAAGACCATGAGTCTTGGGCAGTTGAGAAGTGTCTACTAACCAATTGGTCCAACGTGCGGAATACCCTTGTCGGAGGGAGTGTGCTTGATCGAGCGTTGGTGGATCGAGAGTTGGCACTCTACCGGCAGAGCGGTGACATTTTTGGCGATGATGTTTGCAAGGCTAATAAGACTATGATGCCTGCTCACAAGTGGTGGAAAACATACGGAAGTCATTGTCCTAACCTTCAGCTTCTTGCTATGAGAATATTGTCACAACCTGGTTCAGCAACTGCATGTGAGAGAAATTGGTCTGAGTACGGATTTGTTCATAGTCCGATTCGCAATAGGCTGCTCCCTACTAGAGCAAAGAAGTTGGTGTACGTGCATTCTATGTTGAGACTTCAGGAGAAGAGCTTGGACTTCCTTGGACCAAGTGTTGGCGCCACTCCATGGGTTGAAGAAGCGGAGTTTTTGGAGACACCTGAAGAGGAGGGTCTCAATCTTACCATGCATACCTCGTTGAGTGAGGAACATAAGATAGAGGTAGAGGATGAGGAGGTGGAGGAAGAGGAGGTGGAGGAGCGACCTAGAGTTTTAGCTCCAGGAAGAAGGAGGCCTAGAGAGATTGGTTACTAGATGTGTCTGTCAGCTAACATATATGTAGTAGAGGTAGCATGTATTCTCACTCACTTTTTTTGGCTAAGTCACACTTCACTCTCTATTAAATTTGGCAATTATAAGTACTTCTTAGATCTTATACACGCTTGTTAAGAGTTTGCATCTTCTTTACACTTCTTCATTAAAGCTTATTATACTCGATCAAAATGCAATGATATTGCTAAGCCTTCTTATTTTACTAATAAATAAGATAAAAAGTACAAAAACAATGCTCTGCCTAGCGGCTGTCTCAGTGTTGGACTTTTGGTCGATAAGTCAAATTTCACTCACTCTTAAAAGTAGCATATATAGGTACTTCTTAGTTTTTATACATGCTTGTTTAGAGTTTGAATTGTCTTTGTACTTTCATTCAAGCTTATTGTACTCCATTAAGAAGCAATGATACTTCTAAGCCTCCTTATTGAACTAATAAAATAAGTACAAAGTACAAAAATATGCTCTGCTAAGCAGCCCTCTTAGTGTTAGACTTTTTGTGAATAAGTCAATCACTCTTACACGTAGCATTTATAGGTACTTGTTGGTGGTTATACATGCTTCTTAACACTAGCTTTACTGCCACTGGGACCAAAACCAACCTCATAACAGCCCTTCTTTGGATGCTAATGATAAATAGAGTACTTATGTGGTATGTGAAAGTGATATATATTTGAAATGTCCTTTGAATAAGGATTCTGGCAATGT